>OY728141.1:119278388-119878388 GCA_963277665.1 Viscum album
CATATTTGATTCTGGATCTACCAACTCTTTCATATCTAAATAATTTTATAAGGTTATTAATATTCCACCAAAACAATTATATGTCTAATTAAAAGTGAAAACCCCTAATGGTACGATGATTGTATCTCAAGTCTATGATTCCTCTCTTGTTGATGTTTGTTGGAATGTGATTCCTATAAGTCTTATTATTCTTCCTTTGGTTGAATTTGATGCCATATTAGGCATGGATTGTCTTTATCTACATAAATACTACATTAATTTTTGTGGAAGGGAATTTATTATTGATATTTCAAACCCTCTTGTGATCATCTATCGATGTGATGATAATTATAAAATTTATATGGATATTACATCCATTGTGTGGGTCTTAATTCCCATTAAAAATGAATGTTTATCTCAAATGGTTGGGCGAGATAATCGACATTGATGATATGCCTATTATTCAGAATTTTGTGGATGTCTTTCTAGAAGAGCCACCAGGTCTTCCACGAAAATGTGAAGTTGAGTTATCAATAGAACTTATACCTAGTTTTGCACCAATTTCAAATAATACTTATAGAATTCCTCCAATTGAGTTGATGGAATTGAAGAAGAAACTCTAATAAAACCTTGATAATGGATTCATTCATCCAAGTGTGTCACCTTCTGGTGCACTTGTTCTGTTTGTGGGAAAAAAATATTGATCAATGTGACTCTTCATTGATTATAGGGATTTGAACAAGATGATGATCAAGAATAAGTATCCTCTTCCCCGTATTGATGATTTGTTTGATCAACTATGTGCAGCTCAATACTATTCCAAGATTGAACTTCGTTGTGGATATCATGAATTGAGTGTCCATAATAAGGATGTACCCAAGGCAGCATTCCGTACAAGGTATGGAAACTATGAATATATAGTGATGCCTTTTGTTCATTAAAATTCCCATATTATCTTCATGGATTTAATGAATAGAGTCTTTAGAGATTACCTCAATCAGTTTGTGGTAGTATTTATAGATGATATTCTTATCTATTTAAAGAGAAAGGAAGAGCATGAAGATTACTTGAGAATTGTACTAAAGACCCTAAGGAATGAGAAGTTATATGAAAATTTTAAAAAGTTTGAATTTTGGCTGGAAAAGGTTTCATTTTTAGGTCACATAATCCCAATAGATTGTATATAAGTAGATTTGTCAAATATAGAGGCTATTTAATGCTACCCTAGACCAACAACGGCAGCTTAGATCTATATCTATCTTGGTTTTTATAGATATTATCGACGATTTTTGGATAATTTATGAAGACTATCTAATCCTATAACCAAGTTAACTCGAAAGGGTGTCAAGATCATCTAGATAGATAAATGTGGGGAAAATTTCAAGGAACTAAAGAGAAGGTTAGTTGGTGAACTGGTTCATACATTACTCTGTAGTGTGGAAGGGTTTTTAATTTATAGTGATGTATCCAAGAAGGGATTAGGGTGTGTACTTAAGTATAATGTCATGGTTATCTCTTATGCCTTGCAGTAATTGAAGATTCATGAGAAAAATTACCAAAATCATGATTTGGAGTTAAAAACTATCATTTTTTCATTAAATATATAGGGGAATTATATTTATATAGAAACATGTGATATATATACTGATCATAAAATTATGAGATATACATTTACACAGAACGAGTGGAACATGCACCAGAGAAGACGGTTTGAGTTGATAAAAGATTATTACTGCTCAATACATTACCACCCTAGGAAAGTGAACAAGGTGTCTAATTATTTCAGTCAGAAGGACCATGATATCATATCCATGATGGGGATCGAAAAAGATCAAATATTTAGGTATTTGTAAAGAATGGATCTAGAAATCATGGAGGAAAGGGGGGAAATATTATCTTTCTAAAATTAATGTTCAACCGTCTATCCAATTGAATATTAATGAGGAGTAGAAGGAAGATGTAGAGCTATAAAATAAATTAAAAAATGTTCACGATTTTAACCATGAATAGATGGAATGATGAGGTTTAGTAACCGTGTATGTGTTCCTTTCATTCCATATTTGAATAATGAGTTGTTAGAGAAAACTCATAGTTCTTCACTCTCTATTCATCCTTGATGTACAAAGACGTATATGGACTTGAATAAATACTTCTGGTGGGGTTTCATAAAGAAAGATATCGTAGATTTCGTATCTTGGTGCTTGATATGATAACATGTTAATGATGAAATACAAAAGTAAAATGGGGTGTTTCATCCATTACTCGTACCAGAATGGGAATGGGAGAAAATCACTATATATATTTTCATGGGACTACCCAAAACCTATAAAGGGTTTAATGCTATACGGGTGGTAGTTGACCGTCTTACTAAGTCAGTACAATTCATTGCTATGATAGAAGACTTATCTCTAGATCAACTTTCTAGGATATATATTAAGGTAGTGGTAAGGTTTCATGGAGCACCAAAATCTATTACATCATATCAGGATCAGAGGTTTACCTCAAATTTATGAGGAATCCTTCAGCAAGAACTTAATAAAGGATTGAGTTTCATCACTGCTTATCATCCTCAGATAGATGGTCAGTCTGAAATAAAAATTCAAACCCTAGAGGATATGTTCAGAACTTGTTAAAGACATTTCAAATGTGATTGGGATTAACACGTTAATCAAGTTGAGTTTTCTTACGAAAATAGCTTCACTCAAGCATTGTTATGGTGCCTTATGAAGCCCTATATGGGAAAAATGTAGATCTCCAACATGCTAGGATAAGGTTGGGTAAAGAAAGCTATTGGGACCTGAGTTTTCTTAAGAAATGGTTGAGAAAGTTAAAACCTTTCATAATCATATCAAGGAAGCTCAAAGTCATGTTGATAACTATCAGCATGATCTGGAATTTGATGTTGGTGAAAATGTGTTTCTATGAATATCACCCTAGATGAAGTTTATGATATTTGGGAAGAAAGGTAAACTAAGCCCTCAGTATATCGGTCCCTTTGATATTCTTGATCGTATCAGGATGGTATCCTTTCGCTTGGAACTTCCTATAAATCTCTCTCAATTCCATGATGTGTTCCATATATCTGTCATACTGAAGTAAATACATATCCCTTCACTTGTACTTAACACATAGGTCAAATCATTGGATCAGGATCTTTCTTATGAGGAGCAACCTGTTGAGGTTCTGGATCATATAGATAAAGTTCTACAAAAAAAGACCACTCACCAGGTCAAAGTTTTTTTTGGAGAATTTACAAGTTAGAGGAGATACATGGTATCTTAAGGATATAATGAATCATAATTATCCTCATTTTTTTACCCAAGTATTGAATTTCAAGGGATAAATTCATTTTAGTGGGTAAAATGTAACACCTCGAGTTTTTATGGAACTTTTTTTGAATAAATAAAATTTTAATTTATGTATTGAAATGAACTAACTCAAACATTACTTTCACAAAAATCCGAATTTTAATATGTAACAATGAACAAAAACTTTTAATACATTACACAAACATCAACTTGGCATACTTTACATGGAACACTGACTTGGTGTAAATTACACGCAACAATGATGTTTCTACGAAATATCATTTTATAGTTATAATTATTAAAATGTGATAATTATAACCTAGACATTGAAATTAGTAATATTAAAAGTAATAAATTTTTTCAAATGTTTTTAAAAATTCTTTAATATAAATAAAACATATTTATAATGAAAGATGTGATTTTTTTTAAAGTCCTTTGAATAAAAAATCAATTTCTCGAATGAACTGCTTTTAATGTCATTCTGTGAAAAATAATTAAATTAATTTTAAACATGTTTAAAAATGTAATTTTATATATAAAGTTCATTTTTTAATTTATAATTTTGAAATTATCTTTGGGAATTTTTTTTTGGATTTTTCTTAGAAACTGTATTTTTTTGACGAATAGTGAAAAATACTGAATTTTAGTTATTAACTGCATTTTAATTTAAATAATTATTAATATTAAATAATAATTTAAATTTGTTTTAAGGTAAAATTATATAAATTATATATCTATTAATACAATTTAGGCTATTAGAGTCAATTTTAATTTTAAATTGAATATAAAAACTTAACAAACTTTGGAACTTATTTCAACTTTAAAAACCTATAATTTAATCTCGTCTACGGGATTAGCATTAATCTAAAGTTTCATGATTCTATGAATACAATTTAAAAAAACTTACACACACCATTTTAATCATTATAATATTTATCTTATAATAATTTCAATTAAATTGTTACCAAAAATATTAGTAAAAGTGATTGAAAGTAATCACAGCGATTAAGGTAAAATTAAGCTTAATTAGGGACAAAACCTTAATATTAGGGGCCCAAATGACATATCCACTTGTAAAAACCCCATTTTATGGTCATGATTCATCCATAAACCTTCCTTTATTGACTTGTGTTGGTTTTTATGTCTTTTTTTAGGTAATAACATGTGTACACCTATATTGTCTTAAAAATTCAATGTTAGTCATTTCCCATCCCTATAAAAGGCCACCACCTCTCCTACTTATTCACTTCTATAAAACCTATTAATTAAACAATGATCTAGTCAATACACTTCCCATAAATCCCCTCTTTCTCCTAGAATCCTTCCCTTTTTGAGAATTAAATCCAAAGAATGCATTTGGGACAAACCAAAATGAGTTACCCGGTTAAGAAGTAATGTCTTCCCTCAAGTCCTTTCTTTTATTTTCTTATTCCACCCCCTCCACATTTTTTTCCATGATTTTATAACAACACGACTATCCAAAATATATTTTATGATAATTTTTTAACATACACTTATGCACACCTATGTCTAATGGATAATGAACATAATGTTTATGTGTACGGTAAACTACGCCCTCATTAAACGATGATTGTTCCATTTTCCTTACCGCCTATCATGATATAAATTATGATGAAAACATTGGTTATATATGTCACATTTTTTATTATTTTTTTAATATTCTATATTCATTTTATATCAAATATATTTTTTACTTTCAATTTGGTTTTAATATAATACTTTTATTTGAGGAATTGTGGACTACCTCCCCTTTAATACGATATGATTCGTTCATACACTACATGGATTTTATTAAGGATGGTTCTAGTGAATATGTAAAACATATATTATATCATAAATGTAATATAATTATGATATATATACATATAATATTCCTTTAACATTCTTTCATTCAACATAAAAATTAAATGGAAATAACGTTTATGCGTACGTACAGTGTACTGTCTCCATGAATGATGTATTCCATTTCATCCTTATATATTCAATAGATTATTATAATAAAAATATACTGTAAATAAATGATATTTTTATCATGGTTCAAATTTTTTAAATCATGATATAAGGTATAAATACTAAAGATATAACAAATTAAGACACATGTGAAGAATAAAGAAAATATTACCCGAAATAAAACCTCAACATATGATTGTTAATAATAGGGTAATATAAGGTTGTAATCAAACCATATATATAATAATATAGTTAGTTAAAATATTTATAATAAATTTATATTTATTATATATGTGTTTTGAACAATTATGATGTGATACAAGACACAATATAAGGGGATTTCATCTCACTTTTTATTTCTTTGAGATACATGCTATGTTCCCCACTCTTTCCTTTTGTGTGGTGAATGTAATTCCCATGATTGTATACTATTTATATTATAATTAAATTTATGGGTATTCACATATCCATTTTATTATTTTTATTCCATGGGTTTTATGTTTTAAAATTTAACAATTAGGTAAAATAGTCTTGTCTCAGTTTTCCTTCTTCGAGACACATGTTTTGTTATGCACCTAAATTTTATTATAAGGTGTATATACTTCCATTTTACTAGTTACATCATGAATTTACTTTATTTCATGATATTTTAAGCTTCATGAAATTTTTTTACTACATGGATTTTATGATCCCAAGTAACCAAGTTATAATAGTTTCTTGATACAATCTCATCGTTTTTTTTTGAGATTGTTTATGTTTATGCTTCCTTTGAAGAAATATTATGATCCATATATCAATAACACTCATGAGTATCCTTATCCTATTTTTATCTAGTATATCCTCATTTATTAGTACCATTTATTTACTCTTTGGTATTTAAGAGAAAAAAATTATGTAAAATCTAATAGTCTCTCTCTTCGGTCAGAAATATATTATATTCAAAAATCATGTTTTCGAAAAATATCAAAACTTTTTTACAAAGTATTTTCAAAATATCATTACAGACAATTTTCAAGGAAAAATAATTTTGAAAATGTTTTTTGGTTTTAAATGGTTTCTTTACATGTTTTCAAAGCTATTTTCAAATAAAAATATTTCAAAAAGTTTTTATGTTTTAAAAAGCATTTCAATATAGAAAGGATATTTACCTCAAGAAATGTTTTTAAAAATCATTAAAAATTATTTCCCATATAAGATCAAATTTTTTTGTGTTACTCATTTCTTTTTGGGTAAATTATTAAATATTAACATTCATATTATTTATCTAAATTGATTATTTTTTGAGTTCATGATATTGATGAAACTCTTTTCTCTTTCACATGTTATATGATTTTGAAACCCTCTTCTTTTAATAGGTTATGTTTATGATGAAATTATTATAAAACATGTCTATTTCCATATGTTATGATATGATTACATGTTTATAACACTCATTTCATTTCATGGGTTATGATATGATTATTTATGATCTTGTGGAACATGTGTGTATGATTTTATTATGAGATTAGTGGTACCTATATCTCCCTTAAATGCATTAGGTAAATATTTACATGTCATGAGATAGATTAAGATTTTCTTGGGATTTAACCTTGAATACAAATATGGACATGGGATTAAACCATGATTACCAATAAGGTATGATGAGTTAACTCATGCTACTAAGATGGCCATGGGAGTGAACCATGAATATCAAGATGGTATAGGGGTGAACCCAAACTACTAAGATGGTCTTGGTAGTCATGCCTTGGATACTATGGAAATAATATTATATGCCTATGTTTCTGCCATAATTCCATGTTTCATACCTATGTTATGCTTTCATGGATTATGTTCTTTATTTCATTATGATTCATGTATTCTGAAGTGTTAATCTTTATTCCATGATTCATGTATATGATCTTTGATATGCATGGAATGATCTTATATTTTCGTGATCATGTTCTCATACCCTTATGCTCATGATTATTCTTATATAACTCCATTATTTACCCTTATTGGGCATTTGAGATCACCCCTTTTTATGTTTCCTTCCTCAGGTTATGAAGATATGTATTATATTTGATGTTTCTAAGAAGGGTGATAGTTAAGAACAACATAATGGGAGATAATTTTTCTCACTTATGTATCAGTGTTTGTGTTTCCATGTTTTCAAAGGAACTAGACTAATACAGTCTTGGGGAATCTATTTGTATAATGTTTTAAGTATTATGCGAATGTTATGTAATGTTAATGTATTAAAAGTGAAGGTCGCTATATGGACCGTATGGATCAACACAATTTTCTTAACAACAAGGGCATTCCAACATTGGATGGAAATGGGTTTCATACTTAAAATAGATAATTTCACAATATTTCCTCTCTCTTATGATTGATGTATTTTATTATATTCATTATGACTTTATTGTTCAAAGAAAGACCTCATCTTGGTATTTTCTTTATTGAAATAAGTTTTTAAATTGATGGAAAATCTATAAATGAATTTTTGTATTCAATATATAAAATGTATTGAACAAAAGTTGTGGTATATAAAACTACCAATTCTACTTGAAAGAAACATCGTTTTATTTAGGAAGGGAAAAATTGAAAGAATTTGAGCTTCTAATCAATAGAAAAAATTTGAATATGTCATTATGTAGGAGGATGAATCCGTTGATGAGTTCTTCACAAGGGTTAATCTGATTGTTATCACCATAAAAGGATTTAGTGAAACTCTTGAAGACTCTATGGTTGTAAATAAGTTGATGAGAGTCCTTATAGACAAATTTTATTTCAAAATCTTAGAACTTGAATAAGGAAATCTGGATAACTTTAGTATTTATAAACTTCACAGTGAACTCATAAACTATGAAATGATAATATGATTAGTAATAAAAAGAAAAGATAAAAAGGAAAAACATATTTCTATCAACACTTCAAAAAAATTGAAAATGGAATTGGATCATATCTTTCTAAATGAATATGGTGATTTGGAAGACTTTTCCCAAGTATTTTCACTTATGTTATGATGCTTCAAATGTGGTAGAGGTATATACAAATGTAAACATCCATTCAAATTCTTTAATTGTGGAAAGGTTGGCCTCTTTTATGTAAATTTTCCAATGAATGTTAGGAAATAAAATGATGATATTGAAACTTATATTAAGGTGACCAATAAGATAGATTATCTAAAGAAATATCTTTTAAAGGGAAAGAATATGTTTTCAACCCTATCATTTAAATGAAATTTCTATCAGTTAAAGAGGCTTTTTATAAAATTAAATAAAGAAGTGATGATTATAAAACTTTCTCAATAACTTCACAAAGATTTATTATAGAATAAAAATATGAAAAGTGTTCATTATATGATGACTCATAGTACAAAAATGAATATACTGAAAAGGAAGTTGATACATCCAAAATGTACACTATGAGAATGGAAATAAAAAATCTATGAAAGGATAATAATTGACTCAAATAAATTTTAGATATGAAAAGTGAATACAAGGTTGAGAGGGAAAATTTTGTTAAAAAACTAATATACTGAATCTTGAAATTAACAAAAGAGAAGAAATTATTCAAGATATGGTTTCTAATATTATTATTGGTGATAAAGAAATCAATTTGATATGTAAAGGGACAACTAAAATAGAGAATCTGAAAGAAAAAAGGTCAGATATGAATTGAATGAGAATAAAAAATAAGTTGGAGAATTTTGAAAACAAGGCTATAGAAAATAATATTATTTATAAGGTTGAAATTATTGTTTAAAATATTCATTATAATCAACCTTAGAATAAATCCATGGTTGTAAAAGAGCCTAGTAAATGCAAACATGTGGAGTTTATAAAAAGGTATAATGGAAAGGGAAAGTCTTCTCAAGTTTGGGAGAATATGGGTTCATACAGTCCTTTATAGTCATTGTATGATATATAAACAGTTTCTTCACAAGAATACTTTATGCGACAAACACAATTGAATGGTTAAAATAGAGCACAACAAAAGTTTGATCAACCAAAATGATTCTTCTAAAGAAGAAGGTTCCAAGGTTATTTCTAGTGTCGTGGTATATTTGGCCATAAATCTTACAACTATTGCAATAACATGTCTTTACTAGGATTGATAAAGGTGTACGAATCAAGGGGGAGGAAATGTAATCAAATGTAAAATAAACAGAATCATAAATTATCTGATATAAAAGTTGATGTAGTTAATAGTTTTTACATCCTGCAAGAAGTTTGTGGATGATTTGATCAGGAAGCACATACAGTATATATTTTTTTTCTTTGATACTAGCTTAGTTGAATTTTTGTTAAATTCGTGGAAACAAGAAAAATTGGAATCTGATAAAACATCAAGCCAATATTGTGGAAGTGTAATTTAAAGCCTATAAAAAAGAAAAACAATGTATCATGGATAGTGTTTTTTTGTCACACATGATAGAAGATCTAAAAAATATGAAAAATATTGTTATATATGAAGTAGGATTTATGAAATTCAATAATGATAGCTCTCTAACAATCAAAGGAGTTAGAATAATAAATATTGGGAAGAATAAAATCATTCTGAGCAATTTTTGGTTTTTTGATGGACTAAATCACAACTTATTGAGTTTATCACAAATTTTTGATGTTATAAATGAATAAATATTCATAAAAATGATTTTTTCAAGATACTAAAAAATGGGGTAGTTATAATGAAGGATTTGAGAACCCTAGGTAATTTATTTCAATTTAGATAAGCCATGATATGTTTTTATTTAAGAAAACATGAAAATAATAATTAATGGAAAATAATAATTTTTCATCTTTTCTAGAATAGAATGATGAAACTTATCATATAATAATATATAAGGAATATAAATATTCAAAAATAATGTACTACTTATATTTTTAAAACATGAAAAAATTGAAAAATGGTGAACAAGACTCACAAATGGATTGAAATTACAACTTCAAGACCTCTTGAGTTAACCCAGTCTAATGTTTTCAGACCAATGAAAAAAAAGTTCAACCACTAGAGAAAAATATTTTTATACTTTTTAAAATTATTTTACAATGATGATGTGTATCATGTTCTTGTCACACAAATCAGAGGCACTAGATAGGTGCAGGAGTTATAGAAGACTATTAAGGAATAAAATAGGATTATATTTAAAGATACTAAGATAAGACAATGGGAGTGAGTATTCCAATTGATAGTTCACTCAATATCTTGATAAACATATTATCAAACATTATTTCAGTGATTCATACACACCTTAAAGGAATTGAGTGTCTTGGAGTAAGAATATAAACCTAGTATATATGGTAAGAACTATATTATCAAACCATGAAACATCAAGATACTATTGGTTAAAAACTATTATAATAGTTGGAATAATTCAAAACATGTGTATATTAAAAAAATCATATATGACCCCTTAAGGGATATGGTCTAAGAAAAATCCAAATTTTAAACACTTCTAAGTGTTTTTAATTTTGTGTTTGATAAAGAAGAAGGATAAAAGTGGAGGAAAATTTGATAAAAACTAAATATGGAATGATCATTGATTACACAACAAATGGAAATTCATAAATATGTTATAAAAATAAATATTATAGAATTGTTGATAGTGATGATGTCGTAGTTTTTAAAATAAGTAATATATCAATAATTCTATCATTATTGATGATAGGAATGGTTTTATTGGTTCTGAACTAGTTGAATATTTGTGACGAATCATCCAAATTTGAATAAATATTGTTTATTCAACTTACTCCAGTTAAAATAATGAAAATGATATATTAAAAGGAAATAACACCATATTGAAAAAGAATTTTTATTTTAGTAATATTATTGATGATGAAAATCAAGGAGTGAAGACCATGAGAGGATTTATGGAAACCGACCATGCCAATTTTTTTTATCAAAGATTGATCCTTAAAAGTATGAGGAAGCTTTTGAGAACCAAGAATGGGTTCTAGATATAAATGAATAACTCTACTAGATTGAGAATAATGATGCTTAGAAACTTATTTTTTGATCCAAATAAAATAATGTAATTAAGGAAAATGAGGGGTTTTGGAAATAATTTGGATGATTATGGAGAATTTGTTAGAAATAAGGATAGATTGGTCAATATTAGATACTCACAAATTAAAGGAATTGACTTTGATTAAACCTTTTATCTGGTGTCCAGACTTGAATCCATTAAGATTTTCATATTTATAGCAACTCGTATAAGTTTCAATGTGTTTCAAAAGGATGTTAAGTCAAAATTTGTGAGTGGTTATCTTAATAAAGATGTTTACATGGAATATTAAGAGGGATTCATGATATATTCATATGGGAGTAGGGCATGTTATATGAATAAAGAACTTTATGTCTTAAAGTAAACTCCAAGTTATTAGTATTTTATTCTTGATAAATACCTAAGAAGCATGTAATTTAGTAAGGTACTAGTAGAAATCAAATTCCATGTCAAGAAGAACAAAGCTGTGTAACATTTTTTGATTTTGTATATTGATGAAATTATTTGCACCATAAATAAAGAAAAGTTATGTAATTAATTTTTAACATTTATGTATGAGAGATTTGAAATTTCAATACTTGGATGAAATTTTTCTTGGGATTAAAAATTAACCAAGTAGTTAGTTATATTTTTATCTCAATATAGAAATATGAAAAGGTGTTTTTGAAGAAGTTTGATATACAGGAATGTGGATGTCTGTCCACTCCTATTCAGAAAGGTGTAAAGAAGAAAAAGGATAATGGAGGTGGATCTTTTAATAAAAAAATTGATGTTTAACTAAAAGTCTAATGTACTTAATAGAAGTTAGGCCTCATAGTGTAAATTGTTTTGCTCTCTATTCCAGATATCAATATATTCCTTAATAATTACATATCTTGGTAGTAAAAAGACTATTAAGATACATATAAATACATAAAATATTGGATTTGTATACAAGAATAAGGAATAGAAGGATTTAAATGGATTTATTGATGTTGAATATCTAGGATATGTGGATGATGGAAATTCCAAATTTTTTGGAGAGTTATTTATTGGATGATCTTTTGTATCATGGAACTCAAAGAAATAAACTTCACTTAATTTGGGCTTAATAGAGGTAGAATATGTATCTTCATCATTGGTATCTACTCAAATGATGTGGATGAAGAAACAACTTTCATAATTTAATGTCGAAGATAAATATAATCTGGTCATTGAATGTGACAATCAAAGTTCCATGAATTTTTCATAGAATCCAATTCAATGTTCCAGATCTAAAAAAATTAATATCAAGTAGCATTTATTAAAATAGATGTTGTTTGATAGTATCTAAAAACAAAAATATATTCTTTTTAAGGAATATATTTTTGATATCCTCCCCAAACCACTGACAACAAAGTCCTTTGAGAAGTTAAGGATACAAAGAGGAGTGAAACCATTTTCCCATCACTGGGGTATGTTTTACCTAAGTTTTCTCCACTATTCATTTATGTTTAAATTATTTAGGAGATTTCATTTCCAGAAGTAGAAATATATCCCCCTTTATTTTTGAACTATTTTTATATGTGTGTTAATTTTGTAGGAAGGATTTCTTAAAATCATTTAATCTTCTAGTTGAGTATAAATAAAAGGACATGTTTTAACTATTTTATTATTAAGGTTATAATTCATGTCTATATTGTTCACTCTTTTTTTATTTACTAAGATAGATTATATATACTTAGAGTTGATAAATTCTTTAATCATTTCACTTCATAAGGTTTTTACTCCATTCAATTTGATTTTCTTTTTAGGAATGTTTAGAAGTGATGGATTGTTTATTGAAAAAAAATATAAAGGGGGAGATTTTTGAACCTATGTGGGGATGATTTTGTATTTATTTCCAATATGATACTAAATTTGAAGATTTTTGAACTACTATTAAGATTAAATACATGTTTCAAAAATAAATATGCATTTTTTACAACAATGTTTTGAGAAAAGAATAATTTGAATGTGACCATTCAAATATTTTTCATGTGAAATAGTTTTTGAGGGCCATTCAGAAAGAAGAATGCATTTATACATTCATATGAAGATTATGTTGAAGTATAATTGGAGGTGAAATTATCATACCTAACATTTACTAAGTATATATGTGTGGATTTATTAGAAAAAATTGTGTCCATCCATATCCACCCAAGGAGGCCAACACAACCACATGGGATCCAACCCGTACAAGGGAAAACATTGTGTAAATGGTGAGTTCTATAATGGTTAGTCAAGACATGAGCATGCATAGAACCCATGGATCACGCATAGAGGTTCATTGGTGGACCACACAATGGGATCTCCTGGCCTATGAGTACATGTGTGTGAGTATTTTGGGTTACAAAACCCACTATCATCTCATGAGAATAATGGTATCGGATTAATGATATAGTGGAGTCTAAATAAAGTAGAAGTCTATTGTGGGACTCTTGTGACATGGGTATTGTTAACCCATTAAAATTTATATGCAAATAACATATTTCATCTGATCTGAATAATATCAATCGTTCGATCAGATCCTACATCATCTTCAACCTCATAGAAACCCATGTTGGCATCGTAGCTTATGTTCATTATAAAAAATACAAGTCGTGATATATTTAAACTTTGAAGACCGTGATATTATCAATAAAATATTGAATGAATGACACAAACCATCATTCATGCAAGAATAACTTTTCATGAATCCATCTAATCAAAAAAATGAGCTACTTCTACGCTACTATTGATCAAATATGTGCTCAAGAATCCATGCATGAGTTCGATAATGATGATGCATGAAATTGTTATCACATTCACATGAGAATTTAAATGTCAAAGAATAATTCAAGTTTATATAATAAGGGATTCCACCACTCTCAGAATCATGAAAACCATGTGAAGTTTAATATACTGAATTCTTTGGTAATGTTTTATCATTTCAAAACTCAATAAATTTTTTCTAGGTTTTTGAATGTGTCTCAAAACAAAATAATAAGGGGATCATATGTTGTGAATTTAGGGGTATAATTGGTCATGATATCATATATAAATATCAAGATAATGTTGAGGGCTTGACCTGATGTTGCATACACTTTTAAGATCATTCTCGTTTTCTTTGAGAAATAGAGCATCACGATTATTTTATTTTCATAAAGAAGAAGTGACCTTCACCAATGTACCTATGTGAAGGATTAAAGCTTCTACATAACATATCATGTGAAGAATAAATCCTCCGCATATCACTTTTCATTAAAAATAGGTTCCATGTTGTGAAATTTCTTAAAGAGTAAACCATGTAATCATAAGGCTACATGAGAAATAAGAAAAATTAATATGACTAATGGTACACAAAGGTTGTAATTTCATAGAAAAAAGTTGTCATATAATGGAGAATATAGTAAAAAAGCTTCATGTTGAGGAATAAGGAAAGAAATATATTTTATAGATCTAGTGGTAAATCATGTATTCAATGGTGATCAAGACACATGTTTGCTAAGTTTATTTTATGCAAACACTATAACGGGTTTAAGGTTATTAACTTTCCCATGCTCTTCTTAACAACAAAAGTAGATTAGTGTGTTTAGAATAAAAAGTCATGACACATCGAGGATTTAGTCATTCTGATGAACCTTATTACTAAATTTTTGTGTTCCTTTATTTATTTTTTCAGTTGGTATCTTGAGAGAATATGTGTTGAATAAGAATAAGGGTCGATGGGATTTATGAAAAACATTAAACACTGATTCATTTTCACCCCATACTATCATTGTTTATCACCCTTCATGTGCTCCTTTGAAGATATCATTTAATAATCCAAATAAACTATTTATCACATAAATAAATAAATTATCATTCACTTGACAAAATAAAATTAATATGTGTTATAATTATGAGATTTTAATTTCTAGCTGGTTTATTGATTGGAGAAAAAACAACCTTGAACCTTTGGAAAATAACTCCTAGAGACCAATCCTATCCCAAGTTATAGCATTACTCTATTTATTTATGTATCCCATTGGACATATCTATCTAAACACAAGTCCTAAACCACCTCCTTTCTCTCTGATCTCGATCTTTTACAAATTCTTACTCACTTGAAAGTGAGGTGTACTAGGGGTTTAGGGTTACATAAAAAACCATGGAAATTAATATCCACATATAATAATAAAATGAGGTATATAACGACCCATACTTTACATACATTGTTAATACTTCAAAATTGAAGCACACTTATTACAACATATGACAAAACCACAAAGGACCGTATAGGTATAGTGTCTTTAGAAACTGGGAAACATAAACAACTGGTTCATAAATCTTCTACAGTGTCTCCCATTTATTTCATCATATCTAGGGTCCCTTTTAGCATATTCTACTTAATATCCATCTTCCTGACCTGGGGAAAAGAAAACATAAAAGGGTGAGCTCAAATGCTCAGCAAGGGCAAATAAAGGAAATAAAAATCATATCATATCTTTTTGAAAATCAAAACCTGCAAAAGAGATCATAATATCTTAACATGGAATAAATCATAGAAGTGAAAATGATATCCCCATAATCATAACATAAAACTTGAAACTTTGTGGCATGCACACATAATCATGGAAATCATTTCTTGTTAGTCATGACTCATTTCCAAGACTATCTTAGTGGACAAAGTCCCTTTCTGAACCGAGTTCACTCCTCGTTTTAGTCTTGTATCACTGAACCGAAATAACCTTCCGTTCCAGCCATGTTTATCTCATGAGATATAAAATCTTTACCCAATGCATTGGAGGGAGATATAGGTCCCACCCATCTTATAATGAATCCTTTCTTATGTGTGCCACATAATCATACATCATCGCATAACACATGTAACAAAAATGGGATTCTTGAAACATCATGACATCATAAATCAATTCATATAAGATAAAGGAATTCATAAAAATAATTCCATCACAACATGATCAAATCAATGTAATAATAGGGATAAAAACATAACCCTTTATTATCTTAGATGGAAAATAATTTTGATAAAACACTTGAACTCCATTCTTGAGGAAAATATCATTTCTTCTTCAAAAAATTTTTTCCTTTCATAACATGTCATACAATTTTAAAATAAAAGAATTTGATTAAAAATAAACTTGAAAACTTTTAAAGGAATCTTCTTGGAAATAATGTTTTAAAAATCCATTCATGCCGTATAAGTTAAAAAAAACATTCTTCGTACTTTTGTCGGAAAAGTCAAAAAGTACCTCGTACGAAAAACGACAAAAGATTCCTTTAGTATCCTTTACTAAAAACTCACCGAAGGGTAAAATTGGATATAAACTATTGTAGAAGGATGGAAATAATATTACATATTTAGGTAACATGGATGTGGATGCTAAAATACACCCTAGTAATTACCAAAGTAAAAACAATCTCGGATAAAAGTGAGATTGTGATATTTTCCCTTACCTTAGGTCCGATTTGCTTTGTTCGTGTCCGAAGCTCCTGTATAATGGTTTAAATAATGTTATTGACTTATTCCAGAATCATACATATTGATATGATATTATATATGGTCATATTATTAACTTCTTGTTAGTAATATTTCATTGTTACTTGTTACTCGGGTCTTTATAACTTTTTGTTCTTATGCGTGTTTTGTCGAATAAATTCTTATTCTTATCTTTAGGTTATAGATAATTCATTTACAGAATGGTATTAGTGTAGTATATACCATATTCATTCATTCAATTCATTTATATAATCATTATGAAATGAAGATCATGTAGAACGAGTCGCATCACATCGTGGAGACGGTATTCCGTACGTACGCACGAGTGATGATATCGTTCCTATGATCGTGGAATTGTATTGGAGTATATATATATTATTTCAGTATCAATATTACTTCATAATAATCATATATAGTTACTCATTACACCATTATACCCATCCTTGTAAGGTGATGGTGGAAAATAGATTACACCACGGCGTGGAGACGGTATTCCGTACGTACGCACGCGCGGTGATTTCATTTTTCCGTAGGATGGATAGAAGGTGAATTAGGGTTGTTTCATATTTATAATAACATATCAGTATGTAAGTAATACTTATGTTATTACTTTATCATGAAACAACTAAAGAAGAAGAAGTTGAAGAAGAAAGAAATTGAAAAGATCGGTAATGGATATTACCTCTTCTTTGGAACGCCTCTTGGAATCCTCCACTTAAGGAACTAAGATTGGTCTTTGGAGAAGACCAGGACCTCTAGGATTATTCTAGGGAAGTGGAGAGGAGAAAATGGCAGGGGTTGGCCGAGCTTGAGTGCTCAAATTGGTGTGAGGAGGAGGGGGAGGAGGTGCCCTTTTATAAGGGAGGAGAGGGGCACCTTAGGAATATCTCAAAATATTATTTTATATTAAAGTCAAAATCGGTTTATAATGGTTCCAAAGGGTCTTATTTCGAAGCTAAAGTGGGGATGGGTCTAAATCCTATCAACCAATAGGATTTAGACAAGTTTAGGGTATTATTTTAACCTTATCAATTAGATTTAACTCTAAGTTAAATAATTTAACTTTTACCATGTCTTTTTGTTTTCTTTCACTATATGGTTAATACACTTACTATAACATGCCAAAAGAACCCCAAATTGTTTATTATTAATATATATATCCTTATCTAAGTCATTTGGCCGAACCTTAGATTTTTAGGAATAAAATAACAATTAATAATATAATATTTGATTTAAAAACTATTTTGTGTCAATTTTGACACTATTTGATATATGATTTTTGTAAAAGTCATAACAGAATTATATGTTCGAACCAAGTTGATTAAATCAACACTAATATATCATATTAACCTAGAAAATTAGTGGAATTCATAAAAAGTCTTAAATTACATTTATTTTTGTATTTATATTATCAATTATGTCAATATTTCATTAATAAGATAATTACTGCATCATCTTTGTGTCATAAATAAATTAAATTATTTGATGTCTAAAAATTACAAATAAAATACCATCATGTAGGAAATATTTTTAGCTTTCTAATGAATATTTACAATAGAATTTATCTTATGTATAACCCCATATTAAAAATGATTTACTTATTAAACATTAATTTTAACTATTTTAACCCTTCTTTAAATAAATTAATAATAAATGTCCTAATCTAATCCAAGTGGGCCTAAATGGTCATATTTTATTCCTAAGTTTGTTTTTGGTCTAATTACACTTGTCCAATAGAATTCGGACATGTGTTAGGGTAATAGTAATATCATATTTACCCTTAGTTACCCTATTTACTATTAACCGTGGTAAAAAAAAGTAAAAAGTTACTATTCACCAAAAAATATTTTCATCTCATTGAACCACATTTTAGTCCTTGATATTAACCGTGTCTCTCAGATTTTCGAAATTCCATTCACAGAAGCGGTAAAATTAAGTTTTATGCAAAATTCAGTTTTTAACCTACCACTTAGTGGTTTCACTATTCATCAAAAATTGAAAGTTTTCAGAAAAATACCAAAATTTCACCCTAGGCTAATTTCGATATTCTGAGTCCAAAAATGAAGTCCATTTTGAAAAATAAAATTTATAAAATTTCAAAAAGTGGTTATTACTATTCATAACGGCTAGTTTTAATAGCATATTGTTGTTTAGTGAAACTCGGTATTGCGTACGACGCAAGCTATCGAGGAAGGTCGCGATTGCGTGTAAAGCAAGCCAAGCAAGTGTTGTGTAGAAAAAGATTCCTTTGATGATTTATATAACATAAAAGTCTCGGGTGTTACATTCTACCCCCCTTAAAAAGAATTTCGCCCGCGAAATTCGTCACTTTGCAACAAACAGATGAGGATACTTCTCCCTCATCATATCCTCAATCTCCCATGTAGCTTCTTCAAGTTGGTGGTTTCTCCATAAAACTTTCACCAAGCGAGTGGTCTTGTTTCGTAAGACTTTTTCGCTACGATCCAGAATCTCTATCGGCTGTTCTTCATAAGAAAGATCTTGCTCCAGCGGTACAACTTCTGAGCTGAGTACATGTGAAGGATCTGGTATGTACTTTCTCAGGAGAGATACATGGAACACATCGTGAACTTGAGAGATATTAGGTGGAAGCGCCAATCGGTAAGCTACCTTCCCAACACGATCCAGTATTTCGAAAGGACCGATATATCTAGGGCTCAACTTCCCCTTCTTTCCAAATCTCATAACCCTCTTCCAGGGAGATATTCGTAAGAACACTTTATCACCCACTTCAAACTCTAGGTCTTTTCTTCGGTTGTCGGCATAAATTTTCTGTCGACTCTGACCTGCTCTTATGTGTTGTTGAATAGATCTGACCTTTTATGACATTTCATCAACGAGACCAGGTCCTAATAGCTTTCTTTCCCCAACTTCATCCCAACAAGTTGGAGTCATGCATTTCTTTCCATAGATAGCTTCATAAGGAGCCATCTGAATACTGGAGTGAAAGCTATTATTATAAGAAAATTCCACCAAATGTAGGTGTTGATCCCAACCTCCTTTGAAATCCATAGATCAAGCTCTCAACATATCTTCTAGGGTTTGAATTGTTCTCTCAGACTGACCGTCTGTCTGGGGATGATAAGCAGTGCTGAAACTCAACTCTGTATCCAGAGTATGCTGAAGGCTTCACCAGAACTTCGAGGTAAATCTCGGATCTCGATCAGATATAATAGAAAGTGGTACTCCATGAAATCTTACCACTTCCTTTACATATATCCTGGCAAGCTGATCTAGAGAGAAATCCTCTCTAATAGGAATGAAGTGTGCAGACTTTGTAAGACGATCAACTATGACCCATATAGCATTATTTCCTTTGGATGTTTTAGGAAGTCCTGTGACAAAGTCCATAGTGATGTTTTCCCATTTCCATTCGGGTATGGGTAATGGTTGTAACATCCCCTTAGACTTCTGTCTCTCAGATTTAACTTGTTGACAAACCAAGCATCGAGAGACATATTCAGCAACATCTCTTTTCATGCCATCCCACCAGAAGTACTCTTTCAGGTCTCTATACATCTTCGTGCTTCCATGATGAATAGAGAATGATGAACTATGAGCCTCATCCAGCAGCTCATTCTTTAATTCGGGGATGGGAGGAACGCAAACCCGATTCCTGAACTTTATTATCCCATCACAATCAAGGTTGAATTCAGGAACATTTCTCACCTTCTTTTGTAACTCGACATCTTCTTTCTGTGCCTCTTTAATCTTCACATGTATAGATGGTTGAACATTCATTTGAGAAAGATAAGATTTTTCCCCTTACATTATAATTCCAAGATCCATCCTTTGTAAATCCATAAATATTGGATCTTTTGTGATCCTCATCATGGATAAACTAGCATGGTCTTGTCGACTTAATGCATCTGCCACCTTGTTTGCTTTCCCAGGGTGGTAATGGATTGAGCAGTCATAATCCTTAATCAGATCCAACCATCTCCTTTGACGCATATTCAACTCCTTTTGTGTGAAAATATACTTTAAACTTTTATGATCAGTATAAATATCACACCTTTCACCATAAAGGTAATGCCTCCAAATCATTAATGCAAAGATTACCGTAGCCAACTCCAAATCATGTGTTGGGTAATTTTGCTCATGGATTTTCAACTGTCGTGAGGCATAAGCTATCACCATATCATTTTGCATAAGAACACACCCTAATCCCTTCTTGGATGCATCACTGTAAATCACAAACCTTTCTCCACTACAAGGCAGTGTGAGCACAGGTGCACTGGATAACCTTCTTTTCAACTCCTTGAAATTCTCTTCACATTCCTCTGTCCAAACAAACTTAACTCCTTTCCGAGTCAACTTGGTGAGTGGATTAGATAATCGTGAAAAATCCTTTACAAAACGTCGATAATATCCAGCCAATCCAAGAAAACTTCGGATCTCAGTTACTGTTGTTGGTCTTGACCATCTTTCGATAACCTCTGTTTTTGCTGGATCCACAGATATCCCCTCTTTTGAGATTATATGACCCAAAAATGCAACTTTTTGAAGCCAAAATTCACACTTGGTAAATTTGGCATAAAGCTTCTCCTTTCTCAGGGTCTTCAATATAATTCTCAAGTGATCTTCATGCTCTTCCTTGCTCTTTGAATAGACAAGAATATCGTCTATAAAGACTACCACAAATTGATCAATATAGTCTCTAAAGACTCTATTCATTAGATCCATGAAGATAGCAGGGGCATTAGTAAGACCAAATGGCATCACTATAAATTCATAGTGTCCATACCTCGTACGGGAAGCCGTCTTCGGTATATCCTCCCTTTTGACCCTTAATTGATGATACCCTGAACGAAGATCAATCTTGGAAAAGTATTGAGCTCCGCGTAGTTGGTCAAATAAGTCATCAATGCATGGGAGAGGATATTTGTTCTTGATAGTGATCTTGTTAAGTTCTCGATAATCAATGCAGAGTCTCATTGATCCATCTTTCTTCTTAACAAATAGAACAGGTGCTCCCCAAGGTGACACACTAGGGCGTATGAATCCCTTATCAAGATTCTCTTGGAGTTGCTTCTTCAATTCCTGCAACTCAATTGGGGCCATTCTATAAGGTGTCTTTGAAATAGGCAAAGCACCCGGTACGAGTTCTATTGAAAACTCAACTTCACGATTTGGTGGAAGACCCGGAAATTCCTCTGGAAAGACATCATCAAACTCCCGTACAATGGGCATATTCTTAATCATGAGTTTCTCACCAACCATTTGAGATAAATAACCTTCATTTAGTGGAATCAATACCCATAAGATGGAAGAAATTTCCACTGGAAGGTTATGTTCATCCTTGCATTGATAGACGATCGTAGATTGATCTGGAATATGAAATGTCACTTCCCTTCTTTGGCAATTGATATGAGCTCCATGTAGAGAAATCCAATCCATGCCAAGAATCACATCAAATTCCACTAAAGGAAGGATCACAAGATTTGCAGGAAGCACTTTCCCACAAACTTCGATCGGAGAATAATTATAAACTTTTGATGCGATTGATGTGCCATTAGGTGTTGTCACAGCTAACTCAACATCTAATTGTTGAGGTAATACGGTGATACCCTTAGAAAAGTCTTCAGAAATAAAAGATTGGGTGGATCCAGAATCAAATAAAACATTTGCTACTTTAGAGTGGATGGTAAGTGTACCTTTCACCACATCGTTATCGTACTCCACATCACTGATAGAAATTGCATGTGACTTTCCTTTGTCTTTAGCCTTAAGAGTTTGTTGACGTCAACCATCATCATCAACCCTTGGATTTGGGCATTGATTGGCATAATGCCCCATCTCCTTGCACTTGAAACATTGAAGTGTAGTAGGTTCATTCTGTGTATCCCTTCCCTTTTTTGCGTCATTAGACATCTTCTTCCCATTATCACGGCATTCAAATGCCCGATGACCTTCCTTTCCACATTTAAAACATTTACTTGTCCCTTTAAGACAACTCCCTCCATGTTTCTTTCCACACTTTGAGCATAAGGGAAAGTTCATCTTCTTTTCATTGTGTTCTTTAGATTTTCCTTTGAATTCCATCTTCCTCTTCTTATCAAACCCATGTTACTGATGGGTTATTCCAATCTCCATCTCGACTTTGAGAGCACATCGAACGATTTCCTCGTAGCTATTGAAGTCCCTTATGGCTAACGCCCTTCGAAGACTTGGTTTTAAGCCACTAAAGAATCGATCGATCTTACTCTCAGGTTGGATAATAATACCAGAAGCATACCTTGCAAGTCTTGTAATATTTGCTTCATAGGTACCAACAGATTCATCATCCCTTTGCTTCAGTTCAAGAAACTCTTTCTCCATCTTTGTTTGGAGAATACGAGGGAAGTACTTATTGATAAATAAGTTCTTGAACTCGTCCCATTCCATAGACTCAATTTCATCCCTTTGCCTCGTATTCTTAACAAGATTCCACCATTGATCAGCATCTCCTTCCAAACGATACACTGCTAGGATGACTTTATCATGTTCAGAACATTGAAGAACTGAAAATATCTTTTCAGTAGTACTAATCCATTGTTCAGCAACTAATGGATCAGTAGACCCGCTGAAAGAAGGTGGACGCTGCCTCATGAAGGATTCAACAGAATGTTGCTCCCTCCTTTGCTCGTTTGGAAATCCTGCATGATTCATATCTTGAGAAAGTTGTGTGAGCATGGCTACAAGATTTTGCATTCCATCTCCCATATGGTTTGGTTGCTCAGGGGGACAATCATTGCATTGCCCATCACATTCCGCATTAACACGGTTCCTTCGGGTTCCAGCCATTGACTAAAACCAAGAAGAATAGTGTGAGCAACACTAATTATAATAGGAAACCACATAATTCAAGAATAAAATTTTCATGCTTAAGGTCTTATCCTAGGTTATTCAAGGCCATTTCTAAAACACTAAGATTGTGTTCTATGCTTAGACTTATCCTTAGGGTTCTTACTAAGGCTTTCACATCCTAGTTTGCAAAGGTTGACTATACCTTTCCTCTGATACCAACTATAACGGTCTAGAATTACTTCTAGTGGACTACAATTGATACCTATCAGGGCACTCCATGGGCGGCTACACCCCCTGGGCGGGACACACCACCATCCCCAGTGGCAGCCATTTCCTCATGAAGCCCTTGGGCGGAGAGCCATGCTTCGTCCAACGCTCACATGTGAGAGTTCCCAAGGATCGGATACATTCCTACCTCCTTTGCCTCTGATACCGACTATAACGACCCATACTTTCGATACATTGTTAATACTTCAAAATTGAAGCACACTTATTACAACATATGACAAAACCACAAAGGACCGTATAGGTATAGTGTCTTTAGAAACTGGGAAACATAAACAACTGGTTCATAAATCTTCTACAGTATCTCCCATTTATTTCATCATATCTAGGGTCCCTTTTAGCATATTCTACTTAATATCCATCTTCCTGACCTGGGGAAAAGAAAACATAAAAGGGTGAGCTCAAATGCTCAGCAAGGGCAAATAAAGGAAATAAAAATCATATCATATCTTTTTGAAAATCAAAACCTGCAAAAGAGATCATAATATCTTAACATGGAATAAATCATAGAAGTGAAAATGAGATCCCCATAATCATAACATAAAACATGAAACTTTGTGGCATGCACACATAATCATGGAAATCATTTCTTGTTAGTCATGACTCATTGCCAAGACTATCTTAGTGGACAAAGTCCCTTTCTGAACCGAGTTCACTCCTCGTTTCAGTCCTCTATCACTGAACCGAAATAACCTTCCGTTCCAGCCATGTCTATCTCATGAGATATAAAATCTTTACCCAATGCATTGGAGGGAGATATAGGTCCCACCCATATTATAATGAATCCTTTCTTATGTGTGCCACATAATCATACATCATCGCATAACACATGTAACAAAAATGGGATTCTTGAAACATCATGACATCATAAATCAATTCATATAAGATAAAGGAATTCATAAAAATAATTCCATCACAACATGATCAAATCAATGTAATAATAGGGATAAAAACATAACCCTTTATTATCTTAGATGGAAAATAATTTTGATAAAACACTTGAACTCCATTCTTGAGGAAAATATCCTTTCTTCTTCAAAAACATTTTTCCTTTCATAACATGTCATACAATTTTAAAATAAAAGAATTTGATTAAAAATAAACTTGAAAACTTTTAAAGTAAGCTTCTTGGAAATAATGTTTTAAAAATCCATTCATGTCGTATAAGTTTAAAAAAACATTCTTCGTACTTTTGTCGGAAAAGTCAAAAAGTACCTCGTACGAAAAACGACAAAAGATTCCTTTCGTATCTTTTACTAAAAACTCACTGAAGGGTAAAATTGGATATAAACTATTGTAGAAGGATGGAAATAATATTACATATTGAGGTAACATGGATGTGGATGCTAAAATACACCCCAGTAATTACCAAAGTAAAAACAATCTCGGATAAAAGTGAGATTGTGATATTTTCCCTTACCTTAGGTCCGATTTGCTTTGTTCGTGTCCGAAGCTCCTGTATAATGGTTTAAATAATGTTATTGACTTATTCCAGAATCATACATATTGATATGATATCATATATGGTCATATTATTAACTTCTTGTTAGTAATATTTCATTGTTACTTGTTACTCGGGTCTTTATAACTTTTTGTTCTTATGCGTGTTTTGTCGAATAAATTCTTATTCTTATCTTTAGGTTATAGATAATTCATTTAAATAATGGTATTAGTGTATTATATACCATATTCATTCATTCAATTCATTTATATAATCATTATGAAATGAAGATCATGTAGAACGAGTCGCATCACATCGTGGAGACGGTATTCCGTACATACGCACGAGTGATGATATCGTTCCTATGATCGTGGAATTGTATTGGAGTATATATATATTATTTCAGTATCAATATTACTTCATAATAATCATATATAGTTACTCATTACACCATTATACCCATCCTTGTAAGGTGATGGTGGAAAATAGATTACACCACGGCGTGGAGACGGTATTCCGTACGTACGCACGCGC
Organism: Viscum album; assembly: GCA_963277665.1. Lineage (NCBI taxonomy): Eukaryota > Viridiplantae > Streptophyta > Magnoliopsida > Santalales > Viscaceae > Viscum > Viscum album. The sequence goes on from OY728141.1 coordinate 119,304,185, forward strand.
GGTGATTTCATTTTTCCGTAGGATGGATAGAAGGTGAATTAGGGTTGTTTGATATTTATAATAACATATCAGTATGTAAGTAATACTGATGTTATTACTTTATCATGAAACAACTAAAGAAGAAGAAGTTGAAGAAGAAAGAAATTGAAAAGATCGGTAATGGATATTACCTCTTCTTTGGAACGCCTCTTTGAATCCTCCACTTAAGGAACTAAGATTGGTCTTTGGAGAAGACCAGGACCTCTAGGATTATTCTAGGGAAGTGTAGAGGAGAAAATGGCAGGGGTTGGCCGAGCTTGAGTGCTCAAATTGGTGTGAGGAGGAGGGGGAGGAGGTGCCCTTTTATAAGGGAGGAGAGGGGCTGTAGAGACCCGAAGCTTGACGTACATGGACATTACATTACTTTTGCGGAATACTTAGTACATAACAAAAACACACACACAAGGATCGTAATAGTTTAGTGTCTTTGGAAACTCGGAACGTATTCTTCTAATCGTGGTGAAAGATCTTCAACATCTCCCATAAAGATCTTCCTCTTTTTTTTACCTAAAACCTTTCTTTATATCCTGGGGAAAAGAAAACATAAAAGGGTGAGCTCAAATGCTCAGTAAGGGTAAACAAAAGAAATATCAATCACATAATTTTCATAAGAACATAACATTTTTTTTGAAATCTTAACCTGCAAAAGAGAGCATAATTTCATAACATGGGATAAATCATAGTAGTGAAATGAAATCATAACTTAAAACATTACTCATTGTGGAATACACACATAATCATAGAGAATCATTTCTTGTTAGTCAAGACTCATTGCCAAGACTATCTTAGTGGACAAAGTCCCTTTCTGAATCGAGTAATTCTCATTTCAGTCCTGTTTCACTGAACCGGTATAACCTACCATTCCAGCCATGTCTATCTCATGAGATATAAAATCTTTACCCAATGCATTGGAGGGAGATATAGGTCCCACCCATCTCTTAATGAATCCTTTCTTATGTGTGCCACAAAATCATAAATCATACATCATTTCATAACCCATGTAATAAAAATGGGATTCTTAAACAACATGACATCATAAAACCATTCATATAAGATAAAGGAATTCATAAACATAATTCCATCACAACATAGTCAAATCAATGTAAATATATGGATATAAACAGAACCCTTTATTATCTTATATGGAAAATAATTTTGATAAAACACTTGAATTGAATTCTTGAGGAAAATATCCTTTCTTCTTCAAAATCAATTTCTTTTCACAAAACATCATGCAATTTTAAAAGAAAGAGATTTTATTGAAAATAGTCATGAAATATTTTAGAGGAAGCTTCATGAAAATAAGGCTTTGTAAAACAGTATAAATCCGTTCGTGCCGTATAAGTTAAAAAAACAAACATTCTTCGTACTTTGGTCGGAAAAGTCAAAAGTACCTCGTACGAAAAACATCAAAAGATTCCTTTCATTTCTTTTACTAAAAACTCACAGAAGGGTAAAAATGGATTTAAACAATTGTAGGTGGATGGAAATAATATTACATATTGATGAAACATGGATGTGGATGATAAAATACACCCCAGTAAATACTTATGAATAAACAACCTCGGATAAAAATGAGATTGTGATATTTCCCTTACCTTAGGTCTGACTTGCTTTGTAAGTGTCCGAACCTCCTGTATAATGATTTAAATCATGTTATTGACTTATTACAGAATCATATTCATTGTTATGATATCATATATGGTTCACTTATGACATTATATTACCCGTTCTTTTGTAAATTCCATGTTAAAGAAGCGTTTTGGGTAAAATCGTTTCATTTATCGTAGGTGTTTTGACTTGTTGTTCTTGACATCATTATTACTTATATCATGATTTACTTACTTCCAGAATATAAAATATGATTTATATATCATATATATTCAGTATATATATATATATATAATAGGTAGATAAATAAAATGAAAAACACCGTTCATGGAGACGGTAGTCCGTACGTACGCATGAACGCTGTTTTCCTTTCCTTATTGTCTTGAAATGGAAGTAAGTAGATGACATACATAGGTATATATATACATAAATCCAGTAGCTTTATAATGTCATATATTTCATTATTATTTCTTATATATACATTATAATCATTCTTAAATGGTTAACATGGAGAATGAATCTCATCGCGTCGTGGAGACGGTATTCCGTACGTACGCACGAGCGATGATATCATTTCTATAAATATTGAATTGAATTGGAGTGGATTATACAATATATCAGAATCAATATGATGTTGTAATAACTATTTATAGTTATTCTTTACACCATTATACCCATCCATGTAAGGTGGTGGTGGAAAATAGATTACACCACGGCGTGGAGACGGTATTCCGTACGTACGCACGCGCGGTGATTTCTTTTTCCGTAGGATGGATAGATGGTGAAATAGGGTTGTTTCATACTTATAATAACATATCAGTATATGAGTGATACTGATGTTATTACTTCATAATGAAACAACCTAAGAAGAAGAAGTGGAAGAAGAAATAAAGATGAAAGAATTGGTAACGGTAATTACCTCTTCTTTGAAGTGCCTCTTTGAGACCTCCTCTTAGGGAACTAAAATTGGTCTTTGAGTAAGACCAGAACCTCTAGGATGTTTCTAGGGAAGTGGAGAAGAGATTTTGGCAGGGGTTGTCCGAGCTTGAGTGCTCAAATTGGTGTGAGGAGGAGGGGGAGGAGGTGTCCTTTTATAAGGGAGGAGAGGGGCACCTTAGGAATACCTCAAAATATTATTTTATATTAATGTCAAAATCGGTTTATAATGGTTCCAAAGGGTCTTATTTCGAAGCTAAAGTGGGGATGGGTCGAAATCCTATCAACCAATAAGATTTAGACAAGTTTAGGGTATTATTTTAACCTTATCAATTAGATTTAACTATAAGTTAAATAATTTAACTTTTACCGTGTCTTTTTGTTTTCTTACACTATATGGTTAATACACTTACTATAACATGCCAAACGAACCCCAAATTGTTTATTATTAATATATATATCCTTATCTAAGTCATTTGGCCGAACCTTAGATTTTTAGGAATAAAATAACAATTAATAATATAATATTTGATTTAAAAACTATTTTGTGTCAATTTTGACACTATTTGATATATTATTTTTGTGAAAGTAATAACAGAATTATATGTTCGAAACAAGTTGAGTAAATCAACACTAATATATCATAGTAACCTAGAAAATTAGTGGAATTCATAAAAAGTCTTAAATTACATTTATTTTGGTATTTATATTATCAATTATGTGAATATTTCATTAATAAGATAATTACTGCATCATCTTTGTGTCATAAATAAATTAAATTATTTGATGTCTAAAAATTAAAAATAAAATACCATCATGTAGGAAATCTTTTTAGCTTTCTAATGAATATTTACAATCGAATTTATCTTATGTATAACCCCATATTAAAAATTATTTACTTATTAAACTTTGATTTTAACTATTTTAACCCTTCTTTAAATAAATTAATAATAAATGTCCTAATCTAATCCAAGTGGGCCTAAATGGTCATATTTTATTCCTAAGTTTGTTTTTGGTCGAATTACACTTGTCCAATAGAATTAGGACATGTGTTAGGGTAATATTAATATCATATTTACCCTTAGTTACCCTATTTACTATTAACCGTGGTAAAAAAAGTAAAAAGTTACTATTCACCAAAAAATTATTTTCATCTCATTGAACCACATTTTAGTCCTTGATATTAACCGTGTCTCTCGGATTTTCGAAATTCCATTCACAGAAGCGGTAAAATTAAGTTTTATACAAAATTCAGTTTTTAACCTACCACTTAGTAGTTTCACTATTCATCAAAAATTGATGTTTTTCAGAATAATGCCAAAATTTCATCCCAAGCTATATTTCATATTCCGAATTCAAAAATGAAGTCTATTTTACCAAATTCATAACATAAAAGTTGCATTAATTAATTTTATAATTAAATCCCGCTGTTAAAACAAATAGCGTGTTTTTAAGAAACAATATCTATCAAAAGATTGACACTTGTTTATGTCTAGTTTAAATGTGAAACTACATCCAATGACCAACATTGTATTAAATTGTAAAAATATATTCTAAATATACTTTAAAACCATTCAAATTAATGATTTATCACTATTAATTATTTCGATTAAAAAAGTTGTTTTTAATTATAATTTAGTAATTTTCACTATTCATCAGAATATGAAAGTTATCCGAAAAGTACCAAAATTTCACCTTAGGCTAAATTCGATACTCCGAATCCAAAAATGAAGTCCATTTTGAGAGTTAAAATTTCTAAAATTTAAAAAGTAGTTATTACTATTCATAACGGCTAGTTTCAATAATATTTTAATAGCATATCATTGTTTCGTGAAACTCAGTATTACGTACCACACACGCTATCGAGGAAGGTTGTGATTGCGTGTAATGCAAGGCAAGTCAAGGATGCGTGTTGTGCAAGCTCCTTTTGGTGTAGCGTACAACACAAGACATTAGTAAAATAAAAAAGAATATTTTTCATAAAATCTCGGGCTGTTACATTCTACCCCCCTTAAAATGAATTTCGCCCTCGAAATTCGTCGGGATTATAAATGGTTTACTATTTGAAAGTTTCTTTGATAGAAACCCACATCGTAAAAAGGAATACCAAAACTTATCTTTAAAGACAAAAGTATGAAACGTAACGGTTACCCAAATAAACTAATCACTGGGTTTCCACATAGGTGAAAATATGGATATGGAAGAGAAATCTAACAATCATGTTCTGATGGAGAGTGGTAGAGAACATGGCTATGGAAAAGCTAGCAATCACAAAGCCATAAATTTGTGACGTTCTAAGGTACCATCCGATTCATCAGATATAAGATCACTAGGACAACATTTTTGGTTTTCAATATCATTTCCCTAAAGTTGAAAATTTTGAATTAGAAGAAATACTTACTTGATTTTGGTATAATCTCACTGTTGTTCGTGAATTGAACAATTTACACTTCTTCCCTTAAAGAAATGAAGTTGAATTTGTTATTCGTGATGTGTTAGCAGATCATGTGATAGAATGACAGGTCATTCCATCTGTCTCAAACAAAAGGTTAGCAAAACTTATATACATAAGTCGATCTATAGTGAGATTAATCATATATGGTTCTTAAAATGGACTTATACTTCATATATCATACTGCTTAATATAATAAAACTAGTTTCTACTAAACAGGGACTTCCTGTAGGCTAGTGGTAGGCGATAAAGGCCAGTCGCACTTCGGTTGTGGGTTCGATTCCTATAGCCTTGTCCGCAGCGATGGGCTGTCGCCCGTCCTGCAGGTTGTCCCTTTTTCTAAAACTACGTTACTATAACATCCTATCAATAATATCGAAAATCTTCTATCCTTAAACAATACTAACTTATGTCCAACATAATCCAGTCTAATCTTTAGGCTTATACATAATACTGCAGTCCACTCTCATAATATAGTGACAACGATTACCAGAGATTTAATACTGTCGTTGATCCCCACATATCATAAGATATGTCTTGTTGGTCACATTCCAAACATTCAAAGTCCTTAATCATGTATTCTCTTGAATACCTTAGTGAAAACATGAGTGCAGTTAAAAGTTAACACTTTCCACATACCAAAATCCTCAAAATTCTATATACTCAAACCATGATATCACTTAGTCCTTATATCAATCATGAGCTCATGAATACTATCAAACATTTAATTTTCTCCTTATCCCTTCATTATGCGCATATCATCTACATTCCAAAAATATCTGAATAACCTTTCATGGATACTGGTAACATTAATCATACACTTTCAAAACACAAGGAAAGACAACAGTGTAACAATCCATAGATGTCTCTTTATTCCAAAATTACACATGATAAACATGTAATCATTCCACTACATTCTCAAACCATTGACCGAGCTTCAAAAATTCTTTCATCTCACATATCATTTGTAGTCTCTTCATCATCATCCACATAAATACTACCCAGATGACCATACTGATTCTCTTCATGAGTCTTTCCCTTAGGGCATTTGTTTGCATAATGCCCATACATTCCACATTTAAAACACTTAACCATTTTTGATGTCGTAGCAATACCATTATCCTCATCCATGGTGTTAACCGACCCTTTTCCTTTGCACTTACTTGCTTTGTGTCCTTCTTTTCCACACCCAAAGTATCTTCCAGTTCCCTTGAAACATTCTCCTTGATGCCTCTTCCCACATGATTTACATAAGGGAAATTGAACTTTCTTTCCTCTATGATCATCATGGAACTCCATCTTTCTCTTATTAGTCGAGTCAGGAAACATACCAAATTTTACTTTATTGATCATGTTGTGAGATTGCTGATTCGGCATAATAATGATGTTTGGGCATCCAAATCCCATTTCATTTGGTTGCTCATGAAGAATATCATTCCATTGTCCATCATATCCTCCATTATCGTGAATCATCTTGTTTCCATCCATATTCTAAAACCCAAAAAAGAATAGTGTGAGAGGCAAAAATCATAATAAAGGGGGAGTAACTTAAATATCTAACATCTTTGGTTTAATCTAATATCGTTACCATAGTTCTAGGACTATATCCTATACGTATACTTATCCTTAGGGGCATCCCGAGACATACCTTAGAAATATCTCTAGGGATCTCACTAATGTTTTCGCGTCCTAGTTTCCAAAGGTTGACTAAACCTTTCCTCTGATACCAACTGTAGAGACCCGAAGCTTGACGTACATGGACATTACATTACTTTTGCGGAATACTTAGTACATAACAAAAACACACACACAAGGATCGTAATAGTTTAGTGTATTTGGAAACTCGGAACGTATTCTTCTAATCGTGGTGAAAGATCTTCAACATCTCCCATAAAGATCTTCCACTTTTTTTTTACCTAAAACCTTTCTTTATATCCTGGGGAAAAGAAAACATAAAAGGGTGAGCTCAAATGCTCAGTAAGGGTAAACAAAAGAAATATCAATCACATAATTTTCATAAGAACATAACATTTTTTTTGAAATCTTAACCTGCAAAAGAGAGCATAATTTCATAACATGGGATAAATCATAGTAGTGAAATGAAATCATAACTTAAAACATTACTCATTGTGGCATACACACATAATCATAGAGAATCATTTCTTGTTAGTCAAGACTCATTGCCAAGACTATCTTAGTGGACAAAGTCCCTTTCTGAATCGAGTAATCCTCGTTTCAGTCCTGTTTCACTGAACCGGTATAACCTACCATTCCAGCCATGTCTATCTCATGAGATATAAAATCTTTACCCAATGCATTGGAGGGAGATATAGGTCCCACCCATCTCTTAATGAATCCTTTCTTATGTGTGCCACAAAATCATAAATCATACATCATTTCATAACCCATGTAATAAAAATGGGATTCTTAAACAACATGACATCATAAAACCATTCATATAAGATAAAGGAATTCATAAACATAATTCCATCACAACATAGTCAAATCAATGTAAAAATATGGATAGAAACAGAACCCTTTATTATCTTATATGGAAAATAATTTTGATAAAACACTTGAATTGAATTCTTGAGGAAAATATCCTTTCTTCTTCAAAATCAATTTCTTTTCACAAAACATCATGCAATTTTAAAAGAAAGAGATTTTATTGAAAATAGTCATGAAATATTTTAGAGGAAGCTTCATGAAAATAAGGCTTTGTAAAACAGTATAAATCCGTTCGTGCCGTATAAGTTAAAAAAACAAACATTCTTCGTACTTTGGTCGGAAAAGTCAAAAGTACCTCGTACGAAAAACATCAAAAGATTCCTTTCATTTCTTTTACTAAAAACTCACAGAAGGGTAAAAATGGATTTAAACAATTGTAGGTGGATGGAAATAATATTACATATTGATGAAACATGGATGTGGATGATAAAATACACCCCAGTAAATACTTATGAATAAACAACCTCGGATAAAAATGAGATTGTGATATTTCCCTTACCTTAGGTCTGACTTGCTTTGTAAGTGTCCGAACCTCCTGTATAATGATTTAAATCATGTTATTGACTTATTACAGAATCATATTCATTGTTATGATATCATATATGGTTCACTTATGACATTATATTACCCGTTCTTTTGTAAATTCCATGTTAAAGAAGCGTTTTGGGTAAAATCGTTTCATTTATCGTAGGTGTTTTGACTTGTTGTTCTTGACATCATTATTACTTATATCATGATTTACTTACTTCCAGAATATAAAATATGATTTATATATCATATATATTCAGTATATATATATATATAATAGGTAGATAAATAAAATGAAAAACACCGTTCATGGAGACGGTAGTCCGTACGTACGCATGAACGTTGTTTTCCTTTCCTTATTGTCTTGAAATGGAAGTAAGTAGATGACATACATAGGTATATATATACATAAATCCAGTAGCTTTATAATGTCATATATTTCATTATTATTTCTTATATATACATTATAATCATTCTTAAATGGTTAACATGGAGAATGAATCTCATCGCGTCGTGGAGACGGTATTCCGTACGTACGCACGAGCGATGATATCATTTCTATAAATATTGAATTGAATTGGAGTGGATTATACAATATATCAGAATCAATATGATGTTGTAATAACTATTTATAGTTATTCTTTACACCATTATACCCATCCATGTAAGGTGGTGGTGGAAAATAGATTACACCACGGCGTGGAGACGGTATTCCGTACGTACGCACGCGCGGTGATTTCTTTTTCCGTAGGATGGATAGATGGTGAAATAGGGTTGTTTCATACTTATAATAACATATCAGTATATGAGTGATACTGATGTTATTACTTCATAATGAAACAACCTAAGAAGAAGAAGTGGAAGAAGAAATAAAGATGAAAGAATTGGTAACGGTAATTACCTCTTCTTTGAAGTGCCTCTTTGAGACCTCCTCTTAGGGAACTAAAATTGGTCTTTGAGTAAGACCAGAACCTCTAGGATGTTTCTAGGGAAGTGGAGAAGAGATTTTGGCAGGGGTTTTCCGAGCTTGAGTGCTCAAATTGGTGTGAGGAGGAGGGGGAGGAGGTGTCCTTTTATAAGGGAGGAGAGGGGCACCTTAGGAATACCTCAAAATATTATTTTATATTAATGTCAAAATCGGTTTATAATGGTTCCAAAGGGTCTTATTTTGAAGCTAAAGTGGGGATGGGTCGAAATCCTATCAACCAATAAGATTTAGACAAGTTTAGGGTATTATTTTAACCTTATCAATTAGATTTAACTATAAGTTAAATAATTTAACTTTTACCGTGTCTTTTTGTTTTCTTACACTATATGGTTAATACACTTACTATAACATGCCAAACGAACCCCAAATTGTTTATTATTAATATATATATCCTTATCTAAGTCATTTGGCCGAACCTTAGATTTTTAGGAATAAAATAACAATTAATAATATAATATTTGATTTAAAAACTATTTTGTGTCAATTTTGACACTATTTGATATATTATTTTTGTGAAAGTAATAACAGAATTATATGTTCGAACCAAGTTGAGTAAATCAACACTAATATATCATAGTAACCTAGAAAATTAGTGGAATTCATAAAAAGTCTTAAATTACATTTATTTTGGTATTTATATTATCAATTATGTGAATATTTCATTAATAAGATAATTACTGCATCATCTTTGTGTCATAAATAAATTAAATTATTTGATGTCTAAAAATTACAAATAAAATACCATCATGTAGGAAATCTTTTTAGCTTTCTAATGAATATTTACAATCGAATTTATCTTATGTATAACCCCATATTAAAAATGATTTACTTATTAAACTTTGATTTTAACTATTTTAACCCTTCTTTAAATAAATTAATAATAAATGTCCTAATCTAATCCAAGTGGGCCTAAATGGTCATATTTTATTCCTAAGTTTGTTTTTGGTCGAATTACACTTGTCCAATAGAATTAGGACATGTGTTAGGGTAATATTAATATCATATTTACCCTTAGTTACCCTATTTACTATTAACCGTGGTAAAAAAAGTAAAAAGTTACTATTCACCAAAAAATTATTTTCATCTCATTGAACCACATTTTAGTCCTTGATATTAACCGTGTCTCTCGGATTTTCGAAATTCCATTCACAGAAGCGGTAAAATTAAGTTTTATACAAAATTCAGTTTTTAACCTACCACTTAGTAGTTTCACTATTCATCAAAAATTGATGTTTTTCAGAATAATGCCAAAATTTCATCCCAAGCTATATTTCATATTCCGAATTCAAAAATGAAGTCTATTTTACCAAATTCATAACATAAAAGTTGCATTAATTAATTTTATAATTAAATCCCGCTGTTAAAACAAATAGCGTGTTTTTAAGAAACAATATCTATCAAAAGATTGACACTTGTTTATGTCTAGTTTAAATGTGAAACTACATCCAATGACCAACATTGTATTAAATTGTAAAAATATATTCTAAATATACTTTAAAACCATTCAAATTAATGATTTATCACTATTAATTATTTCGATTAAAAAAGTTGTTTTTAATTATAATTTAGTAATTTTCACTATTCATCAGAATATGAAAGTTATCCGAAAAGTACCAAAATTTCACCTTAGGCTAAATTCGATACTCCGAATCCAAAAATGAAGTCCATTTTGAGAGTTAAAATTTCTAAAATTTAAAAAGTAGTTATTACTATTCATAACGGCTAGTTTCAATAATATTTTAATAGCATATCATTGTTTCGTGAAACTCAGTATTACGTACCACACACGCTATCGAGGAAGGTTGTGATTGCGTGTAATGCAAGGCAAGTCAAGGATGCGTGTTGTGCAAGCTCCTTTTGGTGTAGCGTACAACACAAGACATTAGTAAAATAAAAAAGAATATTTTTCATAAAATCTCGGGCTGTTACAGGGGCACCTTAGGAATATCTCAAAATATTATTTTATATTAAAGTCAAAATCGGTTTATAATGGTTCCAAAGGGTCTTATTTCGAAGCTAAAGTGGGGATGGGTCGAAATACTATCAACCAATAGGATTTAGACAAGTTTAGGGTATTATTTTAACCTTATCAATTAGATTTAAGTCTAAGTTAAATAATTTAACTTTTACCATGTCTTTTTGTTTTCTTTCACTATATGGTTAATACACTTACTATAACATGCCAAACGAACCCCAAATTGTTTATTATTAATATATATATCTTTATCTAAGTCATTTGGCCGAACCTTAGATTTTTAGGAATAAAATAACAATTAATAATATAATATTTGATTTAAAAACTATTTTGTGTCAATTTTGACACTATTTGATATATGATTTTTGTAAAAGTAATAACAGAATTATATGTTCGAAACAAGTTGATTAAATCAACACTAATATATCATAGTAACCTAGAAAATTATTTTAATTCATAAAAAGTCTTAAATTACATTTATTTTGGTATTTATATTATCAATTATGTCAATATTTCATTAATAAGATAATTACTGCATCATCTTTGTGTCATAAATAAATTAAATTATTTGATGTCTAAAAATTACAAATAAAATACCATCATGTAGGAAATCGTTTTAGCTTTCTAATGAATATTTACAATAGAATTTATCTTATGTATAACCCCATATTAAAAATGATTTACTTATTAAACATTAATTTTAACTATTTTAACCCTTCTTTAAATAAATTAATAATAAATGTCCTAATCTAATCCAAGTGGGCCTAAATGGTCATATTTTATTCCTAAGTTTGTTTTTGGTCGAATTAAACTTGTCCAATAGAATTCGGACATGTGTTAGGGTAATAGTAATATCATATTTACCCTTAGTTACCCTATTTACTATTAACCGTGGTAAAAAAAAGTAAAAAGTTACTATTCACCAAAAATTATTTTCATCTCATTGAACCACATTTTAGTCCTTGATATTAACCGTGTCTCTCGGATTTTCGAAATTCCATTCACAGAAGCAGTAAAATTAAGTTTTATGCAAAATTCAGTTTTTAACCTACCACTTAGTGGTTTCACTATTCATCAAAAATTGAAAGTTTTCAGAAAAATACCAAAATTTCACCCTAGGCTAATTTCGATATTCTGAGTCCAAAAATGAAGTCCATTTTGAAAAATAAAATTTATAAAATTTCAAAAAGTGGTTATTACTATTCATAACGGCTAGTTTTAATAGCATATTGTTGTTTAGTGAAACTCGGTATTGCGTACGACACAAGCTATCGAGGAAGGTCGTGATTGCGTGTAAAGCAAGACAAGCAAGTGTTGTGTAGAAAAAGATTCCTTTGATGATTTATATAACATAAAAGTCTCGGGTGTTACAAGGTATGATACAAATATCATAATTTTTATTTTAATAATAGATTATCACATAAAATCATGCAATAAATAATTTAATTATATTAACCCAAAAAATATATAGGTTGGTCAAGCTAATAATCAATCACATCATGGGACAACTATGTATTTAGTCCTATAGCATTCATTTTAATCTATTCTAATTAAAATAAATCATCTTGAATTTATAAATTAATTGAATAATTAAATAATTAATTCTTTAAAATAAAATTATTTTCAAACTATCATTGAGATATTATAAAATTGCAATCCAATATAAATTTTCAAAAATTTAATAACATTAATTTTTGATGAAAATTATTTAAGTAAACTGTGAGTATAGAAAAGGACACGTAGAATGTAGTCTTTTTCATCATGTGAAACTCATATATATAATTTAATACATAGATAACATGTGTTTTGAAGGTGACACATATTATACCTTTTATAACCAATTAAATCCTTTTCTAGAATTTAATACTTACACAACATGTACTAAAAGGTGACATATCATGTGACTAACATTGAATATGGTCCTTGTCATGTATTTTGTACTTATAAGGAATATATTACTACACGGTGTGTCATTATATAGATGGTGTCTAGTTCTATATGTCAACCCACATAGTCTATAGAGAATGTATAATCACGAGGCATGCCATAAATATTTTCATCATGTAATGTAGGAAATCTTTGTAAAGTACAATTCTTGTATGATGATTGTTAAACATCATGTAGTTATTGAATTTTCATTGTATTAATTTTTAAGTATTTATATCTACACAACATAATGAAAATCACTCGGTATATAACTAGTTCATAATAACACCTATCACATGATGTGTACAACCAATTGTATATTGATTAGATTATATCTCGCATTAAATTATACTATGTGTTGACCCCCATGGATTTCTAAGAATCACAATACATACGTTTAGTGATTTTCACATGTTACACAACATGTAAATATAGTTAAACATTGTGTAACTCATTTCATTTCATGTATCTTGGATTGAAATCTATATGTGGATTGTAATGACATCATGTACTATTAGCACATTAATTTTCATGATTGAAATTAGTTCATAACCAAGTTGGGTTACATGATATATACATAAGCATTAAGTTTAGTAATCCTTTTTAATACATGTACCTAATTGAAATTCAGTATAAAATTTCAATGACACTATGTACCAGTCCATACGGCTTTTCATGATTGTCATGATTTATTACTTGTGTGGTTGACCCTAGGTAAACTATGTGTAATTTACTATTACACATCATGTATAAATTTCATTAATCCTACATCTTTTTTCCAATCGGGTGGTATCTTTATTCATTATTAATTTGTTCTTAACCTATTATTGGCTATATATATTAAAATAAATTCCTTATCTTGAATTTTGGATTAAAAATGAAAATTTAAAAATGAATAAAATAATGGAAAAATTCTTGAAATTCATCAAACAACTCATTAATAATAATAAATTACAATTATTCCTCTTTGATACAACTTTAAGGTTGTTTGACATAGAGGAAGTAGTGGTACAATTCCCTATTTTAGTTCTTCATCGAATATAATTGATAAATCCATAAAAATTTGAAAACCCAAACCCAAAAAACTTATATAGAGGATAATTAAAATTTAAATTATAACTAATTTCAAACAATTATTACATAAAAAATTAATTCCTTTTGATCAATTCTGATGCCACACTTTTTGTCTCATCGTTGAATTGAATAATCCATGAAATAATTCATCTAATTGTATCCACACATTATCTTAAAGTTTATGATCAATGTTCTTGGTATTCTAAGTGATTTTGCAGAGAAACTTAGAGCTTCATAGTATTCATCATTAATTACAACAATAGCTTCCCTTATTATCTATTTTTTTGAGGGAGGTGGATATTCTTTCAACGGCTTGAGATAATTATTTTGAACTCTCCTGTTATTCAAAAAATCTATTATCCTCTAAAATAATATAGATCGTAATATATACTTATGGATAATATCTGATAATTTCACAATGACCCTTTATCAAATATTCATTCTAAGTAATAACCCATGTTTAATATTAATAATAACAATAATATTATTATATCTCATGGGATGTGTATATTTTTTTATACTTTTTTTAAATAAATAAATCAATATTTATTTAAATGATATTAAATAAAATATATCATTCTTCTCCATCTATTAACTTGGAATATCAATCCTCCTCATAATTTATCTAACCTTTAATAATAATAATATTTTTAGAGAAATAAATAGTATTAAATAAATAAATAAATAAATAAATATTATATACAATAAACTCATGAATAAATAATTATTTTAATATTCAATTAATTAAATAAATATTTATATTAACCTATTCAATAAACAGGTGAATAAATAAATATTATTTATTTCTATGTGAATAATAAACAAGAGATAATATCCAACTCATATATCCTAAAATCAAATATCTGGAGACTGAATTTATTTGATAAAAATTAGTAGAATAATTATTTTTCCATAATATTAGAATAATATTTATTTTAATAAGATTCTAGATACACATAGTCTGTGACACTCTAGGCCTTTTTCTCAATGGAATTAGGCGAACTTACTTAAATTCCTAGATCAGCATCTATAAACATGTCCAACACACTATAGATAAAGAAGTTAATAAAAAAATTATAATGAACATAAAATGAATAATATTTTATAATATAATATCTTTGTCTCAACACATCCATCAAGAAGGATGAATAATTATTTTATCATCGAATATGATTGATTTATCATTATTTGAATTTCCAAAAAGAATTCTTTGATAGACTACCATGACTATCGATTTTATCAGACCATTCCATCTAAATCCTCATTATACAGATATCTTCTTAATATTAACTGATAAGGGAAAACCCTATTCTTGACATATTCAATTAATATCATAATATTTATGATTATTCCAATGTATTATCCCTCTATATAAGAATATTTCATCATTGTTATTATACATACATCAAAGTATGTGATTCATGATGTAAATTAATAATAATCCCAAACATAAGTCCCAATACACATATTCATAGATAGTAATATAAAATGATACACAGACATGTTGAATTCATATTGGTAGGTATGTATGCATAACCTCACTTCTTAGAGACTAAAAAGTGAGAATGTTTTGTGAAGAAGTATTAATGTATTATGAACCCCCATCACCTGATAGTAAAAAATCATTTGTGCCCTATCAAACAGATGTTATCTCGAATAAAGTATATATGTATAAGAATATTTTCATACCATTTATAGGTGATTATTATATAGAGGACCTATTATAACCTTTCAATGTAAAAGTTACTATAAGGAAATTATCACATTAATTTTATATATATGAACAACCATTATTTGATAAGGTATTTATTAATATACTAGTAATTGAAAATAAAACAAATTAATTGGAGTAAGGAACCAACTTCAAAATACTCTCACTTTCACTAGATATAACTAATATTGACTCTTAGCCTATTATATATCAAATTATATTCATGTTCCTATAGAGATAAGGATTTATTCAGTGGGTCTACAATATTATCTATTATGGATACTTTGTTTACAATGACTTCACCCTATTAGAAAAAAATCCCTTAAGAGGTGATATATTTAAATTATATTAATATTTTATTAATTTAACCTAGTCTCCTTATCTATAACTGGTATTTATTTTTTTATAATAATGAGTCATTTCATATTTACATGTAGGTATAACACCAAACTCTAGAATCATGATGTAGGATCCTAAACTTTTCTAGATATGTCACCAACTTGTTTTTAGGTACTCTTTTTCCTTGTTTTGGGTACTTTTTTGTTTGGGTTTTACCTTGTAGAGTTTTTGGGTGATGTTGGAAATTTTTTGAAGGGGGAGGGACAGTGCATGGTTGGTGAACCGGTTTCCCAAACCATGCACCCAGCCCAAAAAATCATGAAAACCCATGTAGAGGGAATTCACATAGCTAGCATATAGTTTTTAAAACCATGACCCCTAGAAGAAGTGAACTATTAAAGATCATTGTTTGGTAAACTATGTTCCCCCATACAGGAAACCTTTAGTGCGGTTTTAATTAGCCCGAAAATTATATTAAAAATAACCAAACCCCCGAAATTAACCCAAAATTAACCCTAACATGGACCTAAATGAATTAAATCATTTTTTAAGATCATGGAAGACTTCAAAGCCCTTCCAACCTTAGTTATTGATGATTTGATGCCCGTATAGAAGATATGCATCCCTCTTGGTAAGAAGTTCTAATATTTATTGGTTTACCATCTTTTTTCTGTCCTTTGACAGTTTTTTTCCCTAGTTGGTATTACATCTAGATCTAGGTTTTATGGGTCATGATATGTTTGATCTTGTTTCTATGATTTGATTCCATATCTCTTTCTTCATCATTGGGTTGACTAATCTATTTCAATTTGGTGAATTTACATTTGGAAATCACTCATTAACAATTTTATTTAGGAGGTCTAAATCCAATTTCCTATAGTCTTGATTACAATTTTTTGTATGTGTAGTTAGATTTCAATTGGAATGTTTGAAAATTGAACCTTTAATTGAATAAATTACCTGATTTATTAATTTTTGGAAACCCAAAATTGGATTAATTAATTGATGAATTAATTAATTGTTGTGATTTTTTAATTTTTGGAATTGGATTACTTAATTTTTTAACTAATTGATGGAATTTATTGTGACTATTGAATTGGTTGAATTGGGTTAATTAATAGTTGAATTAATTAATTTTTGTGATTATGTAATTGGTGGAGTTATATTAGTTAATTATTGAACTAATTAATGGAAATTATTGTGATTATTAAATTGGTTGAATTGGGTTAATTAATTGATGAATTAATTAATAGATTGTAGTGATTTTTGAATGGATAAGAAATGGGAATATTGTAATGGATGAAATTAATGTGTTTTTGAATTAATTGAAAATGGAATTTTGGATATGTTTTACTTGGACATTAATGGGTTAATTTGTTTTATGATTAAATAATGATTAATGGTTTAATGGTAATTAGTCATGTTATTCCATGGGAATTAAGGTGTTGAACCATAAAAATTTGATTAATTGAAAAGGTTTAGTTTAATTAGAATGTTTTATAAGAATTTTAATATTGAGTAAGATTGATTAATGTTATATATGTGATAATCGCCAACGAGCCCATACCCGAGTGGTAAGGGCTCCTGCTTGGCATCCAAGAGACCTGGGTTCAAAACCGGGTGGAGGTGAATTTCCGAGGTACGGGAGCAGTACTGTAGCAGTACTGTAGTAGTTACTGTTCGGTACTATAGTATCCGGAACTATTCACCCGATTTCGTCCTTCAGGCCACCGGTTTGGGCCTACGGGACTTCAGGGCCTTTGGGTCATCAAAGTCCATTGGGCCACAGGGCCTTCGGGTCACGTAGACCATGGAGTAGCCCAGTTCACACAAAAAATTCCCTAGAAGAGGATTAGAGAAACATGAGTAGCAGCCACCAGATGCAGAGCTAACCAGATTGAAAGAATGAGAGGGTATGGCAGCCGCCATTGGGACGAGGCACCGTGCAGCTTTGTACAGGGAAATGCTAGCCGATCAGCAATGCAAGGTGTGGAGATAAGGCAATAAATGATACAAAATACTAAGGAGGGGCAGTTCTAGTGGGCTTGGCCTACGGGTCATGTAATGGGCATGGTATGCCTCTGGGCCTTCGGGTCATGTATTGCGAGTCATGTCGGGCCTTGTTCCTTGGGCCTACGGGTCATGTTCTATAACAAAATAAAAAAGAAGGCCTTCGGGCCATTTAGAGTATGTGATAATCATGTGTGGGACATGGTATGCTGCATCAAAATCCCATAGTGATGAATTGATATTCGTGTGTGGGGCATGGTCTGGTACATCAAAATCCCATAGTGATAAATAAGTGTGGTACATGGACTGCATCATCAAAATACCATTTGTATGGTTGTTTTATAAATGAGTTTTGGGTCATGGAGTTCTACTTTAAATACCCATGGGGTCCTAGGCAAGGATATCTAGGCCCAAAATGTTGGCATTGGACTATAGTTCCAATTGGACTTAATATGAATTAGAATGAAATGGATAATGAAATACCATGTAATATAATGAACTGTGAATTGATTTTTTTTATGTGGTTTAGACTCTAGCATGGGTCAAATCATGTGTTGATGGTTCGGGTGTCCTCAAGAACCCAAGGGTTTATGTGGTCAATTGGAGAATGATTGAAAATTGGATTCCTATTTATTTATGTGTTTTACTTTATTATTTATACAACTGAATACACTGTTATTGACTCGATATTATTTATTCACCATCGTTGGTGGCCTAATGAGTTGTACTCATACCCTACATTGGTTACCTAATCAGTACCCAAATAAACATCATGTTTTCACGATAGGATAAGGGAAAAGACCTTGTATTAGATGGCTAAGTTGGGATGGGGCATAGATGAGGGAAACAAATAAGACTTGAGACCTTCTTGGGAGTTTTTAGTGTCTTTATTTATTTTGGGTTTTTGTTTATTAACACTTGACATGTATTTGGAATGAAATATCTACTATAAATTTTTGGTTATTGTATTTCATTTTTTGGTCATCATGTGATTATGGTATGGTTTGGTTATTAGTTATATAATTTCATTATTCTCATTTATTTCCATTGGTGTGATTATTGGACAAATAGGGTGTAGTCTCCCCATGATCAATATTATACCCTTGTTGCTAGTAAAAATCCTATGGAATATAGGGAGGTGAACCTGAGGTCTTGTGACTAGCCGAATCAGGGCACCATTGTGTGGCACCATGGTTGGTATATTACAATGTGGTATAAAATGTAATTTATTTTCTTTTCTTTTGTCTTACTATTTGGGAAAGGTAGACAAGAGAATAGGATGAGTTAACCCTTGGTTGTGAGGCTGTGCATTGGAGTAGCTAACCCTTGTATGAGGGTAAAAGCCAAGTTCCCTGGGTGGGATTGTTTTTATTGATGTGTGTTTGAAGAATTGATTTTATTTCCCCTCGAGTGATGCACATGTTGTGTGATGTTATTATGATTTCTGATATTTTGTAATATTTGACTCATCGACTAGAATGGAATGATAATTGGGTATTCTTGTATCATTCTAGGAACCCATGATTAGTATGTTACATGAATCATTTTTAGGCATGCACTAGAAAACTAGGGTTTTTGGTAAGTTTTAGAAATTGAAATGTTTTTCCTTTATTATGTATTTGAATTGAAAAGGGTTCCTAATATGAATTAAAAGTTGTAAAATGATGAAAAGTGTGACTAAATGGGTGTCTAATGAGAATAAGTTTACCCTTTGTTAACCATGTACTAGATGTTGGATGGTTAAGGGTAGTGATGAAACCTTGGTTTTGACTGTGTGGAGAGAAAATTGGGAATGAATTATTATTGATTTTGTTAAACCCTCTTGTTAAATGTGTAAAAAATATTATGTGACCTAAAATGTGTGTTTGGCGTTGTAGGGATATGCCTCCATGATGACACTTGTTGAAATGACGATAGGAGGACATGGATAGAAATCATCCTCCAGTGGAGGAGCCTGAGGTGCTAATAGTGCTAGGTGTGGAAGTCAGAGATAATTTCCAAGAGAAATTTTTGTGGTTTATGCAATTCATAGAGAGAGACCTAGGGTAGGTTGTGAAAAAGCATGTCAGACTTGACATAAGAGTTTTAGTTGCAGAACCCTCTGACATTTACTAGAGAGGGTGGACCTGAGGTATCTGAGTTCTGTATTATGTCCATCCATACTATACTTGACCACTTGGAAAATCCTACTTAGAATAGAGCCAATTTATCTACTTACATGTTATGTGGTAAGGTGAAGCGTTGGTGGGACATCAAAACATAGGATGGAGAGCTGGAGAATATGTGGTGGAAGGAATTTTAGAATAAGTTCATGGAGAAAATTTTTCTTGATACACTCTGGAATGAGGGAGAAGCTCAGTACATGAGATTGAATCAGGGGATTATGTTTGTGATGGACTATGTTAGACGCTTTATATATCTTCATCACTCTACACCAGCGTTGATGGGGGATTAGTCTACATCAGCAAAATGATTTCACGATGGACATAAATGTGAAATTAAGTCCCAGGTTAATTTCATCAAGCTGAAGAAGTTTTCATGAGTGGTGAAGTAGGCTTCCATATCTGGGTCTAACCTAAATAAGGCTTCTAGTGAAGGAAAAGTTATTTCATCTAGAAGTTCAAGGTGTGTCACTTCTATTTGAAGGAACAATCGCTACAAGAATGTTATACAGGGTGATAGAAAGAAGAGTATCCTAGAGGAAGGGTCAGTTACAAAGGACCTTTATCAAGTGATCAGTCACTAGTGTGGTAGGTTGGGACACTTTCATAGACATTGCCCCTAACCACCAGTAAAGTTCAGATCATACGAAAGGATGAGATATATACATAGGATTTATAGAAACCCATGATAAACGGGTAATGATGGAGTATCAAGATAGAATTGGAGTGTGGGAAGAGGATATTCTACACTGTACCAGTCTGAAATCTAAAGTTATGTTGGTCGTAGTGGTAGAGGTAGTGGACATGGTACTTTTGGATAAGAGCGTCTATATTATCATAGTGGTGCGTCCTAAGGTACTCAGAATGCGTCATAATGAATATGGGAAGGACAGTTACATGTATTTCATCCTATACACGTGGATACTAATTTTGGTCCATTGATAGTTAGAGGGTCTATTCTAGTATATTATACATTATCTAGAGACTTATTTGATACTATTGGCTCTCATTATTTATAAATTCTCAACTTGTGAATGGTTTAAACCTGGCATTGGAGTTCATTAGTGGGGTTATAATGATATATACACCTTTGGGAGTATGATCTAGAGACATCTGTTTGTGAAATGGGTGCCCTCTTAAAGTATGATACTATCATTTTCTTTGGGATCTCTATATTCTTGATATGTTAGGATTTGTCCTAATTATGGGTATAGACTGACTAGTAGAATACATATTCCACATAAATTTTTACCGTAGGATAGTGACTTTTATGTCACCTGAGGGTGGAAATTATATTCACTATGGATAGTGTAATGTCAAGGTTGGTCATGATGGTCCAGTTCACTAGAAATTAAGGGATATTACTACCCAGGTTGAAATTATATTGCTATATGATGGGGGTGTGCAACAATACATCTTTCTACCTATAGTGGACAGGTTTCAAAATGTGTATCTGAAAGAATTCACAAGGCTTCCACATAAGAGGGATATGGAATTTATTATTGAGACCATGCCTAAAGCTGATCCAGTTTCGATTCCACCATACAAAATAGAACCAAAAAACATAAATAGATTAAGACTCAGCCAAAAGATTTTATGGTTAAGGGTTTTACCCATCCAAGTACATTTCCTTGGGGTCCTATAGTTTTGTTATCTAATAAGTATGATGAAACTATATTCTTATGTGTTGATTATAGGAGATTTAACCTGATGAATTTGAATAAATGGTAACCACTTCTACGTATCGATGATTTTTTTACCAATTGAGATGAGATTGTGTTTTCTCCAAGATCATACTGAGATCGGGGTATCATTGGTTGAGAGTTTGAACTTATAATATACTAAGAACTACTTTCAGAATAATGTATGGACTTTATCAGTTCATCTTGATGTTGTTAAGGTTGACGAATGCACCAGAAGTGTTTATGGCCTTGATGAATGGAATCTTCCACCCATACCTAGATTAGTTCTAGTAGTGTTTTTGGATGAAATTTGGGTGTACTCTAAGATTCATGATGATCATGACCAACATCTTGACATCATCCTGAGTATAGTAAGAGAGAATTAGATACATGCCAAGCTATCTAAGTGTCAGTTTTGGATTGATCATATTGACTTCATGGGTTACATAATCTCAGCAGAAGGTGAATTAGTGGACCTAGAGAAGGTTTAGGAAGTGTTTTCTTAGGAACAGTCTTGGAATGTTTTTGATATCCGTAGATATCTATGGTTAACATGATATTATTAGACATTAAACTAGGACTCTTACCATTTTTTAAGACCACTTTTGAGATTTACCAATAAGGGGATAAATTTATAATGGACAAAAACACGTGAGAATTCATTCTAGGAGTTAAAGAATCTTTTAACTACGACAACAATATTGATCCTACATGAGCTAGGTGAGGAGTACATGATGTTGTGTGATGCTTCTAGGATTGGTATTGTAGTAGTGTTGATTTAGGTAGTTTTATTTGTGGAGTATGGGTTATGGAAGTTGAGTTCATAAGAAGAAAAGTACCCTACACATAACCATGAAGAGGAATTAGTTGTTTATGCCTTGAAGTGTTGGCAGAATTGTTTGTTGGGAGAGAATTTTACTATGTATACTGATCACAAGAGCATAAATTATATCTTTTCATAGAAATAATTAAATATTTGGAAGTAGATATGGGTTGATTATATGTATTCATTCACTTTTTATCTATTATTTGCATCTGGTAATGGAAACAGTGTTGCTGACACTCTAAGAAGTAAAACTCAGACTCAGGTATTTCACGAGTCTAATGTTGAACACAAGTTGATGACATTACTATATGGGATACATGTTTTAGTTTAGGAGAGTCATGAGTATATTATTCACACATCAATTTCAATGGATTCTACTCTCTTGATGTGGATTAAAGATAGAGAGTATGAGGATCCAAAAAATTTAGCCTTGAGGGAAAGCCTTAAAGGTGGGGAGTTTCCTTCAGGATGAGGATGTGATCATCTATCTTAGGAATCATGTTTTTTTACCTATGAGAATGTGTGAGGAGATGATGCATGAATTTTATGCCTCGAAGTGGGGGGTTCTTGCAAGTGTGACCAAATTGTACCATGACCTATGATGATAGTTTTGGTGGTCGGCTATGAAAAAGGAGATAGTGGGGTTTGTGACTTGATACTACACTTTTTAACAGATTAAGGCTGAGCATCGATGGCTTGGAGGTTTACAAAATCTATTTCTCATTCCATAATAGAAGTGGGATGATGTTAAAATATATTTTTTTGGTGTGTATCCTAAGGATTCATCGAAAGAATGATGTTATTTGGGTGGTTGTGGACCGGCTGATAAAAGTAGCATGTTTCTTTCCTACAAATGAGTGTTTATTAGTGGAGAAGTTCAGAGACTTCTATGTCTAGAAGATAGTCCATTTACACTAGGTTCCACAAATTACAGTTTTATACCATGAATCATGTTTTACTTCATGCTTCTAGAACGATTTATATATGTCACTTGGTACATAGGTTTTACTGAGTACGGAATTCCACCCATAGATAGATGGGTTGTCGGAATGTACTATACATGTGCTTAAGGATATTCTTTGAGTGTGTGTTCTAGACTTTGGTGGGTCTTGCGAGAAGCACCTAGACCTTGTGGAGTCTACCTATAATAAGAATTGTCAGGAAACTATTTAGAAGGAACCATATGAGTCACTTTATGGTAGGCCATATAGATAACATATATGTTGGAAGGAGGCAGGTGAGTCAGTGCTGTTGGGACTGAGTCTCGTGTATGAGACATCAAAGCAGGTTCAACTGATTCTAAAACATATAGATATGGATCAGAGTAACCAAAAGTCATTTGTTAATCAATATTGATGACCACTAGAGTTTACAGAGGGTGGTTATGTATTCCTTTGGGTGTCTCCTAGATTGGGTCACGGTAGGATATAGAAATAGGGAAAGTTGGCACCCAGTTTTATTGGACCATTTGAGGTTGTAAAGAAAATTGGTTTTGTTTCATACCGATTCACTCTTCCACAGAGGTATAGTGCTATGAATGTTGTATTTCATGTATCATAGTTTAAATGGTATCACCATAACCATTATCATTTGATCGATGTAGATGATGGTGAGACTAAAACATATTCGTCCTTTGAGGAGCATACAAAACATTTGTTGGATCATATTAAGAAAGTGTTGTAGGGAAAGAGTGTGCTGATAGTCAGTGTATTTTAGAAAAATGGCCATGTTTAGAAGGAAACATGGGAGAGAGAAGAATATATGTGGGCTCACTGGCCCAATAATTTTACCTCGTAATGTTAGATATTATTTGGAGTATAACTCGATGATGATAAATTATAAGGTGGGGAGATTATAAGATCATGGAATTTTCCATAGATGTCTCGAGATCATTTTTAGGTATGCATTTTCTTTGTTTTGAGTACCTTTTTTGGGTGTTACCTTGGGGAGATTTTGGGTGAAGTTGGAAAAAAATTTAAGGAGGAGGGTCACGGCATGGTTTTCCAAAACCGTGCGCCCAACCAAGAAAACAATGTGAACCCACATAAAGGAGATTCACATGATTTTTCAAACTATGCTTTCTTTTAGAACTAATCGTTCCCCCCCCCCCCCCTTTAGAATAGGTGAATGGTTAAGGTGCATAGTTTGGAAAATCATGTGCCCCTACCCAAAAAACCATGAACGCAGCTTTAATTAGCCTAAAAATTAGATTAAAAATACAAGAACACCTATAATTAACCCAAAATCGACTATAACTCAGACCTAAATTATTTCATACATTTTTTGAGGCTCTGAGATGGATTCAAATCCCTTCTTACCATTGTTATTAATGATTAGAAGCTAGGATCAAAGATCTATATCCCTCCCAATAAGAGGTTCTAATATCAACTGGTTTCCTATATTTCTCAATTATTTATCCCATACTTTGAAGGGATTTTTTACCCTATTGGTATTAGATATAGATTTAGGTTTTATGGATCATGATTTGTTTGACCTTATTTCTTGGACTTGATTCAAGATCTTGTTCTTCTTCATGGTTCTGACCTTTCATCTTAAATTTGGGGAATTTCCATTGGGTGATCACTCGTCAATGGTTATAGGTAGGTGGTCTAAATAGATTTACCATATTCTTGATTCCAATTTCATGTATGCATTGTTAGATTTCAATTATCATGTTTTTAAATTGAACCATCAATTGAATAAATTAATTTATTGATTAATTTTTAGAAACACAAAACTGGATTAATTAAATGATGAATTAATTAATATCTTTTTGTGATTATGAAATTGGTGGAATTGC
This sequence comes from Viscum album, assembly GCA_963277665.1. NCBI lineage: Eukaryota > Viridiplantae > Streptophyta > Magnoliopsida > Santalales > Viscaceae > Viscum > Viscum album. The sequence goes on from OY728141.1 coordinate 119,329,752, forward strand.
ATTAATTAATTGTTTAATTAATTAATGGGGATTTTTTTGATTACTCAATTAGTTAAATTAGGTTAATTAATTGTTGAATTAAATTATATATTGTAGTGATTTTGGAATTTATGGGAAATGGGGATATTGTAATGGGTCAATTAATGTGTTTTTAAATTAATTTAAAATTGAATTTATGAGATTTTTAACTTGAACATTAATGGGGTAATGTGTTATATGATTAAATATTGATAAATAATTTAATAAGGATTAGTTATATTATTCCATGTGAATTAATGGGTTGAACCATTACTATTTTAATAATGGAAATGGTTTATTTTAATGAGAATGTTTGATAAGAGGGTTAATGTTGATTAACCTTCATTGATGTGATATATGTGATAATTGTGTGTGGGACATGTTATGATGAATCAAAATCCCATAGTGATAAATTGATATTTGTGTTTGGGACATGGTCTACTACATCAAAAGACCAGAGTGATAGATGAGTGTGGGACACAGACTGATACTTCAAAATCCCACTTGTGTGTTTATTTGATAAATGATCTCTGGATCACGAAATATTATTTCAAATACCCATGGGGTCCTAGGCATGGAGATCTAGGCCCAAAATTTTGGCAGTAGACTATGGTTCCAATTGGACATAATATGAATTGGGATGAAATGGATAATGAAATTCCATGTTATATAATGAACTACGAATTGATTTTGTGGTAGGGTTCAGACTCTAGAAGGGGTAGAAGAAGGTGTTGATGGTTTGAGTGTCCTCAGGAACACCGGGGTTTATGAGGTTAATTGAAGAATAATTGAAAATGTGATAACTACTTATTTATTAATTTTACATTATTATTTATACAACTACGTATAATTTTATTAAATATATATTGTTTTAGAAACCATTTGTGGTGACCTATGTAGTTATAATCACACACTACTCGGGCTAGCTGATCAGTACCTGAATAGACATCATGTTTACAGGACATGATAATGGAAAAGGCCATGTATTAGATGGCTGGGTTGGGATGGAGAATGGATGATGGAACGAGACCTGATTCAGGACCCACTTTGGAGTTTTATGTGTCTTTATTTTTTTTTCATACTGACATTTGACATTTTTTGGTCTGACATATCTACTATTAAATTTTGGTTATTATATTTCCTATTTATGTCATCATGTGATTCTAGTTTGGTATGTTTATTGGTTATATAATTTGGTTATTATTATTTATTTATTATTTTTTGATACTTTGATAAGGATTTTATAGTCTTTCCATGACTGATATTAAACCATCACTACTAGTCAAAAACCTCTGACATATGGGGAGGTGCGCCTGAGGTCATGTGACTAACTAATTCAAGGAACCAGTGGGTGGAACTTGGGTTGGGAATTTACAGATGATGTGTACAAAACTATATCTTTAGAATCATTTGATGTTGGGATATACTCTGGAACTACTGTTGAATCAAAGACCACTGGATTCTTATGACACTTCTATCTCAAAAACCCTCTATTAAGATATTACACATATCCCCACTACAACTTCATATCATTCTAATCTATTTGAAAACTAAAATCTATGTATCGCCTCATAACTAGTCCTCATCTCTTCTATAACTCTTGAATATATCATGTATACACCTCAGGGACTTCATGATAGCATTTCTAACCAACTAATGTGAATATCCTGGGTCTGAATGATACTTTCCTACCATTATCAATGTATAGTAAACATCAATTTTGGTAAATATCAGGCCATACGTGATTCATCTCATTATAAAATCATAATTTATTTTACTCATTCAATCTCTTCTATTATCTTTGGCGATACATTTTCTTATAGTGATGTATACCATATGACATTAGGAACAGTCCTATCTTCGATATTTACATATTGAATCACTTTAATACCTATTCAATTAATTCACCTTGACTTGGTCTATGTATCCTCTTATGTGTGTCTTTATGGATCTTGATCCCCATAATATAGGTTGCTTCACATAAGCGTTTCATGGAAAATCATTAGTTTAGCTATGTCTTAACTAACTATAATACTTGTATCTCATTTTCCTTTAGTAATATATCATTAAAATATACAACTAGAAAAAGTATTACACTCCCACTAAACCAATTATAGACACTTGAATTGCATTCATTCTTTATAAAACAAAATTCTTTTATTGCTTCATCAAAGTGAATGTTCCATGATCTTGATGCTTTCTTAAAACTATAAATGGATATTTGAAACTTTTATACCTTATTGGAATCCTTTCCTGTTATGAAACCATATACTTGTATCATCTAGACATCTTACACAAGGGTTTTATAATGTAATTCAGTCTTAACATTCATTTTTCAAATATCTTATTATTGGTATGATACTATGGAAAGTAGAATTATAATTTTTTTCATCATATAATCTAGTGAAAAAGTTTTGTCAAAGTTTTTGTATTTAAATTTCTTAAATAATTCAGATATCAATTGTCCTATATAGTTACTAAATTTACTCTCCATGCCTATTTTCTTCTTTAATACCCATTTTCACTAAATAGGTGTTGTATAAATAGAAAGATCTACCAAACCCAAACTTGGTTTTAGTACATATAATCAATTTCAAAATTCATGGATTCATTCCACTTTGAAACTTCAGAGATGTTTACTAATCCTTTATAATTCAAAGGTTTACTATTTTCAACTAATATTTTTTTCTTTTCATAGTGAAAAAAACCATATCTATCATGTTCTCTAACCTCTCAAGTGATTCTTTTAGTACATGTGTCTTTGGATAAAAAATTTATATTTATTCTTATAAAATTTATTATTATTTAAAATCTTATATATCTTGAGCCTCAACTTCATTTAATTCTATCTTTCTCCAACTATATCCTTTAGTGATGATATCTCATTCAAATAATATGGAATTTCTTTTCACTATTATGTTTTATCTGAGGGTTTATAATGATATTTTCCCATTTTTTCTTTAAAAAATATTATAAACATACAACTAATGTTGTGAGATTTATGTTTTTTCTAGAAGTATCATAAAAAAATACTTCTCATACCATCACATGTATATGTGAATAATGAAATCTTCCCGTGTAATAACTCATATGGAATTTAGTTTTACACTTTATTTAGAACTTGGTTTAGTTTGTATATTGCCTCCTAAATTGTGTATCCCTAAAATGATAATGGACTATCTATACGTCTCACCATCAATCTCACCATATCAAAAAATTTGTTCTTACTAATTCCATTGACATTATTCCACTATGCTGTATATGAAAGAGTTAGTTAAGATAATATCCCAATAACATTTAGATAATTAATTAACTATTGATTAAGATATTTCCCACCATTGTTTTAGTGGTTTTTATTTATTTTCTTACCAAGATAATTCTAAAATTTATTCTTATATTCATTAAATATCATAATGTAATTATAATTATACCTCATTAATTAGATATATCCATATCTACTAATGTTATCAGTAAAATTTTTGAATTATTTAATGGGAAAAGTTACACACACATATCTATAAAATAATTCTATAAGCCTTATGTATTTTTCAACTCTTCTACTAAGTAGATCCTTATTTAGTTTTCATTATATACAATCATGAAATATATCAAAGGGTTTGAGCCCAAAATAATCTAGATTATATTCTTGATATAATTTTTTCAAATGATTCTTGTTTTCAGGATGAATCCAATAATACCACAACTGGGTGTTATATGAGTTGTGTGAACTTGATTTATTATGTATTTCCATGGCTTTATTTTCATATTCTAGTCGGTAAATATTGTTATTAAAATATTTAATCCCTTAACATATTCCATCTTTATAAAAGTATCATTCTTTATTTCCAAACATTAAAATAAATCTATCAATGTCTTAAATAAAAATCTAATTTATATGAATTGTCACATTAGGAATATAATAATAGTTATTTAACACACAAAAATATCATTACCAATGTAATATTTTAATCTCTAATAACTAATAAATCTTTTATAACACTATTTAAATATCAAAGATCCACCAAAAATCTTGTGATGTTCTAGAATCTACTTGGTCCCTATATTTGGATACAAATATAAGAACTATACATCATATATAATATAAACTTAATTGAAATGGAAATACTACACTTTATAATGAACATAAATAAAGCTTACCCTTAATTGTAAAATAAGTAACAATTATTCTTCTAGCTTTTCTCCTTCCTATAATAAAAACACAATGCATCATGATCCTTATCCAATTTATAGATCATTCACTTCTTGGAAGAATGGTGAAAAGGTATATTAGTCTAAGAATTTATCATAGACCTTTTTTCCTTTCCTTTCCTCTAGTTCATCATAATAATAAAAGAAAATCATGCTTCAATGTGTTATCTTCTTAAATAATCAAAGTCAATAGATATGGGAGTATCTTCCATAGATTTTGTGTCTTTAAATTCCTAAAAAACCTTGAGAATATAGGAGTATGTTGAGAGATAATTAGGTTTATGAACAATTCCACGAGAATCTTGAATCCTAAAATTTCCATATACATAATATAGTCAATTATACTAACTATATGAGGTCCAACCGGAACTACCTTCCCTATTTTACATATAAAGAGTGCCTTATATATTTCATACCTCTCTTTCTTTCTTTTTTATAATGATATACATCATAGAGATGAGACATTATTGGGTATGAATCCAAGCAGTTTTTGTAGCTTTTGGAGCTCACTAGTCAAGATGATAACATGAGGCATTAGAAATCCAATAAACCATCCAAGTATTTCATGAAGACATTCTACCCCTCTACACTTTCTTCCTTGTAATGATCAACATTTATTAAGAATTTTAATATATAAAACTTTCACAATTGGTGTGAAACAATTTTCAAGCACCAGTACAATTCCTGGAATTTAGCCATGATAAAAGATACTATCATTCTCTATAATAGACCATAAGAATAGTGATATTTTTGAATGAATTGCTATTTTCTATAAAAAAATTAAAAGTAGATGTGTAGTTATTTATCTTGATTACCAGTTGTGATGTCACAAATTAAATTTATTAGTCTCCCAATATTTCAATAGATCCCAATATCCCTTACCATTAGATTATGAATATTCTCTTTATTATATATTCTAGCTCCAAGTAACGATATATCCCTTACAAAATCCAGATGATGGCCTGATCATATTCATCAATAGTTTTTAGGAATTGTTTTCTTAACACTACATTATGCCTAATTTTCTTGTTTTTTTGAGTGGATTCCCCAATCATGATATCCTATATTCAGATTTCCTCAATGATTTCCTCCAAGTTGCACCACGTTGTATGAGGGAAACAAATCTTAATGTCAACTAAGTTAAGTCGACTAAAACATTTCATTATAAATCCATGATAAATGAAAGTATCTAATTGAGAAACAAAATAATAATATGATCTATGGTTGCATCCAAAATCATGTGATTGAAGTCATTTACTAGCTCAAAATATTTTTTGAGGGTTTTTTAATTATTTATATATATTTTTTATTTTATTCCTTATATGTGTGTTACTATTATATGGAATTTACATAATTCACTAATAATGTCTGATAAAATAATTTACACATAACAATTTCATTTTATTTAATCTTATGATGATTTTAAATTTGTTTACATTATTTGATAACATTTAACAACCAAAATAAATCATGAATTACATGAATAAATAAAAGGTCGTACACATGAAAAAATATAATAAATATGTGATATGATAATAAGATTTTAACAAATGGATGTTTTATCAACTGAAGATTAAATATCATTTACCTTTGGGGAAATAATTCCATGAAATCATGATTACCTTGAGTTACAACACTCCTTTATTACCCTATGTATCTATAGAGTCAAATCCAACTTGTCTCAAGCTTTGAAACATCTCCTCTCATTAAGAGATCCAATATTAATATATTATTACTCACCTGCAAGTGAGGGGTGCCAAGTGTTTACAGATACATAAAATAAGCCTTGAATATGTATTCCTACACATAATAAAGTAGTGAGTCATGATACACATATATTCATATTTAATTTAATAATAAATAATATATAAAACCATGAAATAATGAATTATATTAAATAATCTCAACGCATGCATGAGTCGATCAAGATCACGATTAATCACAACAAGAAATGACCATGTTTTTAGACTTTATATAATTAATTTCAATTCATTCTATATAAGAAATTTTTTATATAAATAATGAATTAATTACATTTTTAATTAAATAATTCATTAAAATAATATTCTATCCAAGCCTTCCTTGACATATTATAGGATTCCCATCCTATATTATTTTTGAAATAAATTAAATTTTTAAAAAATTATATTTAAGTACATGATGTGTAATGAGAAGACAAAAAATGTGAAATTTTCTATATTAGATTAAGTTTACATATTAAATTTAATAAAAACATGACAAGTACTCGAGAAGTAACATGACATTTATCTTCTATTTCAGATTACATTCATTTCTGAAATTTAAAACTTTCATGTTGTGTACTATCACTCAACATGTCATGTGGCTCACACAATATAAAATCCTTATCATGTATTTCATGATATATGTAATTCCCCCACCTAAACCATCAGGACCAACCCAAAGAGACACAAGATCTCATTTTTGCCTCTAAATACACAAGTAGATTCCAAATATCAGCAAGGGTTTTAATGCCATCAGTGGGGATATTATACCCTCAATGCTTGTTGTTAACATCTAGTGTACGAGGTGCACATTCTATCTTGTGTATCTCCATAATATACTAGATAGTTTAGGTCAATGCATTAAAAAATGGTATCAGAGCACATTTCTTTTAACTAACCTATGATATAGTAGAAATGAGATAGGTTTTGTGGGACTTGGATACAGTTGTCTCCATGTTCCATACTAAATCATGTCTAACAGAACTCCAAGTTACCACTGACAGTATTGAAGTTACTATTTTATGAGTATTTGGGTGTGTTCAAGAATCACCATTAGTTATATATGATCACATTCCATATATATACTTGTTGTGTTATATATACTAGTTCTTTAATATAATTCCATGATTGTGTTATCTTTTTGGGATAGACTTGTACTCTTTGATTGAGTGATATATCTATTTTCCCATGTTGTTTTGGTACATCTATTTTGTAATTAATTAGTATAACCAGGTAATTTTTTGTGTTTATATATATAAGACTTTACTAACACGCATTGATGGAGACCTTGGCTAGTTTTTTGAGGGATATACCTTCATTATGGGAATACTCCTAGGGAAACCATTGTGTGATCTCTTAGACTAATTATGATTTATCCTCATGACTCGATTGTTTATAAATATTTACTCATATTCTCAAAAAACCCCTCAAATATGCTTGTATAAACCACTAGGTAGGGTAGGATAGAATTCTCCCAAGAGGGAAAACATTCCAATTCTGCCACCAGTCATGTAGGGGAGTGGTCTTACATCCACCCTAGTTGTTCAGACATAAGGGCCACTCCATCTAGGAGTCTTCCTCTTAGTGCATGTCTACAAATGGGGAGTTATGAATATTGTGGTGAACTATTATTGATACTTCCTAATCCTAAACCCTTTATATTTAAAGTTAAATAGAGTCCCTTAGGATATATAAAAATTGATATAGATCGTTGAGTGGATATTTGACTTGGTAGAGATGCCAGGGGAATGGACGGTTAAGCATTTGACCTTTATGCTTCAGCGAGATGAGGGAAACTTGTGGTTCATTATTCTTTAGGCTGGAAGACATGAGGGTCTCACGTAGGTGGAATTAAAATAACTTTTCTTTGAGTATTTCTTCTCATGCATGATGAAGTTGGATTGGGTACATGAGTTTATAGAGCATCATTAGTGGGTGATGACGGTGTCTTCTTACTCAGATTATTTCATGGATTTATTCTATTTCACTCCTATTTTTGATAGAGATATAGTGGAGAAAGATAGTAAGTTCTATATTAGATTTTAATATGATTTGAGATTCCTAATCAATAAATTTTACTTGAAAACTTACACTCATGTGCTTTGTAAGGCCCGGACTATCGATATGTGAATAGATTACGATAGAGAATACGATATTCTTCTAAAATTCAGTAGACTTACTAGTGATAATTATATGAGAAAGGATCAGAACTAGACAAAAGTCTAGTCCCCACAAATTTATTAAAGAAAATAAATATGCGGAGTATAGAGAAAATCAAAGGGACATAAACACATCAAGATAGGAAAATATCAGAAAGTGTCAAAGCCTTCATTTGCATAATCCTCAGAGAGATCTTCTGGTTCCACTGATTCCCACTTTGATTGCGGAGTATAATTGTTCAAAAGAGTGATATACTGATTCCTAAGTTTCAAATATGCAGTGGACATAGACTTTGATGGATTTCCCCAATCCTTATTTTCAAGAATTTTTTCTTTCTTGGCCAAAGATCTCGTGGAGATAGTCCTTTTAACATTGGAATAGTCATTTCTGGGCTTCCTCTTGGGTGGGGAAGTGGAGGCTTCCCTCTTGCCGGAGGGGCTTCTCTTGGAACCACAAACAATTTCACTGTATGAAGCTTTATACCCCACAACAATATTTTCTTTTCCCTTGACATATTCCTCATTCCCCTTCACACCATCATCACTCTGATTTTTTCCACTTCCTTCTTGGTGTTCTCCCTCAAGTAGGGTCAACAAGCAGCCTCCCTCTTGTAAAAGAAAAGTTCTTTCTGGTAATTCATCCACTATATTCTATGGCTCTGTGCCATTACTCATGCTCCTAGGTTCATCAGGAGAAATATCAACTGTTCCAGTCTCAATAGCATTCAGTTCCTCCTGCCCAGCATGTTCCATCACTGAATTTTGGTCATCATTCCCCGATTTTACATTCTGTTCAACCACAAGCTCACTTGAAAGAGATTCCAGACCACGCCCCATATATTGATGACCTGCATCCTTAGCAATGTCATGAGACATCAGGGGGGATTCCAGTTGGTCTAGACTGACAAGATTCATATAGTATTCCACTCTAATACCAGCATTGATCCTACCAAAGATAGTAGAAACCAGAGGATTCTGATTTACCGCAGGGAATGGTTGTGCATCCATACCATACCTGAAAACCGGCACAACATCTTCACCAGTGCTGGGAATCAACTTAGGTGCTTTTAGATGAATACCATGGTGACAGCAAGCATCTCTGTGACCCAGTCGTTGATATAACGAACAGAACTCAAACCAATGATCGAAGACAACCGGCTGCTTGCGGCGGATCTCTTCAGCGGCCTCAATCCAGATGGTCTCCACTAGTTTCTTAGAAACATAGACTTAAACACACATTCTGGGGTTAACTGGGTGGCTGATCGAAGTCGTGCGGGAATCAACACATAAAAATCACCCTATCATATTTCCCAGAATACGCATCATCGCAATGTTTTGAAATTTGAGGGGAAGCAGGGTAAAAATGACCCAAAACGGAACCAGGGGGAATCACAATTCATATTACATTCATAAAACCATCTGGAGAGGAAGAAGACATACCTTCCACACTTCTTGGGAGCAGAGGAAAGCACCCGAACCAGATCCTCTGAAGAAGAAGAACGAATCATGATGGTTCGTTTGTCCAGCAATCCAACAATGGGATGGAGTTGAAGGCCCTAATACCTCGCAATAAAAATGTTGAAATCATCAACCGTAGGATGGGATTTTCTAAAGCGAGCAATGAGGGTTAGATCAAGGAGGCTCTCAGCTTCCAGGATCTCCATAGAAGAAAGCGGGAAAACCGGATCTCCATTCCTGATGTCGTGAACCTTCAGTCCAATGTTGATCTCTGGAAAGGGCTGATGAAGGGCAGTAGATGTGCGTCGATTCTGAAGCAAAGAAACTCCATCCTCCCCCCTTCGACTTGTGGTGGAGAGGGAGGGGTCGTGGACCCCATTATACTATTAGGAATAGGAAGTCATGTGATTCACATTAAACTTATATCAATCATTTATAGATAATCAGAGGCTCTTCTGAACTATCAATGTGGAAAGTAGGTCCTCAGTGCTCCAACTGTGGGTAGTGTGAGATTTATCATACCTTATGATTGAAACCTCATATAAAGTTTCATCAGTGTGGCTAGATGGATAATGTATAGTGATTTTTATCTAAGGAATCATGATTAAGGTCCCGTGTGGGTTCAAATCAAATGTAGGAATTAATCCATGGGATAGTCCATGGTTCATAATAGATGGTTCAAACCCCCCATATAATGATCATATAGGTGAATTATATATATCAGGTATAGGAACATGGAGTTGAGGTATATGGAGTTTATATAGTGTATGGTACTCTCGTAGATGGTGGTGAGAAACATTATACTATTTTAGGTAAATTCCTGATCACTTCTACTATGTCTACTACCTTGTTCGATAATTATGCTTCTCATTCATTCATACCTATAAATATTATTTATGGAATTGATTTATAGATCAATTTATCCTTTGATTTACTTCCCCTTGATAAACTGTTGGGGTCAAAAGTGTATTATCCTTAGAGATTCCTAGAGTATACTTTAATGTTTACATTTATGGACACCTATGGGACTTCATGATTCTAGAGATGAGGATCTTTAATGTGATTCATTTCATGGACTAGATGACCAACTTACAATATCCAATTGATTATTACCTAGTTGGGGTATCATTTAATTTACCCAAGGGAGAAAATAACACGATAACCAGAGAAGGGTAACTGAGGGCAGGTAGAGTTTCTCCATACATGAGTCATCTTGGGAAGATCATAATGCAGATGGAAGGCTTGTCTCTTTCTACATGATCAGTGGTAGCCCTGTCATCTTTTCCTCTATTTGTGGATCTCTATTAGGATGTCTTCCTAGAAGACATCATAGAAATTACCCTTGATAGTGTAGTTTATTTTGAGATATATCTCGTGCTATGTTCACAACCAATTTAGATACCCCGTATGATATGAAACTAGCCAAATTAAGGGAGGTTACCCCTGATAGTGTAGTTGTTTTCATGTTAATCTATTCCTTTAGGACTTAAATAAAAATAGATTTATTAGTCCAAGTACTTCACCATAGGATACATCGATTTTTTCCACCAAGAAGGGAGATTTTAGTCATAAACTATGTGTACATTATTAAAAGATAAATTAGGTGACAATGATGAATAAATATCCATTTCTAAATGTCAATAATCTATTTTATTAGTTACAGGTAAATATTCGGTTCTCCATAATGGATCTTCAATCAAGCTATCACCAGTTATGGGTTAGAGAGAAGGACATCCTGAAGATTGTATATTAGAGAAGGTAGGGGCTACATGAGTACTTTATGATGTCCTTTGTACTGATGAATGCAATAGAAATGTTCATGATTCTCATGAAAATGATCTTATACCCATATATGGGATTGTTCATCATGATTTTCATTAATGACATCCTCATCTACTCACTAACCCTAGAGAATCATGTCAAGCACATTTAGATAGTCGTGAGTACACATCGATCACATCGACTTTATTCCAAGCTATAGAAGTGAAAATTTTGGATTCAAGAGTTGAATTTCATAAGGTACATGGTGCCTAAGATAGTTATATCTATGAACATGGAGAGATTCATGGTAGTGATTTCTTGGACATGTCCTTGGAAAAATTTTGGGATCATAATATTTCTTGGTTAAGTATGATACTATCGACATTTTATCCAGGACATCTCTTATTTATCAGTACCCAGGACTATGCTGGTGAAAAATGGAGTTAAGATATATTGTTCATACTAATGTGAGGATAAATTTTTTGAGATGAAGAGGAGGTCAACTATAGCTCCAATGTTGATACTTCTTGATCCAGGTTTAGTATTTTTGTTTACTGTGATGCCACATGGATTGGTTTGAGAATAGGACTAATGTAGAGTGGGTGTAGTATCTTATGGGTAAGATATATTGCAACCCCAAAAGTTAAACTATCCTACCCATGACTTGGATTTTGATGTCATGGCTCATTCCTTGATGTTTTGGTGACACTATCTCTTTGGGGATAGGTTTTTTATTTACCCAGACTACAAGATCCTTTGATATATCTTCACACAGAGGGAACTTAACTTTAGGAACAGGTTCTAAGTAGATTATAAATTGATGTATGACATTGAAATAGATTATTCACGAGGGGAAGGAAAAATCATTGCAGATGTACTTATCTGTAAGATGTATGTAGCTTTGAATGTTGGTGGATTGTCTTTAGAGGAACAGTGGTGCCAAAGGAGCTTATTGGATGACTAGTGTATGGATGATTCTGAGGAATAGGGATCGATTAAATATACTCCATTTTTGGTAACATTTTCTTTGGTAGACCATATAAAGGTTGGGTATTATACAATAATATATTATGATATGATTTGAGAAAAACTACTAGGAGCTTTCATGATACCTAGGTTGTCATTGGATAGTGATCATTGGAGCCCTGTACAAAGGAGAGTTTTAGTCACTACTTCCTTCAGGGATGAGATGATGAGATACTTACATACCTATAGGTTTTAAATTCATCCTAGAGTGAAAAATATTTACTATGACTTTAGGTGGTAGATTGTGTGGCCATGGATATATAGGTACATTGCATAATTTGAATCTCAATGCCTTACATTCTAATTTATAGATGTTGAACACCAATGTATTGTTGGTTTCCTCTATCCAATTCATATACCAATATTGAAGTGGGAGGAAATTATTATGTACCTTTTTATAGGTTTTCCTAGGACCCCAAGGAGATATGATGTTTTCTAGGGGATTGTCGATAGGTTAACAAAGGTTACTCATTTCATACAAAATTGTGAGACTCACTTAGTAGTAAATAAAGGAAAATTTTATGTCTATGACACATTATTCTTCCATAGAGTTCCCTTAATCATCATATATGATAGATACAAACTTTTTAAATTGTGGTTTTTATGGATTTCATAACTTCTTAGGGACTCATCTAAGATTGACCAGAACACACCATCCAGAGATAGATGGATAGTTAAATCAGATGACCCATATATTGGAGGATATGATTTAGTCCTATATTCTAGACTTTATAGGATCATGGGATGAGTACATATCCAAAATGTAGTTTTCTTATAATAATATTTATCATGATTAAATTCCAATGCCACCCTATGAGGCTCTCTATGGTTGACATTGACACTCACTATTATGATAGCATGAGGTAGTTGAGGTAGTTATAGTGGGACTGAGCTGGTATTAGGATACTTTGCATAGAGTGAAGCCAATACATAAGTGATTTTTCACTACTCATATAAGAAATAGATTGTTTGTTAACCATAGGAGTAGACGTTTGGAGTTCATCATAGATGACCAGGTTTTCTTTTGGGAGACTTTTCAATTAAAGAATTAACATATTTAGAAGAAAGGAAAGATGAATCCATGGATTTTTGGAGCATTAGTGATTATCATTCATATAGGGATAGTGTCTTATAGTTTGGATATTCTTACATTATAATAAGTTATGCATGATGTGTTTCATGTTTTTCATCTTCATAGGTACATGTATGATCTTATCCATGTTATCAACTATGAGGATATTGATTTAGATCCTGAAACATCTTTAATAGAGAACCTAGTGAAGATCATAGATCATATCAAGAAAATACTACGGGGATATATAATTTCACTCATCAAAATTATGTGGAAGAATGGACTTATCTTAATGGATAAATGGGACTAGGAATCAAAAGTACATGATAAGTGGCCAAGGTTGTTTTATTGGAACCCCTATAGAAACTTATCAAGGATGAGAATTCTTTATAGGGAGAGATTTTAAATTCCCAAATCATTTGTTTCAAATATTATTGGTTGTGTCTCTTTATTTTCTCCTTGAGTGTTAAGTGGGACTATTCTTCTATAGAATTTTTGGAGCTTTGAGTGGCATTTAAAATTATTACTATTGTATTTTGATCTTTTTTGCACCAAAACAGGCAACACCACGGCCCTAGAGCTAGCCAAGGTGGTCTGTGACATGTCTTGGTGAAAAATAGAAAAAAAAAATCTATCCAATCTATGTTTAGTGAAATGACCTGATATCCATGAATTTGTAAAATCACACAATTAACATTTTAGAGGGAGGGGTGAGGGTAAAACAACCAATGTCCTTGCAACATGTTGTTGGTGTATGACATTTAGAGGAGGCATACAAGGACACCACATCCATGGCAAGGACATGGTATAGGGAAGCCAATAGACATGTTTCATTTTGAAATGGATAAAACTCAAGACCTTCTTCTTAGTTAAAAACACTGAAGGGGAAATGTGTATGGATTTAATATAGGGTTTTTAATATGTTCTTCAATCAATTTCAAACCCTATTAATCAAATCAAACACACTCCTCTAAAAGATTCCTCTAATTTCTGATATTTTTCTAGATACCTGAAAGACCTTGTTCCAGGACTTTTTTGATCTCTATATGATCCTTGACATCCTCCTTATTGGATTGATCCTACCTCCCCTTTTTTCAATTTAAGGTCACAGTTCTTCTTCCTTGTTGGTGCTTCTATTTTTTGGTGTTTTGGGGGACTCTTTCTAATGATAATCTCTTCCTTTGGCCAAAATTTATTCTTTCCATATTTAATGATCATGGGATGAGGTTGTTTTCAAATATTTTAGACTTGTTGGAGCCTAGAATATCGTATATTGTAACTATCTATAAGTGAAAAAGTTATTATTCCTTCAGTTGGAGTGGAAGATTACCTTTGATGGTGATTGAATGTTGGGTATGTGTTGACTCTTCCCTAGGATTTTTATTCTTCTCCACCTCAATTAGGAATGTTTTTATTTTTTTATTGGAGCCATTTTTATAATTTTTGGTGTGACAGCTTGTTCTGATTTGTGTTTGAACATGGTTCAAGTATTGAAAATATTGACAACCTGGACGTGACATCAACAACCTTGAGGTAGGAAGTCCCTTACCTAATCATGTATATTTATATGATTATAAGCATGATATGATGTTTTGTGTTTATATTATCTAGGATATATTCATTTTCATCACATGTTTGTGTGTTTTGGTTATTTTTTCACACTTTGGATATACAATGTGTGTCTTGATAGGTTATTCCCTATTTCCCTATTTTTTTACTTGATATATATTATATTATTACTCTATGTATAGTAAAAAATTGATAATTGAACCAATAATTTCTCAGTATCCCTAGAGTAGGATCATGTATAACACTACATATGACATAATGGCTAGACTAGGTTAGATGATGATGCATAATGGCCTAGTGTGGCCTAGCCTAGGGGCATGATAGTCCATGTGATGTAACCCATGAGGTAATAAGGGGGATGATGATATATGTGATCTAACCTAAGATATAGTAATATGGAAAGATGGATTATCATATCATGATCTAGATTCCTAGGTATAGTTGTATAATTGAGAAATATAAAGGCTGGATCCTATGTTTGTGACATTTCCATGACCACTCAATTGTTTTTTCTCTCCAGGAGCTGAAACAAGTAGATTCAGAGTTGTTGGTGGTTTGGTTAGCACACAGATGCTCGATATTATTTTTTTCTTATGTGGAATTTTATTTATTATCATTTAATGAATGATTATGCATGTGTAATCAAGATAAAGATCTGTTGATGGTGTCCTACAAGGTTTTTTTACTCAAACCCTATACGGGAATCTCTATGTGTGTGTAGAATTTATCTATAGGGATCCAAGTAAGGGGATGGTATCTGTGGTAAATGGTTGAGATGGGGATAATAGATCTAGTGGTGGGATTGGGATAGAATATAATGGATTCTATAAAGTTTTTTTATTTACTTATCTACTTCACTAATACTCTATTTTTTCTACTTTGGGTGCTTATGTATTTATTTATATGAATTTTGTGCAATGTGTCTTCATAATATGATCATTTATTTTCCATATATTACTCTAGTTAGTTTATTATATTATTATTCATGGATCAAGGACATGATACTGAGGTTATAGTCTTCCCATTAATGAAGTTCACACACTCACTACAAGTTGGTATCTAGTTTCATATGAGGAGGTTCACATGAGGTCTTGTGTCACTCAATCTCAAACCTGGTAGTTTGAGTTGGGGTGTTACAATATACATGACATATAGTTCCATGTGTCAAAATACATATTTTGTCTTGTGTGTATGAGAATGCGATATTCAATTTATATATGTGGTGAGTACCACTCTTGATCCATATGAATTGCACGATATATACAATTACTTTTACAAATCTTGTAGTTGTATAATTAACACATTATTAATACTAATCATTTATATCAACACAACATGTAGAAACTCACTTGTCGTATACCTGGTGTGGAAAAAAACTTGTAACACTATGTCTATAGCTTGTTACACCTCATGTAGTTTGTTCCTCACTGTAAATTATAATATGTATTGATCCACACGACATAACTATAATCTAGATGAGTACCTTGAATGAGTTTTCATGTGTTATATGACATGTGAAGCCCGCTGTATTCCATGTAATTCACATATTTCAATATTTCTTAGCTAGAATACAATATGTTCTATGCATTAACATTATGTGCTTTAACACAAGACATAATGTGATTTGCATGGGGCCATAACCATGTGGTTTTACACAACATGTAAACCAAATACACATTGTTTTATTCCATTCAAGACACATGCCATGTTTGTATCTAATATGAAGCATGTAATGACATTGTGTACAGATCCACATGGCATTCCAGGATTATTTCAGCATGAACCATGTGTGGTTAACCATGGGTATAGGGCGTGAAATTTAACATTACATTCTGTGTATCCATGTCATGAATTTAGTAACCGCAGAACCTATGGATTGGATCTTATAGAATTATTCTTGTTCTCTTGATCTGTTCTTAGCCATATGAATTAATATAAATTTTTTTATCTTAAGTCTCAGATTAAGAATGAAAATACGGAAATGAAAAAATTGAAACATATGGAAAATGATAAAAAAAACCTAACTAATTATAAATTAAAATATAAAACAATTTCATAGAACTTGATGGTTTTGGGTCACAGTGAAATAAGTGGGATTGTGTCTAATTTTTTTCATCAAATAAAAAGGATAAATCCTAAGGAACTTGACGAATGAAACCTTGTAAACTCTTAGATAGGATATTTCACATTTTATTTAGATGTGAATTACAATAATAATTTTCTCAAACTAGGAATCCCTTTTGATAAATTTAAGGCTTCTCATACCATATTTTCATTATGGTCAAGAATCTAAGTGAGTATTCCTCTAGTTGTTTCCACATATACTCTAAAAAACATTAAAATATGTTCTTGGTATTCTAAGTGATATCATGGAGGAACCAAGATATTATCTTCATATTTCATTGATCGCAAGATGATATTATCATATACTATACTATTTTTGAGAGGGTGGGAGAAAGATAATCTCTTTTAAGTCATAAGGGAATTCTCTAGAGCTTTTCTATTGTGCACAACAATGCTCATCCACTAAAATTATATATACTAGAATATATACTTAGGGATATTATTTGGTAATTATGCATGGACCCTTTATCATATATTTATTCTAAGTAATTTCCCATGTCAAATAATTATTATTATTTTAAAATTTTAAAATTTTAAAATTTTAAAATTTTAAAATTTTTATATCCTATGAAATGCACATATTTAAATAATAATATTTTAAAAAATATATCAATATTTATTTAATTGATATTAAATAAAATATATCATTTTTTTGTTTATTTTAACTTGGATCATAAATCCTTATCAAAATTTATCAAACATTAAATAACAAAATATTTATTTCAAAAATTAATTATTATTTTTAATAAATAAGAAAAATATTCACTAATCTTTTGAATAAATATTTATTTTAATATTCATGTTACCAAATCAATATTTGTACTAATCTACTTAAAAAACTGGTAGATAAGTAAATATTTTTTATTACCATATGAATAATAAAAAAGTTATAATATTAAACTCACATATTCAAAACTTGAAGATCTAGTGATTTAATTTATGTTAAAAACAATACTTGAATAATTATTATTCCATATGTTAAAAAATAATATTTATTCAAAATATAAAATTTAATAGAATTTAATGAGATTCTGGATACACATACTGTAAGACCCTCTTAGCCAAATTATTAGTAAAATTATTTGAAATTGACTAAATTCCAAGATCAACATATATGCACAATTCAAGAGAACCCATAGAGAAATAAGTTTTGATAACAACTTACCTGTGAACTCTACTATGTAATATAATATCTTCTTCCCAATATCTTCATCAAGTAGCACGTTAGTTTCATCATCCTATATGATTGATTTATTTTCTTTGACAATTAAAAATAAAATTGTCGACGAACTACCATGACCATAGATTTAATCAGATAGTTCCATTTTAGTCAAAGTTCCAATGAAATATTCTTCTATTGACTAGTAAGGGACAAAAACATTCGTGGATTATTTTTTTAATATCATAACACATATGAGGCACCCAATGTATACACTCTAATCATGAGCATAATTCATCACAATTTTTTATACATCAAATTATGAAATTCATGATATAAATTAATAATATGCTCAAGTATAAGGACTAATAAACATGTTTGTAAATAGAAAGATCAAATTGAAAATAAACATGTGGAATTCCTATTGATAGGTCTATCCTCCTATATTCTTATCTTATAGGTTACCGATGGTGAACTTCATGAGAATTAGTATCAATGTCTCCCAAAAAATGATATTAAAACATCATTTTTATCCCATCAAAAAAATATCTAGATCATTGGATATATGATTAATAATATTTTCATAAGATTTATAATTTTTCATTACATTGGGAAACTATTATAACCTTTTTATGTGAAAAATAATCTTATAACAATATCAAAATAATATTATATAGAATAATAATCATAATGTGACAAGATATTTATTAATATACTGGTAATAAAAATTTAAAACTCAGTTTCTTCTAGTATAGAGACACGTACATTTAATAAATAAATATTACATATTATTATATGAATATTCAACACATAACATTACGATCCATTCCATAATCATATAGGTTTAGTGTATTTGGATATATGGATACATTAAAAACTTTTTTATAAGAGATATACATTTTCTCCCACTTATTTCTTCACAAATATCACCCTTTTCGTACATATCATACTTAAAATATTACTTCATATACTTGGGAATGGAAACATTAGAAAGGGTGAGCTCAGATGCTCAGTAAGGGTAAAAAATAGATACATCAATAGTAATTTAAGTATAACATGATCATAAAGGTATGATAACATGTTAATAACATTTAAAAACCATACCCAATATATCATATATTGTAATCAAGTGTCATGGAATAAATCAAGGTAGTATTTTAGACTTTAATCATAAAGGAATTAATGAATTTGTGACATGATACCATAACATTGGAATAAGATATAAGTTTTTGGCATACACACAAGCATATAAAATAATATCATTTATTGTGAATCAGTACCAATACTATAATATTTAATTGGGTTCATTCCTCATTATATTATATGCTTAGTCAAGGTTTACTCAAAAGATTATTATAGTGGAAAACGTCCCTTACTGAAATAGGTTCACTCTCCATTACAGTCCTTATTATCTCATGAGATATCCATCTTTACCAATGAATTAGAGGTCAATATAATTCTAGCCTCTCATGTAACAAAATTAAAATCAAACATATTTTTTATAATATTATAAAACATTCATCGTAACATAACCCATAGAAATGAAATGGGTTTTATAAACATTTCATCAAAACATTATAGCATGACCCATGAAAAATAAACGAGTTTCATAAAGATAATTTCATTTTAATAAAAAAACACATTGATAATGAATAAGGATGAT
The DNA here is from genome assembly GCA_963277665.1 of Viscum album. Taxonomy (NCBI): domain Eukaryota; kingdom Viridiplantae; phylum Streptophyta; class Magnoliopsida; order Santalales; family Viscaceae; genus Viscum; species Viscum album. The sequence continues at coordinate 119,349,712 of OY728141.1, forward strand.
GTAATTAGATCACATACCTAATAAATATTAAGTAACAACAAAATATTTCATGATAAATGATAAATTCCTTTAAAATTTCATTTGAATATTTCTTGAGGAAAATAACCTTTTCATTATAAAATCACATTTTATTGTCCAAAAATTTTATAAAATATTAAAGATTAACTTTCATTTAAAAATATCCATGGAAACATTTATGTGAATATTAAAAACAATTAGTTTTAATGAAATCATTAAGTTATGTTCATGTCATTTATGTTAAAACACATAATCCCTTCACATTTTCAAAAAAAATACCTAGTTTAGAAAATGACAAGAAGATTCATTTTAAACTATTTTTTAAAAAGTAAATCATGGGTAAAAATGACTATAAAAATCATACAGTGGCAATAATAATATTGATTAAAACAATTTTTTAAAACATGTATATGGAAGAAAAATTATTTGAGACTGAAAAGAGAAATAAATTTGTTTTTCCTTAACAATATTTCTTCAGTCTCTTAAGTACTTAATGAGTGGAAAATGATAAGAAAACATGTAATCTCCAAAAATAATCCCAGGAAAATAAATTTCATGGGATTCTTACAATATGGGTAATAAAATTACTTCATTAGAAACATAATCGTAAATAATCCCAATAAACAATGAGACTATAACATAAATTCCCAACCATATTAGTAACTTTTGAATCAAAACCTCATAAAAGAGAGAACCTTATATGGATATGAATATATCATTAATTTTCATTCAATTAATCATAAAATAAATTCATGTGTATCATATACAGCACTTAAATGAAACAAGTTGTGAATATGGTAAGTGTATTATAGAAATAAAAGTTATTTGAAAATATTTTACCTCAAGTTCCACTTTTTTCAAAATAACTCTAAACACCTATATAATAAATTTAATTTTATTATAATACAATAAAAGATTAATTTAAATAAATATAATTTCATATATGACCCACTTATAACATTTTAACACCCATTTATTAATAACTCTTTATTAAAATAATCTTTTCTAGTTGTTAATTGTTTCTCTTTTCATTGGGTTTTCGGTTCACCGGTTCTGATCCATGAATAGTGATCATGTTTCAATCATCTTCATAACTTAAAAAATTAATTAAATATCAAATATATTAATTATATATTTATATTTATATTTATCAATAAAATTTAGAGATAAAAAAATGAATTACACTATTCATGGAGATGGTAGGTTGTACATACACATGAACATTGTTTCCATTTTTCGACAGATGAAACGAAATAATGGTGAATAATAATTCACCATTAAATAATATTATTATTATTATAAACAATATATATATTTATTAAATAAATAATTATAACCATCCAAGTAAAGTGGTGATGAAAAACAAATTACCCTACTACGTAAATATGGTAAGTTGTATGTATGCTTGAGCACTGTTTTCTATTTTTGTAGGAATAAAATAATGTTTATAATTGTTGTTACATCATAATTATAAAAATTCATTATATTTAATATAAATAAATTTTTATATTTTAATTGATACCATGGATTTATGTGAGGTATAATAAGAAATAAAATTGAAAATTTTCAGTTAAAAGTTATACCTCTTCATTGAGAAACCACTTTTGAATTACACATTAATCCTTAAAGGGATGGTATTTTGGAAGAAAGGAAAGGTCTAGGATGTGTTGAAGTAATATTGTAAGTTATTATGGTAGTTATTGGCCAAAAAACAATGCTCAAAATGTGTGAGCAAGTGAGGAGAAGAGGTATACTTTTATAAGTGAGAGGAGGGGTACTCTTTGAAATATTTAAAGTATTAAATTAATAAAAATTAATTTCTAAAATAAAGTGAAAGAAAAATTGAAATATATCTCGTATAATATGATTATATGGGAAATAATATCACATAATAATATTTATATAGTTTATGTGATATTTTAACCCTTATCTCTTAGTTTAAACCCCCTTGTTAACCCTTTTGACAATTATCGCGACATCGAAGTTTTCTATTTTTTATGTGTCGAGAATGTTACCATAAAAGGAATATTGATCCATAAAGGTGACATGGTTGACATGTTCAAACATATACCATTAAATTATCAGAATATAATATTTTTATAAATTTTTAATGATTTAATAAAATATTATATTATGAAGTATCATTAATTTAATTTTTTGAAACTATTTATTTACATTGACTTTAAAGACAACAAGATAGTAATGGAATTGGAATATAAACCTTTAACACATCAAAAAAATGGTATATTTATATAAAATATTCTTATAAAACAATAATTAATCTAAATTTTATTAATTTTAATATTTTTAAAATAATTTTTTGAATTTTTCTATTAATTTAATAAATATTATGTCGGAGTCTTGTAAGAAATTAAGGTAATTATTCAATAATTAAAAATTAAAAATAAATTAATATGATAAAAAATAATAATTTATGTTTCAAATAAACCTTTATAAAGGAACATAACTTCTTTTTATCCTTATGTAAAAAATTTAGATATATTAAATTCAAAGAGTGACATTTTGTATTGATTCTTGTCTTCAAATAATATAAAGGTCATAATCAAAGAAAGAGAGAAAAAAAGTTTCAATATTTTAAAAAATTATATGATTTTGGCCAAAAATATCTCATTTAATAGGATAAATGAATGTTTTAGAGAAATTTTAAACCCTTATCCCAATTTTTTATCCCTCCTTTATGCATTTTAACCTTACTGAGGTGTCGAATTTTTTACTATTTAACTATTTATCATGACAAAAATTCATTGTTTCCTATTTATAAACTTTATAATTATTGTATACAAATATTGTATCCTTTTTAACAAATTTAATTCACAAAATTTACATTATTTAATTTAAAATGAAACCTGCAAAATGTGATGGAAAACAGTTTTCCAGAAATAATGTTTTCTTAGGTATAAAATTTTTTATACCAAAATCCAACATAAATAAATTATAATAAACCAAATTAGATTATTAATAATATAAATTAGTTAATTTTACTTTTAAAACCATTTTAAAACAAAATGTAACTTTGTAAAAACTTTAAATTAAAAGTCGTATTTTAATAAAAATCTATATTTTCACTATTCATCAAAAAAATAAATCCTTTCAACAACTTATCAAAAAATAACTATAAGATAATTTTGAAATGATTATTTCAAAAATAATGTTAATTTATTAGAATATTTTTTCTTAAATTGGAATAAAAATTAATTATATTATTTCTCACAAAAATCAATAAAAACAGTTTTTTAGGATAAATTTAATTTTAAAGAAAATAATGAGTTTAGAAAAAATTGGATACTTACTTGTAAATATAATAACTTTATCTAAAACCATTAATACTAATATTTTAAAATATTCATTATTAATATTCAATCCACCAATTTAATATCTCAGTTTTGATGGTATAATATATTATTATTCATTTACACTTGGAGTTGTGTTTATCATAAGTTATCAAAGAAATTAAATTTATTTGAAGAGAAATATATAATAAAATATCTAGTTGTTAAATTATACCCCCATTAAAATGAATGTTTTCCATTGAAATTATATTACTAATATAATAAAATGATGATACATCTATTTCATCACATCCTCAGGATCCTTTGTAACTTCTTTGAATATATGATTCATCTAGAGAACTTTATCCAAGTGATTTGTCTTGTTCCATAATACATTATCTCTAAAATATAAGACCTATATTGGCTTTTATTCATGGGAAAGAGTAATATCTAGTGTTACAACCTCTAATTTTAGTACATGTGAAGTATCAGGTATGTACTTCCTTAGGAGAGATACGTATAATAAATCGTGAACATGAGAGAGGTTCAGTGGAAGTGTCAAGCGATAAGCTAGAATCCTTACACAATCAAGATTGATGATGGGGAAAATATACCTAGAGATTGAATTTCCATTAATTTTTAATCTCATAACATTCTTCCATGAAGAAATTTATTGTAATACCCTCTTACCAAATTCAAATTCTATATTTCTCCACTGATTTTCAGTATTAATTTTTGTTCAACTCTGAGGTTCTCTAATGTGATATTAAATAGATCTAACCTTATCTACCAATTATTCTTCTAGATCATGTCCCAATATCTTTATTTATCCAAATTCATCCTAATATATAGGATTTATGTACTTCCTACCATAAAAGGATTCATAAAGAGCCATTTTAATGTTTGGGTGAAAGCTATTGTTGTATGATAATTCCACCAAAGTAAGGTGTTAATTCCAACCATCGTTGAAATACATATAATTAGATCTTATTATATCCTCTAGTTTTTGAATTTTTATCTTATAATTACTGTATTTATGAGGATTATAAGATATATAGAAACATAATTCTAAATCTAGATCTTTCTGAAGACATTTCCATAACATCATCTTATTCTTAAGATCTTAGTCAAATATAATAGAATGTGGTACTCCATGAAACCTTACCATTATCTTAATGTATATTCTGGAGATCTAATCAAGAGTTAAATTTTATCTAATAGTAATAACATGTGCTTAATTAATAATGCAATTGAATATAACTCAAATAGACTTTTTGTCTTTCGGTGTTTTGGGGAGTCTAATAGAAAAATACACGATAATGTTTTCACATTCATATACTAGTTTGGGAAATGGTTATAACATAACTTTAGTGTTTTGTCTCTAATCCATAACTTTCTGACATACCAAGAACTAAGAAACATACTCTAAAGCATCTCTTTTCATTCTATCCAACCAAAAATACTCTTTCAAATATTTATACATCTTAATACTTCCAGGTTGAATTGATAATGATGAACTATGAGCTTCATCCAACAACTCCTTTATCAAATATTGTATAGATAGCACAAATAAATGGTTCTTGAACCTTACCATTCTATCATATTCAATTATGATCATAGTAACATTTCTCACCATCTTTTCTATTTTTACATATTTCTTTTTCACCTCTTTAATCATTACTTGGATAAATTTTTTAACAGCCATTTTAGAAAGATATTATTTCTCCCCTTACTTGAAGATTTACAAACCAAACCTTTGAAAATATATAAATATTCGATCTTTTTTATTATCAATATAGATAATCTAGCATGATCCTTCTGAATCAGATCATACTCCAACATGTTCTCTTTCATAGGGTTATAATGTATTGAGTAGTCATAATATTTAATCAACTTTAGCCATCATGTTTGGAGCATATTCAAATATTTTTTTGTGAATACATACTTAAAAATTTTATGATCAGTACATATGTCTCACCTTTCTCTATAAATATAATTCCTCTATATATTTAATATAGAAATTACCATGGCTAACTCCAATCATTTGGGAGAATTTTCTTATGAACCTTCAATTTCTGTGAAGCATAATTTATCACCATATCATTTTGCACAAGGACACACACCAATCCCTTCTTTGACTCATCACTATAGATCAAAAACCCTTTTCCATAGAATGATAGTGCATGAATAAGTGCACTGACTAACCTTCTCTTTAGTTACTTGAAAATTTCCTCACATTCATCTATGCACAAGAACTTGGATCTTATATAAGTTAACTTGGTGAGTGGATTATAACCAAACCAAGAAAAATATAAATCACATTAATAATGTTTAGTTTGGGCCAACATTCAAAAACTTTTTTCTTTGATGGATCCACCGATATACCCTAAATTGATATTATATAACCCATAAATAAAACCTTTTTTATCCAAAAGTCACACTTGGTAAATTTTTCATACAGCTTCTCCTTCCATAGGGTTTTTAGTACAATACCCAAGTTATATTCATGATATTACTTTATTTTAAAATATATAAGAATAGATTCTATAAATAATTTTACAAACTAATCATGGTAAACTTTAAATACTTTTTTCATTAAATCTCTGAATATAATTGAGGAATTAGTAAGACTTAATTGAATCACTATAAATTAAAAGTTTACATACCTCGTATGGAAGGTTTTTCTGGGTATGTCCTCACTTTTTACGCTTAATTGATAATATCCAGATAAAATTTCAATCTTTGAAAAATATTGATCTCATCATAATTGATCAATCAAATAATTAATACAAGGAAAAGGACACTTATTATTTATTTTGATCTTGTTAAGTTCTCGATAATCAATATAGAGTCAAAGTGATCCATATATCTTCTTAATAAAATGAATAGGTGCACCATATTGTGACACAATTTGTAAAATTAATCCATTTTCAATATTCTCTTAGATTTTATTCTTAAACTACTATAACTAAATTGGGGCCATTTTATATGGATAATTTGAAATATGTGTAGCACCATGTATGAGTTCTATTGAAAACTCAACTTCATGAGTTAGAGTAAGACTCAAAAAATATTATATAAAAACATCAACAAACACTAATATCATAGGAATATATCTAATTTTTAGTTTCTCCCCAACCATATGATATAAAAACCCCTTTTAATAGGAATCATTAGCCATATAAAGGATGCAATTTTCATCAAAAGTTCGTATTTTTCTTCACACTGATTGATGATAATAGGTTGGTTTGGAATATAAAATGTGACTTCCCTTCATCAAAAATTGATATGTGAATTATTTTAATAAATCCAATTAATTCCTAGTATAACATAAAATTCAACTTGAGGAATAATAATGAGATTTACAGGAATCACATTCCCACAAACTTCTATTATAAAGGAGATATTAACTTTATATGCGATCATCATACCATTAATATCTTTTAATACTAACTCAACATCTAATCATTGAGGCTATGAATGATCTTCTCGATAGGTATTTAATGATATAAATAAATTTATATGAATAATTTCAAATAAGATACATCAATATTTGATCATCCCTATAACCACCTCGATTTAATTATTCTATCTTAATTCCCTTATTAAAACCAAAAATCATAGCATGAGAAATAATAATTATTATGAGAAACCACATTTCCTTTTCCATACCAAAACATTAACATGTTATATTAAACTTAAAATTATACCTAGGGTTCTATCTAATGTTTTATCATCCTAGTTTCCAAAGGTAAATAAACATTCCTTTTATACCAAGGACCCATATTTTTAATACATAAATATATCTTATTAGATGAATATTCAAGACATTAAATTACGATCCATGCTATAATTATATAGGTCTAGCATATTTAGAAACATGGATACATAAAAACTTTTTCATAAGATATATACATCATCACCCACTTAGTTATTCATAAATATCACCCTTCTTAAAAATTTAATACTTAGAATATTTCTTCATATCTTGGGGAAGGGAAACATAGGAAACAATGATATCATATTCTCGGTAAGGGTAAAAAAGGGATATATAAATAATAATTTAATCATAAAATGAGCATAAGGATATTAGGACATGAGTAAAACATATTAAAACCATACCCACTATATCATAGATCATAATCAAGAGTCATGAAATAATTATTGGCAGTTCATCGAACATGAATCATAAAGGAGTTAAAGAACATGATCCATGAGATCATATCATTTTCATAATACATATGGTCATACACATAAGTATAGAAAATCATTTCATTAGTTTAGGATCACTACCATTACTATCATAGTGTATTGTCTTCACTCCCTATTCAATCATATACTTAGTCAAGTTTAACACCTAAGACTATCATAGTGGACACTGTCCCTTACTAAATAAGGTTCACTCACCAATATTAAACTAATTAACTCATGAGATATCCAACTTTACCTAATAAATTGGAGGGATACATAATTCAAAACCAAATAACATATAATTAAAATCATAAATTTTTTCCATAAGATTATAACATACTCATCATAGCATAACATGTGTAAAGGAAATGGGTTTCCTAAAAATTTTATTATATCATCATAGAATAACCCATGGAAAATAAATAGGTATCAAAAAAATATTTTCATCATAATAATAAACCATCTATAGAAATAGTAATGATTATATCATTAAATCATATCCCTAATAAAGCTTATGTATCATTAAAAAATGTCAACTTAGATGAAAAATTCCTTTAAGAGTTATCTTAAATATTTCTTTAGGAAACTTTTATTTCCATATTGTAATCACTTACTTAAAATACAAAAAAAAATAAAAAATATTATAGAAAACATTTTCATTGAAAATAACCATGGGAAATTATATTATGAGCTTTAAAACATTTATTTTTGATAAATAATGTAATTTTTTATCATGTCATTTATGTTAAAATAAATATTCTCTTCACATTTTTGGTAAAAAAATATGTCCTTCAGAAAAAAAAACAAGAGGATTAATTTTACACAATTTTATAAAAATTAAATTATGGGTAAAAATTAATTTAAAAAATCATTCAATGGTTATAAAATTATTATTTAAAAAATAGAAATTTTGGATATGGGAAAAAATTATTTTCATCTGAAATGAGAAATAAAGTCAGTTTTATTTAAAACATTTTTTCGGTATCTTAAGTACATAAAAAGATGAAAATGAAAGTAAATCATGTAATGTATAATAAATAATATAGTATAATAAATTTCATATAATTATTGATAGATATTTAAAAAAATCATCAATATAAACCTAATTATAAATAACCCCGATAAACAATCAAATTGTAACATAAATCTCTTACCACTTTGGTATCTTTTGAATCAAAACCTAAGGAAAGAGATAACCAAATATGGATATGAATATCCCAATAATTTTCATGATAACCATCATAAAATATATTCAGGGGTGGGATATAAATTAAATAAGGGAAATAATTAATGAATATGGCATGTGTCTCATAGAAATTAAAGTGAGATGAAAATCTCTTACCTCGAGTTCCACTTTCTTTAAAAGTGATCTAACCTACTATATAATAAATTTAAATTTATTATACTTTTATGAAATAATAATTTAAATTATTATAATTTCATAGATTATTTGCTTATAATATTTCAATACCCATTAATTAATAATCCTTTATTAAAATTATTGTTCACATGTGTTAAATCTTTCATTGATGTTTTGATTCTACAGGACTTGTACTTATACTTTGATTATGGTTATATAATCTACATAATGTTAAAAATGATAAAAATATAATATATATTCATTATATATATATATATATATATATATAGTTATCCATAAAGGGTAGAGATAGAAATAGGAATTACACTATTGATGGAAATAATAGGTTGTATGTGCACTTGAAAGTTTTTTCCATTTTTCAAAAAATTGAAAAAAATAAAGGTACATAATAATTCACCTTTACATAATCAAAATAATATCATAAATTCCATATTTATCTATTAAATCCATCATTATAACCATCTAATTAATGTTGTGATGAACAATGAATTACGTTGCTACATGAAGATGGTAAGTTGTACATATGCATGAGTGATGTTTTCTCTTTCCATAGGATGGAAAAAAGTTTGATAACCATTATTAAATCCTAATCAGAACAATTATTTATTTTTAATATATTTATGTAACTAACCATGTTTTGAGCCAAGGTAAAATTTTAATGGAATTTGAGTTATTGGAATTACTGTATGGGACGTTATTTGAACCAAGATTCAGAATAGAATTCAGAGAGTTAAAACACATAAAAGTGTTGCCTTTTGACTTTGTTAAAGGAATTTGGCGTCCCTTGGGGGTCTCATCAAGTTTACGAAGTGTCCAGTCCTAGAAATAAAATTTTGGGTAGTCTGTGTAGAACACATGGTTTGTCTAAAATTGTGTTGCCCCCAACAGCAAATTGTGTTGCTTATAGTAGTGTGTAGATGTGAAGCGCATGGTCTGTACATGGTTTACCCAAACCATGAACCTATCCTTCACTATTAGTATCAAATGGGAAGTATTATAACATTTTTCATTACATGGTTTGCACACAGTTTGGATAACAATGCGGTCCAAACCGTGAATTGTGTTTTTTTAAAAGAAATTAAATTAATTAAATTATAATTATAATAGAAAAAAATAAATCTACAAAAGTGGGAAATAAAAATAATGAAAAGTTTTAATCATAAAAATAATAGTATAATTATTGTTACTATTATTATTATTATTAAGTTTATTTTTTTGGAAAACCCAAAGGGTCTCCCCCCTACTCCATCGTGTGGTGCACCCCCTCCCTAGAGCTCCCGAACATTCACATGACACCCCTCTCATATCCCTCTTCCTTCATCAATTTAAATTTTATTTCAACTAGTTTATCACTTGATCATTTAAGGTAGAGTCTTTAGAACACTCATTTTCCCATTTCTGCTGGTATTACCTCACTCTCATCATCCTTCATTTCTCAAAAGACCTTAGGGTTTGATTTTCTTCTAATTATAGGGCATTTGAAGGGCGCCGTGGGTGGTCTTCGGGCATGTTCTGACATCCACTTCCAAAGGCGAAGTAGTTTGGTTCAATTAATCTTATCATCACCGCTGGAGGTGAGGTTTTCTCTCACTTCCTTCTTATGTCCTATTTTAAATTGGGGTCTTTGTAATTTTGAGGGTTCTTAATAATTTTTGTAGTGACTATTGGTCATCCTTGAGGCGGGATCAAGTTTCTAGTGTCAAAGGAAACTTATTTTGTATGCATGGGTAGGCATGTATATATATACATATATATAAGTTCCCATGTATATATATATGCACCCATGGAAGTGAATATATATTGGGTTTATGTGTGCACATGTATATATCTAAAAAATGCATATGTGTGTTAATTTTAAATAGGTATATAAACATACGATCATGTATGTAAGTATCCCCTTGTACATATTCATGGTCATGCGAATATGTGCATAGATTCTAGGTGTCCTTATGTATGTGAGAAGTTGTATATGCTCATAGGAAGGAAACAGAAGCTTTGAATGGTCATCAATGAAGCATCAAGTGCTAAAGTGTTTGGCAAGGTAATCTTCCCATTGAGGTAGGATCCCTTTCTTTTTTCACTTTAAATTTAATAATGCTTCAATTCTTCTCTTTTTTCACTTTCATTGGATATCAATTAGTGTGGTGTAGTTTTTAGAATAAATTTTTCTTAAATGGGAATTGAGTTAGATTATTGAAAGAAATAATTAATATGCTAAATGAATTGTTTGAGAAACAATGTTATGATTTTATACTAAAACCCTTCGAATGAGGTGCACTATCTTCTAAAATAAAAAGTGGTATTTAGTGCTTTGTTACATGATTGGTTATATTTCTTTGGTGCTTCCTTTTTCCTTTTTTTATGATTAGTTACGTGGAATTTTTAGGATAAGGCTCTTGGTGGTAACCTTAAATAGAGTTTCCCCCTTTCTTGATAAATATATGATGAGCCAAAGAACTATCTATTTGTTTGGCATGTTTTATTAATTAAATGGATTATCCCACTCCTACATTAATTATTAAGGACCCAAGATCTTTATAAGGGCTTGTCTTACTTCTTATATGGAATTTTCATTTAGGAAACTACCTCCTTTGACCATGGAACCTTTCCAATTGACCCCTTGATCTTATTAAATTTTATTTCAATGATAAATGAGATTAATGGATTGAATAATGGGGAATGGATTACACATTATGGATTTTTTATCTTTGAATGTAATAAATGGTTTATAAGTGTGGTATGGACACACCTACTACTTGTGTTATTTGAATGATTATGCTTGATAGCTTGTTTATTTACATGTCATTGATGGCATGTGATTAAATATATATAAATTTTATTACATTTTGTGAATTGTGCTTTGCTTGATATGGACAACTTTATATGTTCTGAGAGAGAACAAAAGTTATGTATTAAGGATACGTAGATGGATTCTTCGTGCTCAGGTTTCTATACCACGATGCACTGGGGGAGATGCTTTGGATTTCCATGTGATGACTTCCCATATGTTTTATTATACTCATAAGTAATACTGGTTCTCTGTAGAAGAAACCATAGATAGACCCATTAGTGATATGGCTACTCCATGCCTGAGGTGATACTTGGTCCCCTATGTGAGATACAAGGGATGGACTCAGAGTCTTCATGCATCATGTGATACTTGGGATTCCATATGGATATGCTTGGATGGACTTGGTGTTATTGGATTTTATTGGATGTTCCCATTATGATACTTGGGATTATTTATAGATCTTCTTGGACAGTAACAAGACTGCACCTCTATATTTAACAAATTCATTAATTATTTTCTCTTATGTGATGTTTATTTAATGGCATCCAATTATTTGAATTATTCACCTGGTTATATGTGTTTTACATTATGACTCACTTGATACGGGTCAAGAGAATATATGGGTTCTATGTTAAGGATCCATGGATGGACTCATCATGCTTGGGTAGTTATACCATGACACGCCAGGGGAGATGATTTGGATTTCTAGGCGGTGGATTCCCAAGTAGTTGTTTATGATCCTGAGTGATATCAGTTCCCTAGTGGAGAAACTGTGGATAGAATTGTTGGAAATATGGCTAGGCCATGCCTCAGGTGATACTCAATCCCATCTGTGAGATACCTAGGATTGACTTAGAGTCACTATTCCTCGAGTGAAACTAGGGACATCGTATGGGTCTACTAGGATGGACTCGATGGAATTGTATAATATTGTATGTACCATAGCAATTCCTAGGATTATTTTTAGATCACTAGGGATGAGTTCAGACTACACCCTTGGATTTTATGGAATGATTTATTGATTTATTATATGTGAGATGCATCCTTTATTATTGTTATGAGTGGACTACGCACATGTGATGTTTCTCTTTCTTTATTAGCATACCTATACAATGACTTGGCAATTTGACCTCCAAGCTAAATCATAGGCTTGGGATATTCTTCTTCTACTAACATGATTGATTCATCTATAATGGTGTTGTATACATATTATTCCTTCCATAGGTACTTTATTCAGACATCCAGCTTAGGCTGAAGTAGGTTATATGGGACGGGTGTCCATTTGAAAACTTAGACCTAGTTGTTATTATTTAATTTTTTTATTTCTTTTATTTTATTTATGTTTGGAACACTATAAATTATTATTGCATGAGATGGATTGTGCTCGACACTGTGGATACTAGAATACTAAGATTTATATCTCACACCCTGGTCAGATACCATTGGTACCCAAGTATAATTTATGTATATGGGTAATGATAAAGGTAAGTGTGATAATTCTATTGATTTTTTGATTTTTTATTTTAGGATGGAGTGGGTATAGACAAAATATTTGTTATATCTCCCAATGGTTCAATGATCGGTGATTCTAAAAAATTGTTATTGGAGCAATATTCCGAACACTCAATCCATGAAGACAAATTTTCCCCTTGTGAATCCATAAAATTAATTTCCTCTTGATTTAAGCACCCATCAACAATTCCTTTATTATCTTCACCTATCCCAAATCCAATGGTTGGTTCTTCAATAAAGGCATGAGGGGTTTGTGTGTTACAAGATTCTTCTATCAATATTGACTAAGGGATGGTTTGAGTGGGAATGGGGTCCACACAAGTTTTAAAGCTTTGAAGTTCTTGTCTAAAACTTGATACCTCTGAATTCATTTTTTCCATTTGTTCACACAATTTTTGAAAAATTGTTTCAGGATTAGGATTGATAGATGTTTTGATATCATGGACTTCATCATTATTCATCTTTTGAATCATTCTTTATAGGTATGGAAATTGATCTTTTAAACATTCAGCATCCCATTGATTGTTCATGTTATCGGGTGTGGGGTAATCATTCAAGTGTTGATCAAAGTAATTTTCTATCTGAGGGGATTACCATTGTTGATTTTCTATTTGATTCCATCCCGAGTTTATGAAAGTAAATTGTTGATGATACTCCATTGGAGTTGAATGAAATTTTGATTTGGATTTGTTGGACACACAGGAACAGAAAGGGGAAAAGAGAAGAGAAATTTGGGTGAGAATAGAGAATTTGGGGTGAGAAAAGAAGATGAGTGTCTAAGGTACTTACTTGGGTCCCCGGCAACGGCGCCAAAATTTGATTGCACCCAAATTTACCCTACCGGTAAAAGCGGTCGATGTAGTATGTGTAGGGGTCGAATCCACAGGGACCGAAGAAGAAACCTTAAGACACTTTGATTATATAAGGGATTGGCTATGAAGTGGTCAACTATGGTGTTGATTGATTTGAAGAAATATTTATTTAATTTAAAGAACAAAAACAATAAAATTACTTTAATTAAAACAAATAATTAAGGTGAGTTGATCCTAGGTTGTCTCCTGGGCTTGATTGGATGTATTTGTTTTTCATTTGATTTTCTGTTCATCGGTTCAAGAGTTATCCATTAAATGAAATAATTCCTCAATATAATTCTCAAATTTAATCCATACAGAATTTCAAGGCTAATCACCAATTCACTTAGAGGATCAATTAAATGAGCACTCCGAGGAATTGGATCGTACTAGCACTCAAAATGTGTCGTCGTTAAATTCGGTGAAGACAAAGAAGAAGATAAATCAAAGAAAGGAACTCTTAAAATAAAGAACAAATTTATGAATTTAATAACATCAAATAACATTAAATCCAACTCATGAAACTCCCTAGGATCAACCCATACAATTTTAGCCCTCCATTGATGCTATTCTATCAATGGAATCGGGTAATTGACTTAAAGAAGTGGGATTTAAGAAGAAAGAAAAAAAACATTAATCAAAATGAACACTCCATCGTTGTGTGATAAATTCACAAGTGCGGGTGTGAATAAATTCACACTACGATTCAACGGTATCAACGTGTGAAGAAAATGAAAATAAAAAGTGAAAAAGAAAAAATTTTATTAAAATACTAAACATGAATGAAAAACTTACATTAGAAAAATTGATGATGCCATTACAAAACGAAAGCGGGAAATTACAATTGAAAGAAAAACTTGGATTCAAAGGAAAATGTTAGATGATTATTACCTTCACCACCAGCTCCTTATATAGGCATATTAGGAGCCTTATTTACACCCCCAACAATAAACTCACCCCCCAACAATTAAGAGAGTCAAAAGGAGGGTGAAGAATCAAAAGGAAATTGACGTTTCGAAGTTGACCCGGAAAACTGTCCAGATTCATCCTCCATTTTGACGTGTACGTTTGAAACTTCATATTGCCGAATCAGAAGGTGTCATAAATATAAAATATCTTCTTACATGTGTCTTCTATATGCTCTAAAAATTTTAGGACATTTGGATCAGCCGTTTGAATGTTATGTTCGAAATGGTGGGACTAATTTCTGTGCATTAATGACGAGTCCACCATTTAAATCTCAACTTCAGATCCCTTTATCATCATGAAAACATCAGAATTAGCTCCGGAAACAGTTGAATAAAATGATCCTCATATTTTTCTCTTTCTACTGTATAAATGTGAGCTTCATTGGGCTTGGTTTATGGGCCCAACATTTGTTTGATGGGCCTTAGGCCCATTATGCTTTTTCCAGCATGTTTCGGCCTTCAGGCGCAAACTTCTCCATCTTCCTTTGGGATTAATCCATAGGACATAAAAGATAAAATGTTACAAACAAAGTTATCAATCATATCCCAAAATTGCAAATTAAAATGATGAATATTGTAATTTCCACAAGCAAAGTATTGAGTGGTCCCAAATTGACATTTTAAGCATGAATTGCACAATGATGGGAAATGAAGTTCAATTTCTGAATTGGACTAAAATTGATGTTTATTAACTTTTAAAAACATTAATATTAAGATATTAACAATGAATATTAGCCACTTTAAGTGACTAATCATGGAGTTTGGAGGTAGAGGATTGAGCCTATGCTCGAGATGTTGTTGTATCATTTTTTTCTCTTTTTGTAGTTTTGATAGCATGTGTTATATACTGGTACCTTATTCCCCTAAAATTTAATTTTTTTTTATAGATTCTTGACATTTCATTATTATCATTATACTCGTTATTGATATTAAACTTTTGTTTGTTGTTTACTTATATTTCATATTTATTACATTACTTATATTATTTTCTATTTCTCATTTATGATTTTTCTATCTATTATTCATTGTTCATCGTTGTACATAATCTGATATATGAAGAAAGAGGCTCCCTATAAACACACTCAAGGCCCTCGATACTATTTGTAAGCCTCTAGAATTTGGGGAGATTCACTTGAGGACATGTGGTGGCTGGTCTGGAAACTAGTTTAGTGGTTAGTCAGTCTGAGATGTTACAAAGTGGTATTAGAAGCTATTTTTACTTTGTATTGTTGTTTTGGGTTTGTAGACAGGAGACTAGAAATTAGTAAATTCTTGGTAAATAGTTGTGTATAGGAATTATCACCCCACGTATTGAAAAATGACCAATTTTCCATGGTTGGGATTGATGTTCATGTTGTTTTCTATTACAATTGATTATTATTTCAACTAGAGTGATTTATGTACTTCCCGCTGCTTATGGATTTATAACTTTTTATGGGTTTTATACCTTTTCCTTGTGTGGAATGGATGAAACATTACATGCATCATTATAGGCACATATAGATTCATATTACATGTATATTCCATGCCATTTATTTTGATTTATAGGTTTCCTACTGATTTAGAATGTGTTCCTTGGGTTTTATACCAAGCTACCTCACTTGTTTAGCTTGTTGTGTTCATATATCATGCTATTTTAGCTATATCATGATTCTCTTTGTCTACTAAAAATGATAGCATTCTAGTTAGTTTTTATATATAAATTTTTTCAATTAAAATAGGATCCAAATTCCAACTTTTAAGTATATGGTTGCTTTATGGATTGGTATATGGAAACCCATATCACTAATCTATGATTTATTACCATGTTATTCATTGAAATGGTTATAAATGTGAATTTTTATTATTCTTTAACTTAAATGAATTGGTTAACTTCTTAAATGAAAAACCAAACCCAAGTAGGTCAGTTGGGTCATGTTTCTTATATGATAACCCTCTGTGGGTGTTTGGATCTTAAATAATTATGAAACTATTATTAGTTTTCATTTTGTTGAACCTAGGGAGGATTTTGGGACCCCTTTAGGTTTCCATATATGTTAAAAGGAATTTTTTTCCAAAGTTTCCAAATTCTTACAGGGTTTTAATAAATTTTAAATGTTTTAAAAGGGTGTCTTATAAGACTTTCATGTTATGCCATGGTGCATGAATTTAGTCTTTTACTAAGTTATTTTTCTTTAAAATTTATACTTTTTGTTTTGAATGAATCTTTTAAATCCTTAAAGATTAAAAGTGAATTAACTTAATGTTCGGTAAATGGAACCTTAGTGGCATCCCTTGTTTAAACCCTCATGTAAGGGTAGATTAAACCTTTCCTTATGTTTCCTTAGAATGCAACCATAGACATTTTTTGTTGGTTGTTTATTTTTTTTAACGGCTTAGATGATTGGATTTTTAGCCTAGTGACTATCTGTTTTGGCATGAAATAATTTTAAGGTTTACATTCCTTATTTTTTAAGGGGTTATCCCATGGTACGTAGCATCCTTAGAGATTAAAATCCTTGCTAAATGTTGTTAGTTTTCTAACTTTGGGCGTCATTTGGGTTTTTTTGTCCCTATTATGAACCCTCTTACATTTAATTAAAACCTTGTTAGGATGGGTGGTCATGGTAATCCTTGGAATTTTATATGGGAATGAGCATCTAGTAATGCTAGGTTTCATCTAGTTAGACATTCCTTAGTCTTGTTCAGTCACTGGACTCTTTCTTTTCCACAATGGTGGATGACTTGTCATTTCTTCATCCAAGTGAAATGTCATATGGTGCAGCACGAATCTAATCTAAATCTATTATACTATACATCCAATGCTTCAATTCATAGGGATGATAATCCTATAGTTAGCATTTAGGATATATTTTTTTATTATGTAACCTCAGGTTAGTATGACTTGATACAAGTGTTACCATTGAGTGATAAATATTGTAACGAACTGGTGGACTACGGTGGTGTCATTTAGACTTGTGCTATTGTGTATGGTCTCAAGTCACCTCTATAGTAGAGTGACAAAGATGTTATGACCCAAAATTTTGAATAAATCTTGTTTCCAAATTTTGTGTTTTTTTATACTCAACAAAACAGTTTCATTTGATAACATGAGTATAATTAAAATGAGACTGTTGGGTTTTGACTGTTATATGACAATTGTTCAATGTGACTGCTGGAAACTAAACATTTTGATTATTGTCTCTAAATACAAGTGATCTTGGTTAATTAATATAGAAAGAAGATTTGATGGCATCAACCAGTAGTCTTGGACCGATCGAAGCCCATCTAACAGAACTTGGTAAGGAGTTAGCACCACTGGGCTTTGCTCTGGACCAAACCCAATCCGAACTTCATCGTGTGAAGCTAGAATGGAATCACCTTCATGAGAAGTTCAAACTGATAGAAATTACTACTCACACGATGTTGGCTGAGCCTCCCTCGGATTCTCTCACCTTAGCGCACCTTACACTTAGGTCCTATGCTGGTCTAATAAGGGGCTATGTAAGGAGACCATAACTTCCTTGTGTAATCCTTTGTTTTAAATAAAAATTTTGATTTCTTCTTATGATGAAGTTTATGAATTTTCAAATGTCCAGATAAATATAGTATGCATATTTTTGGTGAATTTTAGAGAAAGGATATTTTAAAAAATGTTTATATAAACCTTAAATAATTAAAAATATGTAATGATTTTCAAAAAATGGTCTTCCACAATTATGTTCAGTATGAAATGTAGAGTCTAATAAGATCAACTTAATTTTTTATGAATAGTAAATTATGAATAGTGATTTTACGCTTAGTATTAGTAATGTGACCAAATGGATTAGTAATCTCACTTAAATATAGTATTAATATATTCTAGGCACCTTGATTAAGTAATGTGATTCAATAAAATGGTTAAATAACGGTTTGATAAATTATTATTCAAGTATTACTTTTTTCGGGTGAATAGTGTTTTTAAATTAAAAATTAAATTAAAAATATTTAGAAAATTATTTTTATAAAATGGATTTCATTTTTGAACTCAGAGCATCGATATTATGTTGTGGTAATTTTTGGGAATTTTTCTGAAAAAAAATGAATTTTCGGTGAATAGTCTATTTATTTAAAAAAATAAATTAAAAATATTTAGAAAATTATTTTTATAAAATGGAGTCATTTTTGAAATCAGAGCATTGATATTTGGTTAAGGTAAAATTTTGGGATTTTTCTGAGAAAGTTGAATTTTCAGTGAATAGTAAAAATACAGTTTTAGGGTTTCGGTATGTTTAATGACAACATAACTGTGTCATGATGATGTCATGAGATATTTTATGGGTTGTACGACTAAAGGTGATGAATTGTTGTATGGGGCCCCATGTGGCCTAACTCCATGGTAAATACCATGGGAGAGCCCATGGTTCTGAGAAAACCACTTATGAGGTGTCCTTTGGCCATTAATGCCTTGTCCCCTCACTTTCCCTATAAATACCAAGTCATCCTCTCATCCATTCGACTCTCAACTCTCCCCCAACGAAGCTCTGGTCTCATTACCACCCAAGTAGTCCTACCAAGGTTCCCTCAAGCCCTCAAGGTCCCAACCTTTGAGTGTTAAGAGTTACGTTTTAAGGTAAGGGATCCTACCTCTCTCTTTCTTTTCAAGTAATCTCTTTTATGTCAATTCTTTTATGCTCCATGATCTTATGTGGGAGGATGTCCTTTTATATTCCTCTTAATTCCCTTTTCATGTTCATATGATTAGAGATCCCCTATTACTCTCATCATTTCGTTTTATAAATGTTTAAGTGGCGCCATTAGGCTGCCGAAATTTTTGTAATAGATTCTTTCACCCTTCTCATTTTCAAGTTCTACTTTCATTTCAAGTCCTTAAAGTTCATTTTTATTATGTTGGGGTATGATATCTATATCTATCATACTTATATTTTATGTTCATATGATTAGAGACCCTATTTGATCTCGTTAATTCATTTTTTTGAAGTTTAAGTGGCGCCGTTAGGCTGCCGAAATTTTGTAACGGATTCTTTCACCCTTCTCATTTTCAAGTTCTACTTTCATGTCAAGTCTTTGAAGTTACTTTTTATTATGTTGGGGTATGGTCTCTATATCTATCATACTGATCTTTTATGTTCATATGATGAGAGACCCTATTTGATCTCGTCAATTCATTTTATTGAAGTTTAAGTGACGCTGTTAGGCTGCCGAATTTTTAAGGGATTCTTTCACCTTTCTCATTTTTCAAAGTTCTACTTTCATGGAAAGTCTTTCAAGTTCCTTTTTCTTATGTTGGGGTATGATATATATATCTATCATACTGAAATTTTATGTTCATATGATGAGATACCCTATTTGATCTCGTCAATTCATTTTTTTTTTAAGTTTAAGTGACGCTGTTAGGCTGCCGAATTTTCATAAGAGAAATCTAATTTTTGCCTTCCTTCCATGTTTTTCATTTAAAATGTTATGTCCTTAAAATGTCATTAACATGTTCATATATCCTTGATATTCTGTCCCTATGCTGTTTTATGCGTCATTTAGGAATTTTTGACCCATGTCCCCTCCCTTTTCAATGTTTTCTAAAACCCCGAAACATAGCCGTTATACTGCAGAATTTCCATCATAAAATGTATCTCTCTTTTTCTAAAGTTCGTTTATTTTATTAAGTTAATACTAAAATACCTCTATTCTATAGGGGTATTCACATATATACCAAGTTTTTCTATTTGAAATTCTGGGATTTACATACATGTGACATGCTTTCCCATTCTGTGCGCTTAAAGTGACATAAAGATCATGTCTTTAAAGCAGTTTTAAAATCTTATGATTATGAAATGAAACCCATTTATTTTATGATATATGGGTTGTTTATGAAATTATTAATGATGATATATGTGGATAACATGATAATAAAGACATGTTAAGGGTGCTCCATGATAGCGCTCCAATGCATTGGGTAAAGACTTAATCTCTAGAGAAGACTATTTTTAACGACGCTTTGGTGAATAACCTTGGTAATTTTTAATGACACCTTAGGGATGGAACTTGGTGAAACGGAATGATTGTCAATATTAAATGTTGTATACACATCTTAATGTTATGAAAAATGTTATTTTTATTATGATATGCCCCATGATTTCTTTCTCATTCTTTAAAGTTCTTTTCATGACCTTATTAAAGTATCTCAAGTTCACAATTAAAAATTTTTCTCTTGTTTCTCTTACTGGGCCTTCTGCTCACCCTTTCTTTTGATGTATGTCCCCAGGTTATGAGATGCAGTAATGAACCTAGGATGAACCTAAGGATAATCCTTTAAAGTGTTTAAGAAGAATGTTTTATGTTGTCTTCATGTTTAATGTTCCTGGTTTCCGAGACACTAAACCTTAAAGATCCTCAGTTTTTTGTAATGTAATGAAAGTTTATGTTATAAAAAGGTGGGATGCTATAAAAGACACTAAATAAATAAAGATTTTACAAATTCTCAAGATGAAATATCAAGATACTCATATGTTTTGACATGCTGATCAATCTAGTTTTGGCTTTCTTTGAATGCTTTGACATTGTGATTGTGGCTCGAAGAAGTGTCACATATTCATTTAAGGGATTTTTGATCTAGAACAATTATAAATAGGTATTTTATCTTCTCTATATTATACTAGGACACTCCTATAGTGGGTATCATCATGTTTTTTTAGTTAATGTGTCCTTCTAAATAGATGGAGAATAACAAAAGAGTTCCATATGTAAATGGTTAGTCCTATATAAATTCCTTTTTGGGCTAGTGAGTTTTGTAAATTTCAGTTCTTACATAGCAGCATGATGTTGATGTGGGTTTCTAGGATAACAACCTTTGAGAAACATCATTGGTTGAGGTGGACTTTGGTGGGTAAATCATGAGTGATAACATAACGTCTCAGGTGGAAAAAGGCATTGTGATCAGTTGTAATGACGCATCGACTGGTGAATCCAAGTTTATTCTTTGAAGTCAACCAGTTGTGGTTCAACTATTCTTATTTCCATTAATTGGTTATGATTTAATATAAGATACTAAAATCCTCTTGACGTATTCTTCTTAGAGACAAGTATGTACCCTATCTTGACATCATTCCAGGTACACTAAGAGAGCATCAGTCATACGTCATGCTAAAACATTAAAAGATATTGGAATTGTTGGGGCGATCCTTCTCAGTATTGCACGTTGTATGCATTTTACATATCATGTCTTTTTTTTATGATTTATCATTGGGTTCCTATGTAGGAACACCTTAAATGGACACTTGGACACAAGTTGTTCTCTTTTACTCGATCTCTAGGCGGATGTCGATATGGGCTCAATCAATGTTTTGATGTGGGTGTATTGGATTGTACCAACATGTCACCTATAATCATAGAGATTGTACTACCTTGGTTATTTCTTTGAACTCCAGTTTGTTCATTATGAGGTTATTTCGGGACTAGTTTTTGGCCTCAGAGGTAGTGTTTAAAAAATGTGATGATTCCAGTGGGATAGATCTGAATTGCACCTTTGTTCATGTTGTAGCTTGATAGTTTAAAATTGTTAGGTGATGTTTTGTCCAAGGAACATCACCAAAACTCAATTATGGAATTTGGTGGGTGTGTTTATTGTAAACTCGAGATGCCTTGGGAGAGGGCATCACAATTCAGTTTATAAAATGTTTTCCTTCTAAGTCGGGCATCTTCTTGGATGGTCGACCAAAGTTTCTCAACTAGTTGTCCTGATTGATCAGTGAAGTAGTTAGTGAAGGAAAATTTCTAGTAACTTCATTGGGAGGACTTGAGTGTAGTGTGTGTTGTCCAGGGTCTTTCAAGGAAATCTGGATCGACCTGGTTAACGAGTTTGGTGAAGAATCAACTATTTGGTCATTTTAAAAGCCATGTTAGAAGTATCATTAGAATGATAGAGCATACTTTGTAATCAATTCCAACAACAAGGCATACCATGGTTTAGAATTGTCCCCATTTTAATGTTCATACCTATGGTGGGTAGCACTATAGTTTTAATTTTTAAAGATATGATGATATGATTGTGTGTCTAGCTAAGCCGACTCAAAAAAGCAATGTTTTGGTGTCTTGGTTGGGAAACAAGCATTGGCTTGGGTTTTGATGGATTAAGTGTTGCATGCTTAAAATAATCTTGGAGGTGTGTTTGGAATTTGTAAACACAAAACAACCATTTGAAAAAGGATTCATGACCCTCACAGGTTAGGTGTTTTTTTATTGTTCCCATAGGTTTCTTAGGGATTAGAAGTTCTAAGGCTGGGAGGCTGTAATGACATGTGTTTTGATCTGAGGCATAATTCCAAGGTAATTTTATTTTTTATTGTTACTGGATGGTCTGTTATTCATTATAATCTTTGGAATGGAATTCCAAGATTTATAACACTTAAAAGTGTAGTTTTTTGGAATTGGGTAAAGGCTTATAGGGTCCCTTAGGGATCTCATTGAGTTTTAGAAGTGTCAGGCCTTGGAAATCAAAGGTTTGGGTGGTCAGTATAGGGTACATGGTTTGTCTAAAACCGTGTGTCCCCCAACAAAAAGTCATGTGGATTATGGTAGTGTATATATATGAATCACACATGATGCACATGGTTTACCAAAACCTCATGCCTAGACCACATGGTTAGTGCCAAATGGGTAGTATACTCACACTATTCATCATACAATTGGTTCATGGTTTGGATAAATGTGTGACCCAAATTCTGTGGTGTATTTTAAAAAAAATAATATAAAATTAAAATGGAAATAAATTAAATGAAAATAAGTGGGAAATAAAAATAAATAAAAGTTTTAATTATAATTATAAAATTATTATTATTATTATTATTATGTTTATGTTTTAAGAAAACCCAAAGGGTCCCCCCACCTTACTCTATCATGTGGAGCACCCCCTCCCTATAGATCTCTACCTTCAACATGACACCCCTCTCAGATCCCTCTTCCTTTATTTATTTCAACTAGATTTTAACCAGTTTCTTGTATGATCCTTCATAGTAGAGTGTCCAACAATCTCCTTTTCACTTTTTTTGTGGTATTTCCTCTCTCTCTTCACCTTGCATCGCTCAACCAACCCCTAGGGTTAGGGTTGAGCTAATTTTTTTTCTTCTTATTATAGGTTATGTGAAGGGAATCTTGGGTTATCTTAGTGTGTGTTCTAACATCCACTACTAAAGGTGAAGAGGTTTGGATCGATTTGGTTTATCATCACCACTTGAGATGTGGTTTTATCTAACTTCCTTGTTCTTCCTTATTTTAAATTGTGGTCTTTGTAATGTTGAGGGTTCTTAATAGTTTTTGTAATGATTTTTGGTCATCCTTTTGGCTGGGTTCATATCGCCATAGTCAAAGGTGACTTACCGAGTTTACATGGGTAGGTGTGTGTGTGTTTGTGTGTCTCTATATATATTCTCCCAAGGAAGTGAATATATATTGAGTCTAGGTGTGCCTTTTTATATATATGAAAAATGAATATTTTTTTATATTTAAATGGTTATAATAACATATGATCATGTATGTAAGGATCCCCTTATACATATTCATGGTCATGAGAATATGTGAATAGGGGTGAGGTGTCCCTATATATGTGTGAAGGTGAGTATACTCAGATCCAAGAAAAGAAAACTTTGAATGTTCGTTGATGAAGTGTCAAGTGTCGAAGTGTTAGGCATGGTACTCTTATCCTTATGGTAGGATACCTTTAATTTTCCTCTTTAAATTTAATAATGATTTAATTGTTCTCTATTCGCACATTCCATTGATATCAATTAGTGCATTATAGTTTTTAGAATAAATGATTATTAAATGTGAATTGAGTTTGATTATTGAAAGAAATGTTTAATATGAAAAATAAATTGTTTTAAAAACAATGTCATTGTTTTATAATAAAATACATCAAATTAGGTGTGTTTTCCTCTAAAGTAAAAAAGTGGTATTTAGTGTTTTGTTACTTTCTTGGATATATCTCTTTGGTGCTTCCCTTATACTTTTGTTATGATTAGTTACGTGGCATGTTTGGGAGAAGGCTCTTGGTCGAATCCCTAAAAGGCGTTTCCCCTTTATAGATATGTGTAAAATGATCAAAATAAACTTCTAATTGTTTTCCCAATTTTATTAATTGAATGTTTTGGCCCACTCATACTCTAATGATTAAGGACCCAATCTCCTCTTAAGGGCTTCGCTTACTCCTTGGATTGAGTTTCCATGTAGTAAATTTCCTCATTTCACCATGGAACCTTTCCAAATGACCCCTTGAACTTATTAAATTGTGTTTTTATTATAAATGAGACTAAATGGATTCAATCATGTGTAATGGATTATACAAAAGGGATTTTATATCCTTGAATGAATTAAATTGTTTATAAGGGAGGTAAGGTCAAACCTATTTATTGTGCTCTTTGAATGCTTATGCTTGATAGCTTGTTTATTTAAATTTCATTGATGGAATGTTATTATATATATATTATTCCATGTTTTGATATAATAATTTATTGATATGGATCACTTAATTGGTATGATAGAGAACGTGAGTTCTATATTCAAGATCCATGGAAGTACTCACCGTGCTCGGGTGGTTTTTCTACAACGCGTTGGGGGTGATACTTTGGCTTGCTAGGTGAGGGATTACTAGGTGGTTTATTATAATATAGAGTGATAATGGTTCTATAAGAGAGCAATCATTGATATCCCTATTGGAAAGATGGATACACCGTGCCTTGGGTGATACTTGGTCCCCTATTTGAGATTCATGGGATAGTCTCAGAGTCTCCATGCCTTGATTGATACTTGGGATTCCATATGGATCACCTTAGATGGATTAGGTGGTATTGGATTATATCAGTGTTCCTATTGGGATACTTTGGATTCTTTATAGGTCACCTTGGATGGTTATGGGACTCCTCCTATCGATTTAACGGATTGAGCAATTTTTTTCTCATGTGTGATATCTATTTAATGGAATTCAATTATTTGAATGCTTTGCCTTGTGATATGTTCTTTCCATTATGAATCACTATATATGGGTTAGAATAGAACATGGGTTCTATATTAATGATCCATTTAGGGACTTTATATGCTCAGGTGGTTATACCATGATGTTCCGGGGGCGATGCTTTGGATTTCTAGGTGAGGGTTTCCCAAGAAGTTTTTTATGATCCTGGGTGATATTGGATCCCTATGGGATAACTTGTGGATGGACCCATTGACAAATATGGCCACTCCATGCCTCAGTCGATACTTGTTCCCCTGTGTGAGATACCTAGGATGGACATAGAGTCATTGTGCCTCGATTGATACCAGGGAGGCCGTATGGGTCTCTTTGGATGGACTTGGTGGTATAGGATTATATTGGATGTGTAATAGAAATACCTAGGATTCATCTTAGATCATTAGAGATAGGCTTGGACTCCACCTTTGGATTTGATGGAATTATTGATTGATTTTTTATATTTGAGATTCATACTTTATTATTACTATAAGCCGTCTATGGGTATGTGATGCTTCTCTTTTCTATATTAGCATACTTGTACAACAACTTGGTAATGTGAACTCCAAGCTAAAGAATGTGTGTGGGGTCTTTTTCTTCTTCTACCTTGATTGGTTCATCTATAATGGCCTTTTATCCATATTATTCCTCTCATATGTACTTTATTTAGACTTCAAGCTTTGGACGAAGTCGATGATATTGTATGGGTGTCCATTTGGAAACCCAGACCAATTTCTTATTATTTAATTTGTTTATTTATTCACATTAATTTATATTTGGCCCAATTTTAGTTATTATTTCACACGATGGATTGTTCTTGACACTTTAGGTTTCGGACTACTGAGATTTATCTCTCATACCCTTCATGGGTACCATTGGTACCCGAGTAGACTTTATGTTTGTAGGTAATTCTAAATGGAAGCATGCATCTTCTAATTCTTATTTTATTTTCTGATTTAGGATAGAGTTTAGCGGAAGAGGACCAAGCTTCTACTCAAGATGTTGTTTTAGTGATTTTTTATCTCTTTGTAGTTTTGGTAGAATTTGTTATATGATGGTACCCTATTCCCCAACACTTCCATTTTTGTATATATATTTGACATGTCAATTTTATCATTGTACTCACTATTGATATTCAGCTTCTACTAGTTGTTTTCTTATACTGCATGTTTATTACATTACTTTCGCTATTGTCTGTTTCTCATTTATTATTTCACAATATATTATTTATTGTTCATCTTTGTGAATACTCTAATCTATGAGGGTATTGTCTCCCCAAGGACACACCCTAGGACCTTAATGCTAGTTATTAGCCTCTGGCATCTGGGGAGATTCGCTTGAGGACATGTGGTGAGAAGTCTGATAACCTATTTAGTGGTCAGTCGCATCAGGATGTTATAATTGAAGTAATTATTTGAACATGTATATCATAGATTTAGGGGAGGTTTAAGAAGAAATAAAATTGAAACTGATTAGTTAATAGTAATATCTCTTCATTGAGAACCCTATTTTGGATTACAAATTAAGCCATGAAGGGAATGTCTTATTGAAATAAAAGAAGATATTGGATATGGTAAAGGAATATTGGGAGGTATTATGGTTAGGATTTTATAATCTATAAGGCTACAAAGTTATAAGAAAGATAGGATAATAGGTTTCCTTTTATAAGTGAGGGGGTATGCTCTTAGAATTACTTAAAGTATTAAAATAAGATAAATAATTTTTTCCAATAAAGTGACTCTAAAATGACATATTTAGAATCTATGATGTATATAAATTGAGATACTCACATACAATAATATTTTGAAAAGTTTATGTGATGTTTTAACTATTATATCTTAGTTTTAACCCCCATTAACCCTTTTGAAAATTACGACAATATCAAAGTTTTAACTATTTAAGGGTCAAGAAAATTACTATAAAATGTCAAGTGACACATAAATGGACCATGGATTGTATGTTAAACCATAAAACATTAATTTATCTAAATATTTTATTTTTATTAATTTTAAATCATTTAACAAAATATTTTATAATAAAATAACATTAACTTTATTTTTTGAACTATTCATTTACATTGACTTCAACGACATTAAGATAGTACTGTAATTAAAATATAAACTTTTAAAACATACCTAATATTTTATATTTATCTTAAAAATCATGGAATACAATAATTTATCAAAATATTATTACTTATAATATTTTAAAAATCATTTATCTTATTTTCTATTAATTGAATAAATACTGTTTATGTGTTGTGCAAGCTTTTTAGGTAATTATTCAATCACTAAAAAATAAAAATAAATTAATATGATAAAAAAATAATTTATATTTCAAAAAAACATTTATAACCAAACATAACCTATTTTTATCCTT
The DNA here is from genome assembly GCA_963277665.1 of Viscum album. Classification (NCBI taxonomy): domain Eukaryota; kingdom Viridiplantae; phylum Streptophyta; class Magnoliopsida; order Santalales; family Viscaceae; genus Viscum; species Viscum album. Next base: position 119,378,068 of record OY728141.1, read on the forward strand.
AGGTTAAAAAATTAGAGATATTAAATTCAAGAGAGTAACATTTTGTATTTAGTCTTCTCTTAAAATAATATTAAGGTTGTAATCAACGAAAAATGTCCCCATGTTTCCATTTTATCAAAATTTGGATGCTCATTTATAGAACCCAGTAATATTATAGAGGAAAATCTTATAAAAAAATTAAAGCCTTATTCCAATGTTTTACCCTATTTTACCCTTACCAAGGTGGCAATTTTTTACTATTTTTACAATTTATTATGATCAAAAATGAAATTGACCTCTTTAGAAAAAATTAAAATGATTAATAAAAATATGAAATATATTTTATAAACTTATATTCACATAATTATAATTAATTAATTTAAAATTAAACCCACAAAATGTGATGAAAATCAGTTTTCAAGAAATAATATTTTATTAACTATAAAAAGTTTTATACAAAAATACAACATAATATTAATTATAATAAACTTAATTGGATTATTAATAATATAAATGAACAAATTTTACTTTTGAAAACATTTTAAACAAAATATTACTTTTTAAATTCATTAAATGAAAATAATTTTTTCAATAAAAAATAAGTATTTTTCACTATTATTCGAAAAAACAATCTTTTAGAAAAATTATCAAAAAAATCACTCTAAGATAATTTTTAAATGATGATTTAATTAAGTAATTTAATTTTTTAAAATAAATTTTCTAAAAATGGTATAAATTTATTATATTATTTTTTGAGAAAAAAAATAAAAATCATTTTTTGAGGGAATTTTTTTAAGCATATAATGACTTTACTAAAAATTAGTACTTAGTTATCAATATATTTTATTTATATAAAACACTTAAACATATTTTTTTAAATTTTGGTTACTCATATTCACTCTTCCAATTTAATGGCTTAGTTATAAATATATACTATATTACAGGTTATTTCGACTCGAGGTTACATGTATCGCAATCTATCAAAGAAATTAAATTTATTTCAAAAAATATATATTATAAAATCTTATGTTGCTTTATCTAGGCTACAAACTCAAATTTTAAGAAGTTATCTAACTACTATAAATTGTTTTCAAAGTGATTTTTTCATTAAAAACGAATCAAATACCATTTATTTTTATCATACTACTTATCATAAGTGATACAATTTTAATAAGTTTAATTAAATAAAGTGAAAGCCTCGGTTTTGGGATTCTTATTGAAAACTACTTATAAGAGTAATCCAACATTTTTTATATTTTACTTTAAATGATTTAAAACATCTTATTGAAAGTATTTTTTATAAATTATTTAGTTATTTTATCAAATTTCTTACACTTAATAAAAATTATATATATAAATTAAAACTTATGATGTCTGTTTATTAAAAAAATGATTTATTATTAGAAAAGTGATTTATCATCACATATTTAACTAGATTTATTCTAGAGTTTAAATACATTTATTTTATAAAAACAACAAACTCTATATATTTTTTAAAACTTCTTAAGATTGTTTTTTCAAATATATCCTAATAGGATAAAAAAATTAATATCAAAGATGAACTATATGGGATAGATTTCATATTAATCCTAAAAAATAATGTTTTTTTGGATGGTTTATTTTGTGTAAATTTAAATTAATTTTATGTTACTAGTCACTCATATCACTTTTTCAAATCTTATATATTTCCATATTTATATTAACATGGTTTACTAAAACCATGGATTGGGATATACCAATAGTTTAAAAAAAAATTGGTATAGCCCTCATCATAGAAATCTATACCAATGGTTTCTCAAAACCATTTCTATAGATTTATTATACCATTTATTTTTTGAAACTATTTTTTAGGCCTCTATTATTACTAATAATGACCTCCACTTCCTATATCTCTTACTCTCTCTTCCATGCGCCCATAATTCTCTCATTATGTTGCCTCACCCACAAAGAAAATACCCTTCGTGTTCTCAATTTTCTCCGTCAATTATATTCCAATATAAAATGATTGATTCTAGATCCCTCATCTACTTATTTGAGCACCAACTTTCATTATTTCTATGCATCAAATGACAAATGAGATCTCGTTAGGTCAAGACACTACTTGATTAACTAAATGGAGGATTTTTTAGATTATTTTTATTTTATTAATTCATAATAAATGTGAGAAAAGTCCATATATATTTTAAAAATTAGTTAATAAAAATATTTAACTAAATATAACATAATTTGTTTGTGTTATATAAATTAGGGGTTTTTTAATTATTCATTGTAATAATTAATTATTTTATAAAACTATTATGGTTTATGAAATTAGTTATGTTGTAGTTTTCTATTAATTTGTGAATGATAAAAAACCTCATAATATTAATTTCAATCTAATGTAGTTTGAAATAATATACTATGTATAAAAATACCTTAATATTTAAAGGCATATAAAAATTAATTATTTTTTCACTAGATATAATTTCCAATTTTCTTAGATTCTAATAAGTTAGTAATTTTTCCTATTCACTCATCTTATTCCTTAATATAAAAACATTAACTTTTAGTGTTTCAAAAAATTTATCCTCTATAAATATATAAAAAGTACGAATTAATGTTTTTTTACTATTCTTCAATTTTGAACACAAATTATTTAATATTTAATATAATTAAAAAATTTATATATTCAACTAAATTTAATAAAATATTTTAATCCACTAATTATTCTCATATATAATTATTATAAGTTTCACATTAGCTTTATTTTCATGTTCTTATTTAACATAAATATAATTTAAATATATTTAAAAATCACCATTCTAGTAAAAATAACAATTTTCTCATCTTCATCAACATTGAATGTTTTTAAAAAAATTATTGATTAGTGAAAATGATAATAACAATTTATTTAAGAAATTAAATATATATACTTTGAAATTTATTCTTATAAGTATTCTCATATTTTTTGGCCGTTGATTATTAAATTTGGTGGATGGTTTTACCTATTTTTTTATATTCGTTATTCTCTTAAATATGATTATGATACTTAACAATAATATTCCTAATTTTATCACATATAAAGCAATAATATTTTAGTTTTATTTTGAATTTACATTATCCTATATTAATATTTTCAATGATGAATCTCAAAATCTCATCTACTTCTTTACAAAAAATTATAATAAATTTAATTCTTATTCATAATCTTTAATGATTCTTATTTATATATTTTTATGTTATATGACAATATTTATTTATTTTCATATTATAAGACACCAAATTTTTAATGATTTTCATGTGTTAACATATTATATCACATTCTTCTATTACATATAATTCACAACTAAAATAGAATGGATGTTTTTTAATTTCTTTTTACATTTTTTATATCCTTTATGATCTCTCCTAGGAAACTCATAGAATAAAGAAAATTAGATGCCTGATTAAATAATACATCAATGTATTGAAATTATATCTTCTAAATTAATACACATATATTTTTTATACTTTAAAAGTATTATAAAATTTTATATAAAATTATCAATCAAAAACCTATTGAAAGAACATGTAATATAAACTAAAATTCATTCCATATTAGAAGTTAAATACACATAATCTATCATTATAATTTTTATATTACATAGAGGAATTTAACATATTTAAAAAAATATTTTGTGGAAGTGGTGTCTCTAATGAATAAAGTGTGTAAAACCTTGATCTTTTGGAATAAATTTTTCTTATGTTTGAAATATTACTCTATACACAAAGCCAAAGTAAAATAATTCAATACATATTAAATGAATATTATTAAGAAAATTATAATAGTAAGAAACCTATACTAAATAAAAATAAATTACTAAAATAAGATTTATTATATTTAGATTATAATTAGTTAATATGATTTAATATAAAAGGATTTTCCTTTCCTAAATAACTATTTTTCTAAAATTATTTTATATTTTTTACTCATAAATTAAACAAAAAAATTTATAATATTTTGAAATATGAAGTATTATTTTTTAGTCCTTGATTATTATATTTGGTGGATGTTTTTACCTTTTTTTTATCTTCGTTATTCTATTAAATATTATTATGATACTTAACAATAATATTCCTAATTTTATCATATATAAAGTAATAATTTTTTAGTTTTCATTTGAATTTACATTATCCTATATTAAAATTTTCAATGATGAATCTCATAATCTCATCTACTTATTTACAAAAAATTATAACAAATTTAATTGTTATTCATAATCTTTAATGATACTTATTTATATGTTTTTATGTTATATGACCATATTTATTTATTTTCATATTACAAAACACCAATTTTTTAATTATTTTCATCTGTTAACATATTATATGACATTCTTCTATTACATATAATTCACAACTAAAATAGAATGGATGTTTTTTTTTAATTTCTCTTTAAATTTTTTATAACCTTTATGATTTCTCTTAGGAAACTCATAGAATAAAGAAAATTAGCTACCTGATTAAAAAATACATCAATGTATTGAAATTATTTCTTCGAAATGTGTACACATATATTTTTTATACTTTAAAAGTAAGATAAAATTGTATATCAAATTATCAATCAAAAACCTATTGAAAAAACACATAATATACACTAAAATTCATTCCATATTAGAAATTAAATACACATAATCAATCATTATAATTTTTATATGACATGGAGGAATTTATCATATTTTAAAAAATATTATGTGGAAGTAGTGTCTCTAATGAATAAAGTGTGTAAAACCTAGATCTTTTGGAATAAATTTTTCTTATGTTCAAAATATTACTCTACACACAAACCCAAAGTAAAATAATTCAATAAATATTAAATGAATATTATTAAGAAAATTATAATAGTAAAAAACCAATACTAAATAAAAATACAATACTCAAATAAGATTTATTATATTTAGAGTATAATTAGTTAATATGATTTAATATTAAAAGGATTTTCCTTTCCTAAATAACTTTTTTTCCAAAATTATATTATATTTTTTACACAAAAATTAAACTAAAAAATTTATAATATTTTGAAATATAAAGTAATATAATAATATTATTTGAATTATAAATCCTCATTGAAGAAAATAATTTTTTAAAAACATAATATTTCTATAAAAATAATTTTCCTTTAAATTGTTTATTTTAATTTAATAGATAAATTTTTAATTTTAGTAAATTTTATATGATTAAATGAGATTATTTTTTGGATTAATCATGTAAAAATTATCCTAATATCATTATTTTATTTTTATTAAATAATTAATTTTAGGCGAATATTGAAAAATATAATTTCTACTAAAACTATAGTGTTTATTACTATATCAAAAAGTAAGTATAACTTAAAAACATAGAAAAAATTTATCATGATAAAAAATCATTATATAGTGAAATATTTAATTAAAAATGATATTTTGAGTTTAGAAAACCCATGTTTATCAATTTGAAACTTAGGTAATATTTTATTCTAATAAAAATCATCTTTTTCCTTAATTATGATATCACATGATTGAATTGTGTTTTGGAAATATTTTTATGGAATATATCTTCTATTTTTAAAATAATAAACATATGAATTTCATGTAAATCAAAAAAATTGATAATTTTATCCTAAACATTATTTATACACCTAAAAATAAACATTTTCTAAAAATGGGTTTCTACACATTAAATTTGATAATGTTAAAATTAATTTTTCTTAAAAAAAATAAATTTTATTTGAAAAAAAATATTTCATAGTTTAAATAATTATTTCAAAAATATTTTTTTGGTATCATTTTATTTTTTGGAAATAAAAGTAAATTTCTTAGGTAAAAATTATTTATAATGGAAAAAACCAATATTTGTAAAAGTGAAAAATCTAAATGTAAAAGAATTAAAAAATGTTAAAAACATGTGTTTAAATGTGTTTTCAATCTATATGAAAATTAAACTTACCCTAAACCATTATTCCCCATCATTGGATCCATATGACCTTTTAATAGTGACTTTACCTTTATTATACTATAAAAATGGCACTCCTATCCCATATAAAAGGAGTAATCACCACCCCACTTCTCTTTACGCCCCAAGATTCCTATATTTGAATAAAATATACAAAAATAACTCCTAAACACTCTTATATATTTCTTATATATTCTATTAATCTCAATAAACCACCTCTCAAATCCTTAATCAAATTTTCAAAGGCTTTTTTCCAAGTGGTAAAGTAATATTCTCATTTGCCCATTTTTTTCCTTTTTATTGCCTTTCTTTTAATAACCCCTAAAGACTATTATATTAATGAAATTATTATAAAATAATAATTAATAATATGATAAATTTTTATTATACAAATAGAATACCCGCTTTATATCCTTCTTTAATACCATTCGAAAAATAATGGTGTCGCCATGCGTACCTGGAGACTACCGCCTCCATGAACGATGTGTTTTCTTTATCCTCATCATCTTACACAATTGACCATAAAACTATATTAAAAGTATTAATTTTCTATTTATTAAATTATTAATATTATTAAATTATAAACCATACCATATCTTTCTCTTATTTTATGGAAAACTATCGCATCGCCTGTGTGTACGTGCGGACTACCGCCTTCATGAAAGTGGCATATTTCGATTTTCACTATAGTATATTATTATTTATCAAAATATCCTATAACCTAATTAAAAAACATAAAAACATAAAAATAATATCAATATTATTATTTAATAATGATATTCTTCCAAAGGAGTTACTTTTATAACCATATTCACCCATATATTATAGTTTGTCATGTTTGAGTCAGTTTAATACCCTATATGAATAATGATATAAATTTTTATAATGGGTAACTAAGGAAGAATAAATATTTGTGATATTATAAAATAATAATTAAATATTGTGTGTTTTTAGTTCTATAATGGTAATGATAATTTCTAACCTATTTTTAAGATACCATCCCCTAGTTGTCAAAATTACCAAAGTGAGCTCGTCATAGACTTAATCATCATAATTAATAACTAAAATACTTTTAAAATTAAAATATAACATCATAAAAAATCTATTAAATTGCCTATAATTATTTCATAATGATAAAATTTTAATCTATAAATAAGAATAAACACTTCCATTATTAAACCAGTAGTAAAAAAATAATTGACTCCAATAACATTTTATAATTAAAATAGAATATAATTGACTAATATATTTGTAATAAATGATTATAATATATGTTTAAAAAATTTATATGTATGAATAAGGTTATGAAATAGTTTATTAATATAGTTATTTTTATTATACAAGAGTTTAGATATTGTTTGGATTTGTGATATTAAACGTAAGGGTTTTTGCTTCATATTTTTTATTCATTAAGATGTGATATGTATTCACCACTAGTATCATTTGTGTAGTGAATATATTTTCCAAGGACGAATTATATCATATTTCTTCATGAAATATAATAGATTTAAAAATCCTTCTCTAGTTCTACCTTTCATGGGCTTTTAATTCAAAAGGTGACAATGATGTAATGTATTTTGTTAACTCAAATGCCCTTTATTTTTATTACAATGTATCATCTTGAACATCATACTTCTATAATTTGTTTCATCCACCCTAATATTTTATAGTATAATTTTCCTTTATCTCTTTGTAAAATGACACTTTTGATTCAAATATACCCCCTTGATGAATTTATTCCCCATAAAAGTATAATATTGTCAAGAATAATTCTTGTGCTCTTTAAATAACAATTTGTCTTCAATATTAATATTTTCCCTTCCTAAAAATTGTATCCAATATATTTTGAAACCAAATTATTTTTTATCTCATGTAAACTTCTTATTCCCTTTCTCCTATTTTCAAAATTAATTTTCATTATATCTTTTTATGATGTGAGATTTTAAAAATTGTATTCTAAAATATTAAAAATGGTTTCCATCTATGTTTGTTTGTTTTATATTACACTCCATATTTCCTTGAGATTTTATATAAGTATTTTTCAGGACTCAATTATTAATTTTTTTTCAAAAAAAAATTAATTTTAAAAAAAATCACTTCACTTTTTTGAAAATATATTTTCAAAGTGAATCTTAACTTCATTTTTTATGATAATGTTAAAAATGTTCTATAAAATATCATTTTAAGGTTTTTTAAAGTGATTTACTCGAAGATCCTAAAAATTATTTTTTTATCTATGTCAGCATTCTTATTGATCTTTTTTTTAAATCGATGATTTTTTATTATGCCACCATCCACCTTATTTATCTAGATGGATCGTAAAATTTTCTATGTATTTTTTCATGAAACCCATCTCTTTTCCATAGGTTTATTAAGTGATGTTTGATATATGAATTTTTTTCATATTCTTTTGGCACACAAATGATCTGATGACTATTATTGATTGATGGGGAACTATATTACCCTCTAGTATACTAGTTATTATTTCATATCCATGTTTTAATGAAATATTTTATAAACATGATTTGGGTATCTTTGTTCACAAATTTGTTGGGTGAATGTGATGTTGGTAGATTTTCTAAAAAAAATTGTGTAAACATGATGAAGTTAGTTTTTTTACAATTTTTTTGTGTGAACGTGATTCAAATACAATTTTTCACATGTTTACTATGAGAATGGGATGTAGGTATATTGTCTCATGAGTTTTTTAGGTGATCAGGATGTGGGAATATTTTTTCAAAGTATTATTTTTTAAACAATATAAAGGTAGATTTGTTCATATTTTTTTTTGTGTGAATGTGAGGCTGGTAGCTTTATTCAAAACTTTTGTTCTATGGATAAGATGATTTTATATTTGTTCAAAATTTTTATGTGTAAATATTATGCGAGTATATTTTTTCACAATTTTTTATGTGACAAATATATAGGTATATTTCTTCACATGTTTTTTGTGTGAACATGATGTGGGTAGCATTGTCCTCAATTTTATTGTCTAAACATGAAATAGGTATATTTTTTCATATGTTTTTTGTATGAACATGAATTGGTAATATTTTTTGAAAAATTTTATTAATGAATATGATTCAGGTAAATTGTTTTATAGGTTTGTCTCTTGAACATGATACATATATGTTTGTTTCCAATTTATTGTGTGTAGGTGATGTATGTAGCTTGGTTCATAATATTTTCTTCACATAGGATTATGTCATAATTCATTATTATGTTATATTTCAATGAAATTATATATTTATATATGCATATTATTCTTTACATTACCTCAAGTTTATTATCTCATACACATTCACCATGGAAGATATTTTTTTATTTAGGATTTCATGTCCTTTTATCATGACAAATGAAAAACTCTTATTCTTCTATATTCTTTTTAATAATATATTTCTCCCCTTATCATGTTTTCTCATATACTTACAATATAACCCTATATGACAAGTTGATATGTTTTCCCTTACGGATCATTTTAGATCACCCATTTCTTATGTTTCCATTCCCTAAGTAATGATGATGAGTAAAACTTATAATACATGTCAAATGTATTATAGTGTGGATTAATTATGTAAAATGCTCGCAAGTAACATAAAATAAGTTTCTAATATAGTTTATCCTCAAAGACACTAAATATTCCATTCTCTGTATTGTGTTTTGTTTTTGTGAAATTTAATGTTTAAATATTTGAAATGATATAAAAATAATATACCTTTAGCATGGTTCATATGACTTTGTATAAATTTTAATTTTTAATGAATTGTTCTTAGAACTATACCAAGCAGTGTGGGTATGGGGTGACTTTTTTTGTATCAAAGTAGGTTTTAGTTATATTTTAACATATTTTTAGTTATTTATTGGTATTAGTATTAGAAAACTTTGGTTTAAAACTACAGGGATAAGTCTGAGTATATGATAATAACCATGAATTTTAGTAATGTTTTGAGTATGTTGTTTTCCGAGAAATTAAATCCTTATATGGATACTAGATACAAGATATTTTTGTGGAACAAATGCAGCTAGGGGTAATAACCTTGAATAAGTTCGGTTGAGTAACAACTCAATCTTTACATGAAGCATGATGAGAGGGCCTAAGACTACACACATGTATAAACACTCTTGTGAATATTCTTTGGTGATTCACATTCTTTTTATGAACCAGTTTTAATCATTTAAATGAAATATTCGTAGGTAATAAATAACTAGTCATGTTAGAGAACCTAATTGGAATATGACTACAAATAACCTAGGTTAAAATGAAGAAGTTATATTTTGATCCAATTAAATCATTGTTAAATATAAAATACAATAACTTGAAATGAAGGTTCTAGTAGAGAATAATTCTCAAGAATGAGTTTTTATATTCATATATTTATTGGGTATTATCTTAACCATTTGGGTTTTACTATTTTATTGAAAATATGATCAAACAAAATGAAGATTTGGATTTTTTTCTCCCTATAAACTCCTATAACCATATAATAAAGTTCATTTGGTATAAATTTTTGGGGTAATGAAAAATATCAATTAATTCCTATTAAATGGGAAATATTTAGTCTCAAGGTTTCTAATATTATGTGTATTATTTCTAAGTATAAAAAATATCTTGAGTTTTTTATGGATTTGTAGCTTCTTTAATTACTGAATAGTAATAAAAATTATGCGGACTAAATTTATTTAAGTGGATAGAATATTACACCCCATGATTTTGAAATATATTTTTCTCTAAATAAATAATATATTAGATTGCTTTGTCCATAAAAAACCCCAATGTAAAACAATCCACAACATATTATATAAATATTATTAAGAAAACTATAAGAAAAATCAAGTCTCTAGAAAATAAAATGATATTAATCAACTAGCATGTCTTATATTTATAGGATAAAAAATTAATATGATTTAATATTAAAAATGGATTTCCTTTCTCAATTAATTTTTTTAAAGAGTTGTATATTTTATCTTAAGAAATTAAATTGACCACTTTTAAAATATTATTCAATATAAACTAATATATTAACATTATTTAAATTAAAATTTACATTTAGAACACTAATGTTTTAAAAAAATTATATTCCAATAAAAAAATTATATTATTTACTTTCATTTAAAAGATAAATTTATATTTTTTTAGAATTTTAATTTGATGAAATAAAATTATTTCTTAGATTAATCATGTAATAATTATATAAATATGTACTTTAATAGTTTTATAAAATAAATTATTTTTAAGTTAATAATGAACAATATAGTTTTTACTAAAATGGTATCATTTACTATTATAAAAAAATTAAGTATAAATTTGTAATGAAACATTTTTAATGATAAAATATTGATTTATAGTGTGAAATAAATAATTTAAAATACTATTCTAAATTTAGAAAACATATGTTTAACATTTTTTAAACTTAATTAATATTTTATTATAATAAAAAAAAAATTTAGCATTTTAGTTAATTATTATATCAAAAGGTTTAATTCTATTTTATCATGTTTTTTAAGATATATAACTATTATTTTGTTAATAATAAACTTATTAGTGTCATGGAAATCAAAAATATTGATAATTATCCAAAACATTATTTTTACACTTAAAAATTCACTTTTTTCTAAAAACGAGTTTCTACGTGTTACATTCTCTATTGTTAAAATAAATTTTTCTTGAAAATATAAAATTTACATTAAAATTTTGATTTATTATCTTGGACCACTATTTCCAAATTATGTAATAAGTCCCATTTTATTTTTAGTCATTAAAAATAAAATACTTAGTTAAAAATTATTTTCCGCTGTAAAAAATGGTTATATTGAAACACCTAAGTGTAAAAACTGAAAAACATGTTAAATACATGTGTGAAAATGTGGGTTTGAGTTTTTATTGAACTTTCCCTTCTCCCAAACCTTTAATTTCTATTATTTTCTCAAATTTAAATTTAAATACTAACATTATCTTTTATATATTACAGAAATTCCACTCTTCTACCTTATAAAATATTCCATCATCAGTCCTTTTCTCTTCACACTGCAAGCCTCTTGTATTGGACCAAAATATATCCAAATAACTCCTTAACACTCCTAGACACTTCTTATGGGTTTTTTTTATGGTGAAAAATCTAAACATTTACATATATATAATTAGTTTACATGAATAAGAATTCCCTCTCAAAAATTGTCAAAAAAATCAGAGGAAATGAGGTTTAGTTTCATAAAGGATTAGCTACATAAAAATAATATTTTACAATACTCATTAACATTTATTCATAATTTTACCTTAATAGAACATCTTACAAACAAGTAATTTGTAAAACTCATCCTTATAACTTGGGGAATAAAAAAAATAAGAAAAGGGTGAGCATAAATTATCTGTAAGGGATGAATAACCATTTCATTTAGGATGAGTTCATAAGTATAATAAAAAAACATGAACATAATATAAATATCATATCATCTTGATTTATAGTCATAAAAAATATGTGATCTTGAAAGTACATTTTATAAGAACTTAGATCCAAAAAAATAAATATGGAAACATAATAGTTATAAAATGGAATATAAATATTTAACATGAACCATGAATCATGAGATTATAATATTATAATACATAACATATTTCAATTATATCACAAACATTAACATAGTGAAACATTACATTCTTGATCTACACTATCAGTTTGCACACTTATGAGTAACTAAAACATTTTATGAATAATTCCCTAGAGAGAAATGAACTTTTAACCAATGCATTGGATGGAGATATAAGAACCCACCAATCATCATCCATACTTATGAGTGCCACTTTAAAATAATTCACTTATCACATCACAATTAAATCGGGGAAATAAAATATGTTTTAATAAAACTTTAAATGAGAATAATTCACTTTTCATAAATAACCTAAGGAGATAAAAAATGGGTTTCATAAAACATTCAAAGGAAAATCATCCACCTCTCATTACATAAATTCCCTATGGGAATGAAAATTGGTCTCATAACATTTCTAAATCGAATAAAATAATACAAATAGTTAAATTGATTAACACTGAAAAATGATCAACCAAAATAATCAAAGAATAAAATAAAAATGTAGTCTAAAACTTGAATCATATTTCCATTTGAGTTTGATATTTTTGAAGATAGTTAGAAAAGTAAAAAGAATAAAAAATATTGTTTTTCTAAAATAATTTGTAAAAATAAATGTAAAATTTATTTTCATATGTCTCTTTTCAAAAAAATAAGTTTTTTTCTTAATTTGTTTCCAAAGAATACACTTCATTTATAAGTAATTAACATTAAAAAATATTTAAATTGTATCTTTAGACAAAAATTATTTTCTTAAAATCTTATTAATATTTTATGTTTATATTTTTAGAGAATTAGTTTATAACTCTTTCATAATAAACCCATACATTACAAGTTATAAACTTCTTTTTAGTATCTATTTTTACCATAATACAAAACATTTAAAAAGAATCTTGTTTTATTTTCATGATTTTTTTTACAATTTCCAACTTGACTTATTATTTTTTCCTACTCACCCATAAAACTTATAAAAAACATTTAAAATATAGAATGTTCAAAAAAAATTAGTAAGGTACATAAAATTAAGAAAAACCATTAGTCTGGTGAAAATCATTAAAACCCATGAAATGTTTAACTTTATCACCACATTCTTTGAGAGTATGAAATAAATCATATTTTTATGAAAAATACACACATTTTTCTCAAATAAAACCATTAAAACCAATAGTAATAAAATATAAATACCATTAGGAAACTTAGATCATCGTTTTCACAACTCATATTAAACATGTGTTATAAATAATTGGATCCCAATCAAATATATAGGAGAAACAACCCTAGTTAACTCATTCCTTCTTGCATGTGAAGATAGGGAACATTACCTAATACATTGGAGAGCTATAATGGGGATCAACCATTGTATAAGATATATATTGATCACCCACTTAACAAATAATATTCTCAATTACCATATCTCGAATAAAAAATTATGCTTTCACATTTTTATCATAAATCCCTTGAAAACACCTTTTTGAACCCATAAGAAAAAAAATTCAATATCAAAATACCCATTACTTTTAGAAAACCATTAAAAAGGTAAATTAAGTTTTTCATTGAATAAAAAATAAAATATTGTAAAATAATCCAAACATAAAATAATGGTTACAACTTTAGGAAACTTATCATGCATGGAAGTATAGAACTGAGTAAGGAAAAAAAATGGTACATCCCTAGACTAACCCATTATACTATCTTGAATGGATTGAAAAAATTGGGTGCTAACTTCCCTTGAATCTTGATATAGTGTTTCACTATCCATGGAGACACCTGAAGGAAAACACAATGACCAAACTCAAAATCAACAGTTCATAACTGATGGCTAGCTTACAATTTCTATCGACTCTGCATGGTCACCAAACACTTATTAATCAACTAAACCTAGTAATATGTATCTTATATGAAATTAGGTCCAATGACCACTAACTCACCTACCTATAACTATAAAAGAGAAGAATGTAATGGCCTTTCATACATGGCCTCTAAATGATCCATTTGGATCAATTCTTGGAAGGTATTATTATTAGTGAACTCCATGAGTTCTAGATGTTTCTCCCAAGAACTATCGAAATCACAAGAACTGGCTCACAATATACCTTCTAAAATCAGAATCATCTATTCAGATTGGTTTCCAATCTAATAGTGATAAGTTTTACTTAGAAGAACCTATGATCCCAAATCCTTCTAAAGACCCTTCTAGAACTGAGATGTGAAATAAGGATCTCAATATTAAATGATACTCCTCAAAACACCATACAATAAAACTATTTCCTACATATAGATACTACCTAGATCATCAATGGGGAAAGTATCAATAAAAGGAAAGTAGTGGGCTCGCTTCATTAGATGATCCATGATCACTCACACTGCATCATTATTTTTAGGTTTCTATGGTAACCCTATCATGAAATGCATCGTTACATTGTCCCAATTCTATTACTAAATGAGTAAAGGATGATAAAACTCAACATTCCTCTAATTCTTAGCCTGCACTTTCTTATAAGTGAAACATCTTACCATAAATTATGTTGACTCCTTATTCATCCTAAGACACTAGTACTATCTACAGAGATCTCGATACATCATTTTCATACCTGTATGTACTACCAATCTAGATGCATGAAACTCCCTCATTAGCTCCTTGAATAATCCCTTATGAACCTATACATGACCATGGACAAGAATAAAATTGCCACTACCAATAGACTTTCCTAGTGGGGGTTCCCCATAATTTAATTTATCCCTTAGATTTAATCCATCTATATCATATAATTTCACTATCTTAATCGATTCTAGTAGTATGGGTATAACAAATGTTGAATTCATAGTTACCCATACCTAGGACACCTGAACATCTAGATGAATATATGAAAACAATTTCATCATCTTTTTCTCATCACATGACTCCCAAACTTTCTCTATATATGTATTTTGGATGAAATCATTGACATTGACTTTACCCATTCCTTGAGTGTCTATCTTGAATTCAAAACATTGCATATACACAACCCACCTCCTCTGCTGAACTTTCAGGTATTTATGAAAAAATATGATCTTGAGGCTCTTGTGGTCTATGTATACCACAAAACACTCACCAAATAGATAGTGTCACTAGCATATCAGGATGTATACCACTACATTTAACTCTAGATCATGAGTAGGGTAATTCATCTCATGTGGTCTCAGCTATCTAGATCCATAAGAAACCACATAATCCTCCTGCATCATAACTTCTCTGAGTCTAACTATGGATGTGTTGCAGTACATGTTTTTTCCTTACCTGTCATAGGAAATGTGAGAATAAATGTTGAGGTTTTATTACTCTTCATCTCCTAGAAGGACCTTTATCATGATCTAACCAAAAAAACTTCACCCCTTAGTCAGCTCGAATAGCAGTTCTTCCAGATGGGAGAACTCCTTGATGAAATGTCAGTAGTAACCATTTAACCCAGAAAGATCTGAATCTAAAATACATTGTTGTTTAGTTATTAAAATACCATGGTTGAAACCTTCTAAGTGTCCACTAAAAATTCATCAAATAAGATAACATGACCCAATAAGTTCACTCTATCTATACAGAAACTACATTTAAATAGATTTTTGTGATGCTGATGCTCTCTTATTGTACTTAGAATGATGTCCAGATATTGGACATGATTATCTATAGACTAGAATTATAGTAATATGACATTGAAAAAACCCACCACAAATATATCTTGTAATGGGTGAAATATATGGTTCATCAAGTTCATTAGTACCACTATTTTTTTAATCATACCAAATGGAACATCCACAAACTCATACAAGCCATACTTGATCTTAAAATAATTTTGGGGTATGTCAGATGGTCTCACCCTCAACTAATGGTACCCAAATAAAAATTTGTTATTGGAGAAGATCCAGACACCTCTCTAGTGATCTGAGTGATCATTGATTCATAGAAGGGGATATTGGTTCTTGGCCTTTATCTAGTTTAGTATCCAATAATCCACACATAAGTGAAAATTCTCATTATACTTCATGGTGAAAACCACTAGAGAGACCCATAGATAAGTAAAAGGTTTTATGAATCCTTTTTCATTCATATATTCCAATTACACATTAAAATCACAAAGCTATACAGATTTCATTATGTAAATAACAATAGAAACTAGCTCAACTTACAACACCAACTTGATCCCGAAGTCAATCATCCTCTTGGGTGTCAAGCTAAATAATTCATCAAGAAATACATATTGAAAATGTTCCACCATCATAGGAAAAACAACCTACTCAATTATAACATAATCCATAATAAGACTCATCAACTCATTCATGAGACAATTCAATCTACACTGAATTGGTCCAGCATGACCACTTTGAAGATCCCTTTCTCCCAAATGATGATAGATTCCCCCTTATAATGATAGAAAGGTAACTCTCAATTGAAAATAGTTTATATGAACCTTGTAAAGAACTAGTTAATCCATACCTAGTATCAAATCGAAGCCTATCATTTCCAATACAAACAACTGCCAATGGAAATGATAGCCATCAATTTCAAGAGAAAATTATTTTCATCATTTGACATCCTCTAATCATATTCCATAGGGTGTATCAATGGTCATAAAACCATCCAAACTCTTAAAAACTAAACCCATGAATTCGGAAAATTGAGTACATATAAATTTATGTGATTCTCTTTTATCAAAAAAATGCAAGAATGAGTAAACGATATAATAATTATACCTCTTACAGTAGAATTTCATACATCAAGACTAGATGGAGTAAACTATGTAGCATGAATCTGACTCACCACACTATCCTAAGATCTATCCTGACTCTCATGTACTACTCCCTCTAGCTAGTAAAACACTCTTACATCAGGATCCATGTCCACTACCTTGACCTGAACATCAGGTGAAACTCAATCTACATGTCTGCTGAGGGGTGGATGAGTTATTTTCAAACACCGGTGCATGTCATGATCCTCTGTCATTATTTTTCTACTGATATTTCCTACAAAACCTCTAGATATGACTCATAATTTTGAAATCATGACACTCCACTATAGGGTACTGACACTAAGGGTTCAAGTGTCCAAACATTCTGTACTGAATGTACTGCAACGGGTCATGATTCTGAGATGGATATCTACTACCCTAGATACTCTACCTACAAATTCCTTGGTGGAAATAGCTATAGTGACACTTTTTAATACCTAAATAAGATCTCACTGATAACCCTACTATGAATTCTTATCCATCATCTGGGGCCTCCCTTGTGTACCCTTCAATGATGAGATCATAATTCATCAAATATTTGAATCTAATCAAATAAAATAAATTCACATTTAACCTTATCTCATAGTGAAACCCATCATGAAAATGTTTTTCCATGGAGAACTTATCTGCTACTAAAGATAGAGAAAAATTCTTTAGATTGGTGAAACTTCTGGCAAAGTCCATCACTAAAAATCTCTCTTATGTTACATTCCTAAACTTTTAAGCCCTCTCATACCTAAACATATCTCTATATAAGTGTCTCTATAACTTATCCTCAAATTCATTTGAGGTTAGCTCCTCTTGGTTATTGTATTACTCCATAATTTCCCACCAACTCTTGGATTATCTTTGATACATTTAAGTAGTTATATTATCCATCCTATCTATAGGTTCCTTGAGGTGATTATAGATTTTATAGACTAACTTGACCCAGAAATCAGCATCCTGGGGTATTCCCTCCCTAATGAACATTGGTGGATTCTATATCTAAAACTCTCTGGTCAAATCAGACATCGAAGGAACAATAAAAATTGCCTCTTTTTCTATGGATCTAATAACCCTTAGGAAACTATAATAATGATTCACATCCATCTAATTATCTAGAGTTTCTAGAGGTTCCAACTCAGCTATGTTGCGGGTGTATTTATTACAACTATCTTGATGGTCAATCTAAAGATGATGAGAAGGCATATTCTATATAAGATTTAACACACTCCTTAGAACACTTGTTAAAAAAAATATTAACCTCAAAAGGTGAGAACAATAAAGAACCACAAACTCAAGGTTCCTATGTACTTGGAATAACTAGTGAATTGGAATAACATAACATTACTTTCATTTATTTTTATTAGATATAATAAGGGATCTCTTTTCATAGGTAATAGGAAGTTATATTACATTAAATAAATATGTCCCTAGAATGAACAATGCATGTCAACATATATCTATATGTGCCTATCATGATTCATGTATACTCATCTTGTGTTATATTTTCCCATGATTAAAATCTACAAAAGATATTATATCACATAGAAATTGAATCACCAATTATGAAATAACATCAAAACTATATTAAGATAATAGAAAGAATAATAATAACACCCTGGGTACTTAGTTTTCCCCATAAGTGGGTATGCTACTCCCATAGAAAAAACTCATTTCCAAGCCCCAGAAAATCCAAGTATCCTATCTTGATTTATAGAATAGTAAATTGATAGAAAATAAACCCATCGTTTGATACAACTTTGTAACATTCTTCTCCTGGTACTCCATCATGTGACTAAGTCGAGTGGGTTAATGGACCTCAGGCATGTATCCACATATGTTAGAGGCTTCTGAGTAGAAACAAGGGTGTAAAGAGTATAATGGGTAGATTATACCCTATGGTAAAAAGTTAGAATAAAAACAGAGAAAATAAAAATAATAATACTAACATGTATCTCAAATGGAATAAATGGAAAAAACTAAACCATGTAAATAATAAAAAAATCCTTTAATGATAGCATGAATGTAACTAAGTGACATGATTAAATTAATACAAGTAAAACAAAAAATAAGACACCAAAACTCTGGTCCCAAATCCCATGTTGGTCTCATATACAAACTCCAACCCATCCAACTATTAATCTACCAAATTAGGGCCCCTTTCCCATTTCAAAACCTATATCCATGAAATCTTCTCGAGTATCAAATGGTGGCATAAAATGGGTGTGATTAAAAATAATTAGGATGGCACCCATAATGTCTAAAAAGTATTGTCTAAATATATAGTCCATGAAATAATATGATAAATAGGGTTATTAATTAATAAATTAATATTTTATATCAAATAAACTTGATGACCCTCAGGATTCAGGATGACATTATATGTTAGTTAAACCTGCATTGACATGATGCCAAAAATGTATGAGAACATTACAGAACCATTCCAACAATATCTATAACCCTTATGAGGTATATCCCACAAAACATTATAGTATAACCAGGCACAATCACTTTAAGAATTACATCATGTTCGGGTAGATCCCTCTAGGTGTTAAAACAAGTCTGAATAGAGCCCTATAAGAATTATATCATGTATTGGAAGATCCCTTTAAGAATTACAGTATATTCAATCATAGCCCTATAATAATTACGGCATTTCTAGGTAGAACCCTATAATTATTATAGCATTTCCATATATATCCCTCTAAGAATTGCATCATTTCAAACATTTCAATTCATTCCACTTTAGTTATTTCATTAAAATTCACATGTTATTCCAAATTCACATTATCAAGACTATTAGTTTATCATAATTACAAGGGAAGTCTCACCTCTCAGGTGGCCAAAAGTATGGTCTCAATTCCAATGGACCCATGGAGATCCATGGGAGGTTTAATATAAAGGATTTTCAAAATAGTGAATTATCCATTTGGTAGGCCACATGCATAGCGTGCTGGTGCGATCACCCTTATTAAACATACTAAAAGACCCAAAATATAAATTAAAGAGTTATTCTAGACCACTCATTTCAAAAGTAGATAATATGTAGAAAATCTATTTTATCATCTAGGGTAGTGATCAAATTTTTCAATCCTTCCCTTTAATTAATCCAAGATACCCAGTCAACACTATCATCCAAACAAGATCTAGGTTAGGTGGTCTCATACCATGGTTTCTTCATGGATATAAAATCAAGAAAGAAGTGGAAGAATTATTGGAAGGATTACCTTTAAAATCACAGACTAGAACATGAAGATCTAATGGAGTCTTGTTTATGGCTCATAGATAATTCTCAGAGTTTTCCTATGGAAGGTATGAAAATGATAGGAAGGGTGTGTGTTGTTAAAACACTGGGCATTAGAGGTTTAAAATAGCAATGGGTATAGCACATTTACATCATGAATAATGTAATCATGTCATGAATTCCTTGATTCATAATTATTTTTGATCAAACTACCACCTCTTCCTAAAAACCAATAATTAAATTATTTCATATCATGATTCCATAACACATTGGGAATTCTTAATTCACTACTTACCTCAAAACCATTCATGGGATGAATGAAGTTTATGGGTTCTTCCCATACCCATTCACACCATGTATGAAATTCATGGGGTTGGCACAAACAATTCATGTTTTGAATTGAGAATTCATGATGTGAATTAACTCTGCAACTATAATTTCATTCTTCTTCTATTGCATCCTACCTCCCGGAAGCACTTACCTAGAACCAACCCAATCAGCTCAATATTTTATTTCTAGGGTTCAAACAAAACACAACCAAAATCAAAAAGGTTTACCAAAACTTAAAGAGGAACATAATTTGAAAATATAGGATCTTAAAATAAAATTCCTATAAAAATGAATTTAAAATATCTTATATTATCTCTCTCAAGTTAAGTGATAGATTTTGTGTATCCTCAATTTGGTAAAAATAAAATTCACTCAATGTCAAGGAATAATTTTAGTAAAGATATCATAAATTTTATTTTCATAGGGAATCAAAAAATGTGGTAGTCCACCTTAATATTCTTGGTTTATTCATGTAATATCAAATTAGTGGTGGTATTCAGTGTGGCCTTATTCTCACATAAGACATGATCAAGAATTTTAAGTTGAAAAAAATATCATATAGAAGCTAATAGATCTAAATAATATTTTTAGTGAAAAAATCCATGATGCAATATTCATATTTGACCCTACATAGTGAAATAATTGTTAGATTCATGTAACATCAAAACATAGAAGTAAAATTTTATGTAGATAAATAACTTGTGTAGTAGACATCATTGAATTCCTCAAAATCCATGTGGTTATGATCAATATATATAATTTCATTCATTGGGTTTTTCTTAAATGTATTTCATGATAAGAAGAACTTCATCCCATTTTGACATTATTATATGATTCATAAATTGAATAACATTTCCAATGATGCAATCACTACTTCATATAATCATCATGAAGTAATAAAATTTCCTAGGAAGTTGAATATATTACTCTAAAATATAGAACGACATGATATCATTATGAAGATACTCCTCTATTGTCATGAACCAGTCTGGGTTCCCTAGTAACCTAATAATTAATCCATCCCTGACATAGCCTGAAGGGTGTTATCAATCCCTATGGGTCAGCGACTAGAACCTAGCATCATACATCATACAAGTTGGAATGATTTTTTCCACAAGAATGCGGAATCAAAAGAAAAAAAGAACAGTATGCATATCAAAAGAAAAATCCACTAGGAGTAAAGTACTAGAATACAACAAGGAATAAAGTCCCAGAGTACTATATAGGGGAAACACAACCCAAGTCCCTAAGGACAGAGCTCACCAATACCATGGTTCATCTACTGTATCCACCACCAAGTGACACTTTCCCCTTGCTCGAACCAGGAAGAAGAAAGTCTACAAACACCCAAAGGAAAAAGTAGGGTGTGATCTTAATCCTAGTAGGAGACCACCAAATATTCCATAACAGATACCAAAAATAGATTAACCAAAGAAAATATTTCAATTTTCAAGATAAATGGTTTTGTCAATACAAAAGCATATTTAAAAAAATATGCTATACATTTTCAAAAATTATGGAAACATACTTTTAAAGAAAAGGCTTTACATTACAACAAATAAAATATTTCTAAACAAATGGATTAAGTAAAAAATTTATATAAAATAGTTTATATAAATTCAACAGACATTTAAAGTAGTTAAAACAGCATTGGCCTACATTTATGTCTCAAATATAAATAAACAAGCGAGCAACATGGTCATCTTCCAAAAGGTATGATAGTATTAACCAGCTATAGGAATCCAAATCTCTAAATGGACACAGATAAATTATTATACTCATGTACCCCTGACACTGGCTAGAAGTGACTTGTCCCCCTCCCATCGAGGATGTGACCCGTCGTAGGTTTATTTTAGAATGTTTTCATAGTGTAGAGTGTTTCCAAATAACACACCAACTACCTAAGGCTTTCATGTTCTATAACATGATGTCCAATTTATTTTAAGACTTATTAAAATAAAATAAATACCATTATTCCATTTCAAAAATTCCAATTTCTTTCCATTTAAATCCATAATAGGTTTTATTCAAAAACAAGCCTCTTTCTCAAGATAAAACCACTGGGTTTCTATCAAATAATTTTAATAAATTTTCATGAGTTTGAAACACATTTAAAACAAATTACATCCTTTTCTCAATTCACTTCCATAATTAAATTTATAAATTTAATTGAAAACATTTCCATTAAATCCACAATTTAAATTCAACAATTTAAATTATAAAATTTCCAAAAAGCCACTCCAATTCAATTGAATTGGGGATTTTCCAAATTTCTATGCCAAAACCATTTCAAATCTCCCAATTCACTAGAATTGGGTTTTATCAAATAAATTGTTAACAATTTTAAGCAATTGAATTTAAATAAGTAGTTCAAATAAATCTATAAGTAAAATGGTAATCAGTTTGGCCAAATCAATATGGAACCACCTACCTCTTTCCTAAATAAAAACACTTTAAATGGAACCTTCCAATGAGAATAAAGGAGAAGGAGATCTTGAAACCCAACCTAGAATCAATATATGAAACCATAGGGAATGTATTTACTAATACCAATATGATCCATTGAAAACCCAAGAGGAGAGAAAGATAAAAATAAGAAGAATTAGGGAGAGCACTTACCTGGGAATCAAACCGTAAGAGAAATGATTATCTAAGGAAAATCGGATTGATCCAGAAGGACAAGAACCTCTGAAAATTTCCTAAGAATGGTTTTGGGGTTGAGATAAAGGAAGATAGATGGAAGTAATTAAGAATAATAGCCGCACGTGTGACTTAAAGCTGGGCACAAGTTGGGTCATGACATGTACCCAAGGGTCACAACGTGTAGTCCACACTAAATAAGTTACACTGAAAAACCCATCGCATCAGTTAAAAATATTTTATTTAACCCCTACACGACATGTACCATAGGCACACAATGTGTAACTTCTTACATCATGATCTCCCCATTCAAGACTTGAATCCAGCAACCAGTACACGTCGTGTACCTCCAGTACACAGTGTGTACCTCTAGTACTCTATGTGTACTTCCAGTACACAAGGTGTACCTACTTTGCAGCCTGCAGAAAAAATAGAAAAGAACTTATAAGGACTTTTAACTAAAAGGGAACTTAGAAAAAAAAAAGAAATCTTATCCAATCAAGGTAATGGGATGTTACAACCTCCCCACTATAAAAACTTTCTTCCCCCAGAAATCCTATGAAGAAGCTACCATGCCAAATAGATGAGGCCACTACTCTCTCATTAGTTCCTCACATTCCCATGTCACGTGACTATAATATCCATGTTTCCATAGTACATGAAAAAAAGGTATCGTCCTCCCATAAAGTACCTTGGCCTCAGAATCAAATACCCTGGCCGGTCGCTCAGTCAAAGATAAATCAGGCTTGTTCTCAGGATCACACCAACTCAAAATGTGAGATGGATCAGATAAATACTTTCTTATCTATGATACATGGAACACGTCATGTATCGATTTCAATTGAGGTGGATGTTCTAAATGGTAAGAAACTTTCCACACCTCCTCAAGAACCACAAAAGGTTCTACAAAGCAAGGACAATGCTTCCCTTGTCTCCCAAACCATCGATGACCCAACTGGGGTGAAACCTCCAAGAACACCTGATCAATAACTAAAAACACTAAAGATCTATGACATCTGTCAGAATAAAACTTATAGCAACTTTTTGATATCAAAAACCTCTAATGAATCAGGTTAATCTTAGTTTTCATCTCTTTCACCAAGCTTGGTCAACTAAGGAACTTTCACCCACCTCCGACCAACCCAACAGAGATTTACAAGGCCATCCATACAAGGCCTCGAAAGGTTCTATTATAATTTTATACAGGTAATTGTTGTGGAAAGAAAACTCAATCATCCCTAAGTGATCGTCCCAAGCACAAAAGAATTCAAGAACATGGGTGAGAAGCATATACTCAAGAGTCTATATAGATCTTTCTGTCTGGCCATCCGTCTATGGCTGGTAGGTTGTGCTCAAACAGACCTGAGACCCCAATGCCTTTGAAAGGACTATCTAAAAGCGATAAGTAAACCAAGGATACCAATTAGATACTATAGTATATGGAACTCCATGAAAGTGAACAATCTCTTTCACATAGATTTTGACACACTCATCAACTTTGGTCGTATCTAGAATGGGTATAAAGTGAGCCGACTTGATCAGCCTACATATCACAACCCATATTGCATTATTCTTTATTAGGGTAGGAAAAAAACCAACCATAAAGTCCATATAGATCTCATCCCACTTCCAAGTAGAGACTATAAGTGTTTGAAGTAAAATTGAAGGTTTCTGGTGCTCGAATTTCATTTGCTGGCATGTGTAGCAATATGAGACAAATTCAGCAATGTCCCACCTCATACCCAGCCACTAGAACTGTCACCTCATGTCTTAGAACATCTTAGTGGTTCCTGGGTACACAACCCACTAGGAGTCATGACACTCTCCCATCATTTCCTTCCTTACCTCTAATATGATAACCAACCAATTCTGATAGTATAGAACACCCTCTTAGGAGAACGACCATGGGGAAACTATCTCCCCACCATAAAGGGAGCCTATAATGATAAAGAACTCATCATAAAGCTCTTGATCTTGAATAATCATGTCAAGAAGATTATATTTCAACTGAAAACATGCCAAGGAAACCTCAGGTTCTTCCTCCTAAACTCCAATATGAATCTATGCAAAGAGAGCCCTAAAATTCCACACTTCATAGAATTCTTTCACCGCCTCAGTTAGAAGTTTCATGATTAATGCATCTAAAATGACATGTCATTTCCCTAGGGTATAGGCAATTTCAAAGTTGAAATACTATAGGTATTCGAACCAATTCCTCTTCTTAATATTAAAATATTTTTGAGAGAAGATATAACTTGGGATTTTTTTTCCTGAATACACCATAAACCTTTTTTCAAAAAGGTAGTGTCGCCAACTCTTACACATTAGGATCATGGGTAGGATAATTCTTATCATGTGTCCTATGATTAATATATTCATAAACTATTACATGACTACCCTATATAAAAATGCATCCCAAGCTTGAACCTGATACATCACAAAAGACCACGTAGCCCTGCCTGGCTTCTGGAAGAGTCAACACCAGCACAATAGTCCATAGACATTTCAACTCAACAAAATAACACTCACATTTATCATCTCATGAAAACATCACCCCCTTTAGATCCAGATTATTCATATTATATTATATCTTCAAGAAGTCTTTCACAAACCTACGGTAATATCCAGATAATCCCAAGAAGCAACAGATCTTGAAGACATTTCATGGTTGCTCCCAATTCATAACAACCTTCACATTATCAAGATCAACTGATACGCCCTATTTAGACACCACATTTCCCAGTAATTTTACTTCCTGAATCCAGGAATCATACTTTCAAATATTGTAATAAAGGAGGCGATTTATCAGTAGACTCAAAACTGTTATCAGATGTTTCAGATGATCCTCCACAAACATAGAGTATACAAGAATCTCATCCACAAAGACTGCCACAAAGGTATCTAGATACTCATGGAAAATCTTATTAATTAAGTCCATGAAAACAATAGGATCATTAGTCAGAACAATGGCCATAAAAAGGTACTCATAGTGGTCATACCTTCTCTAAAAGGCAGTTTTTTGAATGTCTGGTTCTTTTATCCTCAACTGATAGTAACCCGATCGATGTTCGATCTTTGAAAACTACTTATCCACTTTCAGATGATCAAACAAATCATTAATCCATGGAAATAGAAATTTTTTCTTTATAGTAACTTGATTGAGCTTTCAATAATCGACACATAGGGGAAGAGATCCATCAGCCTTCTTAGCAAAGGGAATCGGCACTACCCAAGGTGACACACATGGGTGGATAAAGCCTTTCCCAAGAAGATCATACAGCTAGGAATTCAACTATTTCAGTTCATCTAGATCCATTTGGTAATAGGTAATAGAGACTGGTTGAGTTCCAGACATTAAGTAATTTGGGAACTCAACCTCTCCCTCTGGTGGTAGACTGGAGAAAACTGCAGGAAAAACATTGGAAACCTCGATGATGATTGGAGGAAGATCACCACCCATTGAATCTCATTCCAAATCAAAATAATACATTGATATCACTTTCCCCAATTCTGGATAATAATTTCTGGATCTTCTCGACCCTGGGTCCCAATATACTTGGAAAATAAGAGGCACACCACTGGGTGTAGTAATGTAGACATGTCAAAGATAACAATAAAATCAGGATTTGTTAGAAATTATCCAATTCATCCTGAATATGACTATTTCCCTCTGGAATTGGGGATGACCTTGTTGATTGAATGTTCAAACATTCCAATCAGTTTCTAATGGGTTTGTTCGTAGAACCGGAAATATCCAATGATTTCATATCCATTTGGACCAACTTTCCAAAGGTAGGCACTCATTAGTTGTGGACGGATGAGGCTTAGGAATTTCCATTGGTCGAGAGGATGGGAGGTCGGGCTCATCACACTATTTTTGAGGGGAATTATTGTCTACTCCGGGAATCTCTTTATATATTTAAGTTATGTTTGTGAATACTTATTACATTACCAAGTATAAAATGATATTTCCTTTAGTCTGACAATCAATGATTGGTACATAGGAAATTCAGAGAATCTTTTATATGTATTCGAGATTCATCATCGATGAAGAATCATCTTTATTTGTTAGAGATTATTAGTTGATGGTATCCTTAAAAATACATAAAAGTATCTTGGTCATTATGATGACCATACTGGTTTTAAATCCACTCAGTGGGGCACTGGAATTTTATTGTCATTCAAAAGGACATGGATTATTTCAGAGTTGGGATCATACCCACTGATGGGCTACCTACGTATCCTTTGTTTTGTAAAAGGAATCAGAACCCACGTAGTTCGAGTAAATAAGTATGAGGTTTATGCATGATTGATGGCTCAAAGAAAGATGTCATAATTACTTTTACTCTCTAATCTCACGTGAGTCATACTCGGTGTGAGAAATAAAGGGTATTGGTAAAATCAGACAATTGTGCCATGAAAGATGAAATTATAAGAAATGAGTGGGTCTTATGTATGTATGACTTCCCATATAGATTAAGATTAAGATTTACATTAGGGAGGAAATCCATGAATAGGGTCTATAAATCTATATGTGCTTCATAGAGATTTGGATACTCTATTCTTGGGGCTTACTCCTAAAGAAGATGCCCAAGTTAGGAGGGGACTTATGATTGGGTTTTTACTCCTGAGAAAGAAGCCCAAATAAAAATTAAATTAGGACTGGTTAAGGGAAATTAAGACTGGGTATTACTCTTGAAAAGGAGGCCTAGGTTAAAGGACTTGAAAAATTAAGGGACTTGGGGCTTACTCCTGAAAAGGAAGTCCATATTTGAGACTGGGGATTACTCTTGAAAAGGAAACCCAGGTTAAGAGAATTATGGTTGGGGATTACTCCTAAGGAGGATGCCCATATTTGGGAATTTTGAGACTGGGGCTTACTCCTAAAGAGGATGCCCATATTTAAGAATTTTTTAAGATTGGGTCTTACTCCTGAGGAGGATGCCCAAAATTAATGGGAATTATGACTGGGACTTACTCCTGAAAAGGAGGCCCAGGTTAAAGAAGACATGGGGCTTACTCCTAAGGAGGATGCCAAGATTTGAGAATTATGATTGGGGCTTACTCCTGAAAAGGAGGCCCATATTTAAGGGATTTGAAAATTAAAGGGGATTGGGGCTTACTCTTGAGGAGGAGGCCCATATTAAGGATTCTCTCATCTTAAAGGATGTGGTTGAATGAATGAAATCTCAATCTTTAGTGACATAAAGATGTGTAAATCACTAGATTTTGAGAGATGTTCCACAGAGTTCCTTTCAGATAAGGAATCCAAATCAAGAAATCATTCCATAAATGTCTTTGAAGAGTGTCTTTAAGACTGAATTTTGAAGAGGAGAGGTGGAATGGCATAAGAGGGGTGAAATGGGCAGGAAAGGCACCCAAAAACGTAGGGGCGCGCAAGTCCTGGCAGGCGCGCAGGTACTACGTGGGTGCGCAAGTCCTGGGCGCGTAGGTATACCTACGTGGAACATGGGTACTTGCATGATTTTCATCCCTTAGAGTAATATTTCGGTGATCCTTGATCAAAGCCTTTAGAATCGTCCCTAGAGGATTTCCAGAAGATGGCACGCAAGTTATGGTGAATAAGTAGGGCGGCGTGCAAGAGTGTTCATTTCCCTTAAGGGTAAAACACTTAGGCGCGCAAGTGTTAGTGAATTCTAACACTTAGACCTTACTCCACCTGTTTAGAGCTTCCATTCTTGGTAAAGAATTACCTTAGAAGTGTTTGGAAGACCTGAAGAAGAGACTTGGGTGTTCAGAGCTCTGTATCTGAATTCTGGAAAAAAATTCTTCTCAAATGGGGGGCCCATAGGGTCTATTTATAGGCTGGAGAAGACCCTGGGCGGTTATCCTTTAGAGCACGCAAGTCACTTGCACGACCATTAGGTGGCTCGCAAGTTTACTTACGCGACATTGATGGAACTTGCGCGTCCCTTGTGCATTTGAAGCCTCATTCATGCCTTTGTAAATTTTTGATATTTTCTTCAAAGGATGAATCAATTTGTGATAAGTCATTTCCCTTTCCATTCTTTTAGAAAATGTGACAAAAAGGAGTGTCAACAAAAGTCCCCCCTCAGAGTTGGATCTGAAAGAATAAGGATGTGACTCTGAGGAAAAAGAAGAAAACCAAAGGGAAAGATGCGCGCAGGTGCGAGTCGCGCAGGTGCGAGTCTCGCAGGGCTGGGGCGCCCTGGATGGAGCGCGCTTAGCTGTAGGCATGCAGGTGGGCATCCTGGCCTATAAATATGTGGTCCATTGCTACACATAGCATCTGATTTCTGTATTTTCGAGCTCTCACCGCGCAGGTCCCCTTCATCGTGCAGGTTGCTTGTTTTTTGTTGTTTCTTCACTGTTGCACTGTTGTCAAGGTAATATGACTTGCTCAGTGATACTTTCACGCCAAAAACTTGCGCGGCACATTAACACTTGCGTGACACATCCATACTTGCGCGCAAAGTTTTAGACTTGCGCGCCCTAATTCCTTTGCCATTTTTCTGAAATTCCTTTACAAATTTTATGACAAATCAACTTACTTAAGAGTTAATTTATTCATATTTTGTGCAGAATCAAATGGCTCTTAGAACCAGAATAGCTGATGAACTGGCTAACAAGAAAATTGATGATATGATGAACATAATTGGCCACGATTATTATACCATAAAAAGTATCACTCTTCTGGATTTGGCTAAGTATCTGAAGAAATATCATCGCGACTTTCCCCAAAGCATTTATTATCCTTTGTATGGATATGGTCATCTGCGAGAAGATACTATTCCAGAAGCAAAGAACTATCTCCCATTTTCGTGGTTTCAGAATTATACCAACTTTTCTTCAGCAAATATCTCATGTGGAGGAGTATTTATAAGTGCTGGAAAAGTGGATAAGGCCCACATGATGCATCATAGTCCTTGTACGCCAGATCTGAAACCTCATAGTCCTGAGTTACAACCACATTGTCATCCTTCAATCTTTCGAAGTGCTCAGATGGATCAATCCAAAGGCTGGAAGAAAATTTGGGACTTCCGTCCTGGGGGAGGTGTGAAGCCAACTTGGATGTGGGCATACTGGGTGTCACAAACCTGTGTAGAGTTTGTAGAGGATCTGAAAGGAGTTGCGATATACGAAGCTTTTTGGGTTGGGTAAACATATGTTTACATACATGATAACTTCGTGCTGGAGATACTCAGCCACTAAATCCCAGAAACTAATTCTTTCCATCTGACTCATGGAGAAGTAGGTATTAGTCTGTGGGATGTCCACAAGATCTCAGGGGCTCCAATTTTGGGTGATATGTATGATGAATTCATTTCACCCAAGGTGACTTTGAATGATTCAGAGAAGACTCATGCTTTAGCTCAGGAATTATTTAAGATCTTCCACAGGCTCAAGAGTTCAGAGACCACGTTAACTCATTATAGAAAGGATATTCATCTGGAGGAGTGGATGAATATATTTCTTATTGAGAAGAAAAATAAGAAGTCAAGGGAGAAGGAGCCGAAGGATAAAGGATCCAAGAAAAATAAGTCCAAGGATAAGAGGCCCAAACTTCCTACCACCTCCACAAAACCTGAGAAGAGGGGTGCTCCTGGCACATTATGGCCAACTCTATAAGCAGGAGAGTTTGAGAAATGGGGATATGAGGTGAATCAAGGGATCCTAAAGAATACTCGACTGGCGGTCTTCTTAGCTTTATGGATCAGCGTTAATCTCTTTCTAGTCAGGGATTCAAAGGGAGGCGTCAGGCCCGGGACCTTCATCATTGCGGCAAAGTTGGCTGAGGGAAAAATGGTTGGGTTGGATACCCCCATTTTGGAAAAGATTCATAGGAGTTTAAATCATGTCTTCATGGGTAAATCTCCTTTAAGAATAGTGGGACCATTCCAAGTTTTATGGGGATGGATTACCACTCACTTCAGAATTTACAATGTAGAGAATGGATTACAAATTCCTGGAAGTTCTTTCAGGCCGTCAGTGAAAGCATTCTCTGGAGTTGCTCCATTAGATGTTAATGCCTATGACATGAATGTGAGTCTGAGCATGTTTAAGGAATTCAACTTCTTTCCCTATGGAAATTCACAAACCGGGTGGTTTGTTGATGATGGAATAGCCCATTTGGATCTGAGGGCATACATGCTAGCTTGTAGGGATGGTGTGCTAGTTTCCAGGATTGATGGAGAAATTATATGCGAGGCCTATGCTCCATATAGATTTGCACGTCAATTCAAGTGTCTGCAACAGATTGTTGTATCTCCCCCAGTACATGTCAGGTTAGAGAAACATCTGATGGTTGCTCGGCAACTGTGGCTGCTGACATAAAGGGAGAAGACTGAGGCGGTATTTGATCTACCAGTTGAAAAAGCGGCACATAACCTGACTACTTGGTATGCCGAGCACTGGATAGCATCATACCCCAAAGGGGTGCTGAATCACCCAGTTTATCAGGTGGGGAAAAGGAAGAGGATTGTAGAGAAGGAAACCCTTCCTCATGAAGGTGATGTTTCCCCACCTGAAGCTGATTTGTCAGATTCCTCCTCTAGGACTGATTCACTGAATTCCCATGATGGGGATGATGAGGCACAACAAGTGGAAAAGCATCCTCGTTCCCGATATAATCCTCCGGTTAGAATCAAGAGACCTACTCCATCAACTCTTGGTGAGTTACTTCATTGTGGTAATTTAATCACTACTACTTTATAAAGCAATAAGTCTTATTTTCTCATTCTTTATCTTCAGTTTCAGGAGTCGGGAAGAAATTGATGTCAAAGATTTTAGGACCTTCCTCGTATCCTTCATATCTAAGACCAGAGTCTTTCCAGACATGGCAGAGTTTATACTGTGGTACTGAGACCGCCTGGCTAGATTTGTGTGAGGGCCTAAAACTTCCTATAATAGGGAATATTCTGGCTTCTACAGATATCCAATATGAGGATAACCCCAATGAAGTGTGGGCTTACATTAGAGAGCTGGAAATGCTAATATATTCCACTGATGAGTCTGTTCCTGTAACCAGGTGGGTGAAGGAACTGATTGATCGTGGCACCACTAAGGGGGGTGGTGGTTCTGGAGATGTGGAGTGGAATGATTATGTGGCTCCTGAAGATGTAAGTTTTCTTTCCTTATTTTCTTTTCAACTTGATTTCAGTATAAGCTTTGTTACTTAATGAAGTTATTTTCTTCATCTTACATCTTTCAAAGAAAGGAACTGAGGTTCCTTCACCACAGTATAGCCCTGGTGGTACTGCCATCGGGGCTACTGCTGATTCTCCTTGCGAACCAGGAGAGATATATCCAGGCCAGCAGGCCATGAATGAGGCATTGGACATAGCCTTCCATTCGCCAATTCAAGTTCCAATAAGGGAGACAACTGATACTCCTAAAAATCTAAAAGGACAAAGGCGACAAAAGAGGAAGTCCACTGCTAAACGATTTATCAGTAGTTGTAAGTCCTTCGGATAATCATGAATTTTAAACCATGAAAAATATTGCTCACTATCCTTGGGATTGGAGGGGGTTCTTTAATTTCCCCTCTGAGGGAAAGGACTGATCCTCCCTTAAGGACCACGGAGGGTGCTGTGGAACAAACGCAAATTCAGGCTGACTTGGCTGCTTTTGAAAAAGAGACAACATCTATTCCCAGTACTGCTCCTGCTGCTGTTACAAGTAGAGAAGAACCTGCACCAGAATCATTGTCGTTCGTAGCAACTGAATCAGCAATCCTTCCTGAAGAAGCTGTCCAGGGTCAGGGGCCATAGAATGAGGGTCGCCAAGAGGACACATCAAATGCTCCTATCGGTGAGACTAACCAGGATTCTGAAATATCATTGGATGAAATGATGAATCGTGGCATGTCTTTCGAAGAATTTTATGATCATGCTAAGTTATCATGTGATTTAGAAAACCTTGGGCATGAGTGTTATCCTTCACCCAGTAAATTTTCTTATAATTTACACTTCTAATCATGACTGAAAATAATATGCAGTTCCATCCATAGAAGCTGCTGAACTGCCAATGCCTGAAGAGGGTGTGGACATTGATGGCAACCCTACCATTGTAGAAACATTATATAAAGTGGAGTTAAACCCAGTAAACCCTCATGAGACCCATCTTGAAGATCCTGTTGAAACTGGGAAAGATGGGGAGGAGTCTTCTCAAGCAGCTGATTTACTGTTAGGTAATTATTGGACTGATTTTTCATGATAGACATCCAACTTTCATTATTCTATGAAACTAACCATACTTTTAATTGATCAAACAGGGCTATCAACTTCAATGGTTAGAACTGGAGGTGAGGTCTCAACTTCTGTCCAAATAGTAGTAGAAGGTGAATCAACCAGGATCAGAGGGGAAGAAGTAGAACATGGCACTTCTTTAAGTGCATTAATCCCAGATTACATGCCCCCCTGTGATGATGATGTTGAATCAGACCCAGAGGTGCTTAAGGCACTCAGATTCTCACGACGCAAGGCATGGAACAACATATGGAAAATTATATCTGAGGAGCCTTTATAAGATCTATCATTGAAGATCCCTCGATTGTCATCCAAGTTTATCATGCTAGGACTTGGCGGTTTTAGATACCAAGAGATCCATACCACGGTGAAAGAAGTCATATTCAGGAGGGAGCAGGAGAAAAGTGTCATGAAGATCTTACCATGGTTAAACTGTCAGTCAAAATCGGAGAATTTGAGGTTGTATTATCCCGAGCTGAGGCTGACTATGCTATCAAGATGAAGGAGCGGAAGCATAATATCAAAGAAAAAATCATCCAGAAGATGCACCTTTAGCAACAGTTAGATGTTGTTACTGGGGAACTTGACCAACTCAATAATTCATTGGAGGGAGTTCAAACGAATGGTATGAAGACCATTGTGGATGCCAAGAAATCACTCCATCAGGATGAAAAGAGTGATTTTGGTTGAGTGCATGAGCTTTAAGTAGCTGCTGATGAAGCTCGGGATGTGGTTCATCAATTGAAGACTTATGGTGACAGTCTTTTGTAATTTCTTGGAAAAGAGAAGAGACTCCAATCTTTGGATTTCCTTCTAATTCTTGTGCATCAAATGGAAAGAATGATTTCATCTTCAATCACTTGTGCACTTATTTTCCTTTTCTCCCTGCTTTAAATTTTACCTAAGACAATGGGCCTAGTAAGCATAGTTTGATTTTTACTAGGATTAATGTAAATAAACCTACAAACTTTGAATCTTTTAATTTGCTCAATATTACCTAAATCACACAAAATGTATGTTTAGTGAGATGGAACTTGACTTTTATTCAGAGTTCCTTTGTATTTTGTGGGCAGTTTAAAATCATGCACGTCGGATAGGAAAATGTTTAAGGTCAAAATAGCTTTGACTGAAATGGATTAAAATTGACTCAATTCCTTGAAAATTTATCTGAAAACATATTACCATACTCATGTATGAGGGAAAATATGTAAACTATGAATTAAGAATATTTGAATCTGAGGAATGATATGAGAAAGTTCTAAAACGCATTAGAAGAAGTAGTTCCCAAGAATGATGTTGCCATTATTTAACAAACCTGTTAGGGGTTGAATTTTGCAGGGCCACCTAAGGGTATTAGCTGCATAGTCAAATAAATAGCATCTTTTGGCTAACAATTCTGTTATGTAGACTGTTTATGCAAGGCCGCCTAAGGGCACGTGATGCATAGTCAGGCAAAAGAACTCTCAGAAATTTACTTTCCTGGTGCTAAAAAGCCATTGAAAGTTTATGAAGATTCAAATTTTCCAAAGTACATAGTTTGCTATATAGAAAGAGGTACTTTAATATGGATAAGATATTTCCAAACAAGATTATCGAAGAACTGGATGAATATTACTCCTACGAAGGTCTGAACCAAACGTAGGGAAGGAGAATATAAACCATAGACTTGAATACTTTCAAATCATGAGAAAGGATATGGGACAAGTATGTTAAGGATAGCTATTTTTGTGGATCCCTACATATTGTCATTAAGAAAAATAAGGACAAAAGAAGCTTTCTTCCTAAGAATTAAGTTACCAATATTTAACAAACTCATTAGGGGGGTGAATTATGCAGGGACACCTAAGGGAATTCGCTGCATAGTCAAATAATAGCATCTTTTGGCTGATAGGTCTGTTATTTAGACTGTTTATGCAAGGTCGCCTAAGGACACGTGCTGCATGGTTAGGAAAAATAACTCTCAGAATTTCAAACTTTTTTGTGACTAGAAGTTAAGAAAAGGGTTATGAAGATCTGAAAATATTTAAGGTTAGGATTATGACACATAAAGATGGGTATTGTCCAATGCATGCAAAGATACACAGATCAATGCTAACCATAATCATGTTGTGGCTGGGTCCTGAATGGAAATGTTGGAATTCACGACGTATCCCATAAGGATGGGAATAAAGACATATGTAGTTCTTAAACTACAGTTTAACGTCGTGCGGGACGAAAATATAGGAGATCTTAGTTTAGGGTCATAGATCTTGGACCATTTTTAAGAAATATAGAGTGTGTGTTTTCATGGGTACTTTTCAGCCAAGGGACTGAAAGTGGAATTTGGGGTTAGGCCCAAAAGACTTGGGGCTGGATTCGAGGGACACTCGAACGTTCCTACGTATCCCATAAGGATGGGAATCAAGCCCACGTAGTTCTAGAACTACCCTCTATACAAATTTGGTTCATACATGTGAAGGGTGAAAAGGGACTTTAGTGCAATGATGGTTTAACCCAAGATAAACGGTTCGGGCATTGCCATGTATGCACGTAGTCTTTGGAATGAAACATGATTTAAAATCAATGTAAATAAGTGTTCCCTCTCAGGTGAGGGTATCAAAGAATGTTATAGTTTATTTTTATACTGGACAAAAATGTTGTATAGTTTAACATCGTATAGATAGGATGAAAGTGAAAAAATGTAAAGATATTGATTCTAGGGGTGGTTTCACGAATCAACATTGTATGAGATGGAGGTGAACCGATGTGAAGAGATTGGTTTTGGGATTGAACCTTGGGAGGTTGCCTACGTACCCAGCCTGGAAGGCAAGGATCAAAGTCCGCATAGTTCAATTAAAGAATGAATTAGTGATCAAGTTGTTCCTAGGTACAACGACCTAAAAATGATGTTTTGGGACTTACACATGGTTAGTAGCCTAGAGAGAGTGTTATGGTTGAAGTTTTCTCTAAGCTCAGGTGACTCATACTCGGTGTGAGAAACAAGAGGTAACAATAACCTTAACGATGCACAGTTTAATGTCATGTAGGACATATAAAGGTACTATGCAGTTTAAAGTCTTGCAGTTAAGACTATAAGTGCTGCATAGTTTAGTGTCATATAGCAGGGACAAAGTACTTTCTGTACAATTTAGCATCATGTAGTTAGGACGATGGGGACAACATAGTTTAATGTAATGTTGGACAAAAAGAGGACTGTGCAGTTTAATGTCATGCAGTAAGGACAAAATAGTACACCATTTAACATCATGTTGGACGTATTAGGGACTTTTCCATAGTTTAACGTCATGTTGGACGAAAAAGGGACAATACAGTTTAACGTCATGTAGGATGAAAGGGACTTTAAAATAGTTTAGGGTCATATGCATGGACCATTGTTGTATAGTTTAATTTCATATAGCATGGGAGATGAAGGGGACACATTTTAACGTCATGTTGGAAGAATTAGGGAACTTTTTCATAGTTTAACGTCGTGTGGGACCACAGTAATACAAATAGTTTAAGGTCATATGTATGGACCGTGGATGATGCAGTTTAACGTTGTGCTAGACGTAATGGATGTGAAAATAGTTTAAGGTCGTATGCATGGACCATGGATTATTCAGTTTAACGTCTTGCTGGACGGTGGTGCAGTTTAAGCTCATACCGGACCAATGATGATATATTTTGTGTTTATACAAAATACTTCTTCAGAAATCTAGCATTGGTTAGAGTAGTGATGAGTTCTCCATCTATTGAAATTAATGAATAAGATCCATTAGAGTAGACCCTATGTATTGAGTAAGGTCCTTCCCAATTTGGCTCAAGCCTGGGAGGTTTCTTTCCTTGTATCATTAGATTTCTGAGAACTAATACCAATTCTCCCTGAGTGAATGAATGAAGACAAACTTTTTTGTTAAAAGCTCATGCTATTCGATTCTGATAGACTTCCAAGTGGTGAAAAGTGCACAATCTTTTCTCATTTAACCATTCCAATTCATTCAATCACTTTTGAAATTTCTCATCTATAGATGACTGATCACAAATGGCTACTCTGAGTGAGGGTAATTGAACTTCAATGGGAAAGATGGCTTCCATTCCATATACCAGTGAATATGGAGTTGACCGCATTGCAGTGCGGGTGGTAGTCCGATAAGCCCATAAACAATGGAAGAGTTTATGAGGCCATGATTTCTTATCTTTATCCACCATATTTTGTAGTGTATTTGACAAAGTCTTATTGAAGGCTTCTATTTGTACATTGGCCGCTGCATGATACCGAGATGAATGGTTGGATTTGATGTTGTATTATTAATACAATTTCTTTACCTCGGATGAACAGAAGTTGGTGCCATTGTCCGTCAATATGGTATGAGGGACACCAAATCTGGTAATGATGTTAGATTTGATGAAGCTAACAATGCATTTAGAACTGACTTCCTTTAGAGGTATTGCTTCTTCCCATTTGGAAAAGAAATCAATAGCAGTAAGAATATACTTAAACTGCTTGGCCACAGCTGAAGGGTAAGGTCCCACCACATCCATTCCCCATGTGGCAAATGGCCACGAGTATTTAGCTGTAAGAAGCAACTCTAGAGGTTGATGAATTAAGTTGGCGTGTACTTGTAATGAATGACACTTCTTTGTGAAATCAACACAATCTTGTATCATTGAAGGCCAAAAGTATCCAAGCCTTCAAATCTGATCAGACAGTCTATGTCCAGACTGGTGGGCACCATAGACTCCTGCATGCACTTCTTTCATGACAGCCATTGTCTCTTCACCATAAATGCATCTGAAGAGAACTCCATAAAAACCACGTTTGTAGAGAATTTTCTCTAGGTGATATGGGCTATCATAAAGAGTAAAATTGACCACATGTCGTCGGATTTGTTCTTTCTCAGCTCTATCAGGTGGAAGTGTTCCATTTTGAAGGTATTCCCGAATATGTGACATCCATCCTCTAGTATGACTATACGGTTCAATAATGGGACTAATTTCATTAATTTCCTCTATTCTAATTCGAACATAAGGTGAAATTGCATGACGGTGGGAAATACCGATTGTTGTCTCGTCCCGATTTGGATTTGCCAGAGCTGTGGCTATATTAGCCAGTGCATCAGCTTGAGCATTTTGTGATCGCGGGACATACGAAAATGTCGGTTCCGAAGGGAATTCTGCCATTAACTCTCTGACGTAATCATACAAAGGGATTAGCTCTTCTTTTCTAATGGAATAATTCCCATTTACTTGTTTGATTACCAGGTCTGAATCACCTTTCACCTTTAAGTGATTCACTTGTGCTTGAAGCGTCAATTTCAAGCCTGCGATGATAGCTTGGTATTATTCTTCATTATTGGTACAACCTTCCCACAATAAGAAGGAATAAGGTAACACTGCCTTTTCTGGAGATATGAGCACAATTCCTATGCCAACTTTTTTGAATTTAGGATTTTCCATTTTCCTCCCTGTTGGACTTCTGGAAGCACCATCAAAATACATTTCCCATGCCTGAGGACTTTCTTGAATAGAGAAGATTACCTCATCAGGGAGTTCAATATCTGAAGATGTGTCTTCCACTAAAGGGTGTCCAGCCAGGAAATCAGCCAGAGCTTTGCCCTTTATTGCCTTTTGAGACACATATTGAATATCAAATTGCTGCAAAATAACATCCCACCTTGCCAGACGTCATGTAAGCATTGGACGACTAAGGATGAATTTGAGCTGGTTATTATGAGATACCAATTAGACCTCGTGATGTTGCAGGTAGTGTCTCAACTTCTGAACTGCAAATATTAATGTCAGGAATCACTTCTCAATACTTTAATACCGGGTTTCTGCTTCAAGCATAGTCCTACTGAAGTAGTAGAGGATGTTTTCATTCCCAACATCACTCTTCTAAGCAAGAAAGGCACCTAATGATCACTCTAAAGTTTCCATATAGAGGATAAGTGGTATTCCTCCAACAGGTGGCATGAGTACCGGCAGACTCAAGAGGTATTTCTTGAGAATATCGAATGCTTCTTGAAATTCTTTAGTCCACTGGTAAGTGACTCCCTTCTTCATTAATTTGGTGAAGGGTAAACTTTTTCTTGCCAAATTGGCGATGAAACACCAAATATAGGCTAAGTTTCCTTGAAGTCATCTTAATTCTTTCAAATTTAGAGGAGGTGAAATACCAAGGATTGAATTGGTCTTCTCAGTATTGACTTTAGTACCACGATGGCATACAACAAGGCCGAGAAATTTTCTTGAGGTTACCCCAAAAGAACATTTTAAGGGGTTCATCTTCAAATTATGTTGTCAAAGCTTGCGGAATATGACTTCCAAATCAGCCAAGTGATTAAAATGTTGTTTGGATTTGACCACTAAATCATCCACATAGAATTAAACAAACTTCCATAAAAAGGGTTTGAAGATATGATGCATGGCATGCTGATATGTTGCACCTGCATTCTTTAAGCCAAAGGACATTACCCAGTAGCAAAACACACCCTGAGGGGCTCTGAAGGTTGTGGATTCCTCATCTTCTGGGGCCATTTGGATTTGATTATATCCAGAATATCCATCCATGAAGGAAAGTGCTTCATAGCCAGCTGTTGCACCAATTAAAAGTTCTGTAATCATAACTGGGAAATCAACCTTAGGACAATGTCGATTAAGATCTCTGAAATCGATGGAAACTCTAATTTGTCCATTCTTCTTCTTTACAGGGACAATATTAGCCAACCACATGGGATATTGAACTTCTCTGACAAAGTTAGATTTGATAAGATTATCCACTTCAGCTTCAATTTTGGAAGCATAAGTTGGGTGTGTTCTTCTCACGGCTTTCTTAAATCCTTGATGTTCTTTTGGTAAACCCAAATGATGAGTAGTAACATCAGGATCAAGCCCGGGAATCTCTGTATAGTTTCAAGAAAATATGTCTCGATTTTTCTTTAAAAAGGAAATATACGTCTCTTGTTCTTCAAGATTCATGGCCGCACTAATTAAAGTGGGGCGTGGATCTTCTTTTGTACCCAAATTTATTTCTCTGAGTTCATCCACGGTGGTAGAGATACCCTCTTCAAATGTTGGAAGAGAATCTCTGAGATCTTCCCCTTATTCTTCAATATGTGTTATTTCTTCAGTTTCTACTTGCATAGTATATGATAAAGCAGAATTTTCATGATCAGAAGAGATGTTAAAATTTGAGCATCTTGAAGAAGAAGCTTCCATTTCTGACCCAATTGATGATCAAGGGTATTCCTTGGGAAATAAAGAGGAGATGATGTATTGAGAATCGACATCATTGTTTGCCTCTGATGTTGGTATAACTTCTTCTGGCCTGATTGGCGAAGTATATACTTTTTGGATTTCAGCAGATGAAATGAAGACGTCACCATTTGGGCTTTCATCACTGCTTAGAGGATCACTAATTTCTCCCATGTTTTCTGGATTGATTGTCATAATTGACATTATGGATTTTTCCATAAGAGTATTTCGATTTGGGTATATCCTAACAATTTGACTGATAGGAAACACATAATCTGTACTCACATGCACAAATGGATTTACTGGAATCTTCTCCAAACCATATGGAGCATTAACTTTGGTAATCTCCTTTTTTGTGGATTTATCCTTTTCTTTCATGTGATAGAATTCCGCCTCAATGTATTGAGACTCACATGTCTTGAACGGGGCCTTATCACTAAATAATGTCCCAACTTGACCATCGAAACAATATTTGAGACATTGATGGTATGATGAAGGGATATCCATATGTAGATGTAGCTAGGGTCTTCCAAGCAAGATGTTGAAAGCTGAGTCTTGATCAACAACTATGAAATCTAAATTGGATACAAGATCTCCAAACTGAGTTCCGAGTGTAACTTTTCCCAGTGGTTCTTGTTCATTTTTATCATATTCTTGTAACATCATGGTAGAAGGAGATAAATCAGATTTTGTGAGGCCCAATTGACGAAGTGTATGAATGGGCATGAGGTTGACTCATGAACCATTGTCAATGAAATCTCTTAGGACGTTTATGCCATTGACCTTTCCAAATAAATAAAAAGGTCTAATATGCCCATGAACAACATCATCTTCATATTCATTAGTAAAAGATATTATTGCATGGAATTCTGCAAGATTATTCTCTATGTGATAGACTTCAGCTGCAACAATTTCAGTTTCAAACTCTTGAGGACTTGACAAAGCCTCGATGAGTGCCTCCCGAAGATCTTTTGATAGATTCAAAGCATCCAGAATTGATAACTTGGATGGTACTTGGGCCAAGTGTTTCAATACATCATACTTTTGATCCAGAGGTCAGTGTTTCCCAACATGAACATGTGGTTTAGCAGGTGCCCTGGAAGCAGATGCTTTGGAAGTTGATGCATCTTGTATAGGGATATGAGTTGACAATATTCCTAGTTTTGGAAGATTATACTGATTATATCTATTTACTTGTTGATAGGATGAAGGTGGAACCCCAACCAATCCTCTAAAATAACTGTTCTTGGACTGAATTTCTTATTGGTAGAAGAACTTGCTTGTTCTTGCTGAGCTCGCTAAAGGGCTCTACCACGAGTTTTTGTTGCATACACAGTTCTAGCAAGGGTAGAATTGGAATAGTGGCTTTTGAAATATCCACGTCTTCCCCTGTATACTGAGCCTCTGGAACTTTCTCTGATTCCTCTGTTTGATATAGGGAATTCAGGCTCATTGAAATCAAAATTGCGACTGGCATATGGATCTGTTAATTGAATCATATTAACAGAACCGAAAATCAACTCTTCATCTGATGAAGACTCTGCCTGATTAGCCTGTTTAGGCTGTGTTGTTTGGTGGGACGGTGCCCGTTGATTTGAAGTAGAATGGCATGAAGTCTTCCAGGGTCAAACACAACTTAGGCTTTGACACGTACTCATCTTCTTCTGATTCTTTTTCTTTCTTTGAATCATGCCATTTCTTTGAGTATTTTCTCTATAATGAAGAGGGTTTTTCTACGGCATTCATGGAAGAAGGTACAATTGGTTTCTTTAATTGCATTCGCAAAATAGCATGAGTTCGATTGATTGTCTTTCTGACCATCGAATCATCATATTTTTGTGCATTTTTGTTCTTAACTTCTTGCAACTCGCCTTCCTCCTCTAGAACTGTAGCAGTAACACATGCTACCTAAGCTGAAAAACCTTTTAATTTGACATGTCCTGAGTCGATCATGTTTTGCAAGAGGTCTTTAAAGACAAAACACTCCTGGATGGGATGCCCCAATATTTTATAAAAGGGGAAATAATTGAGACGGTCTTCATCTCCTTCCTTGTTTGGCCTTTTGGGCCTTGGCAACTGAACCAAATTATTTTCCAGAGCCGAAATGAAGTAACTAGGAACTTTTTCATTTCAGAAAGAGTATGTTTTTCTCTTCAGATACTCAAATTGATTTCTTCTTTGATCTCTTTGATCGTCTTGACGAAACAGCCTTTGTTGTTGGCGCTTAGGAGGTGGATCCCTTCGAAAAGATGAAGGTTTTGAGGTAGAAGCAGGTACAGGTTCTTGTTTAAGAATAACTGTAGCAGTTTATTCTTTACCCATTTTTCTTCCTGGAGCTTATGGAATTACACGAGATTTAGCCTTAGTCTGTATAATATAATCGTCAATCAGTTGATTGATTGAGTTAAGGTCTCGAAACCCTCCTGTGTATTTCACAGGGATCAGTGGTGTGCGTAATTTGTCACACAGATTTTCCACATAGATTGGCAACAGTTCCTCTTGAGGGAGTGCTAAGATCAGGGAATATGTTAATCCCTTCCAGTGAGAAATGAAATCAGTGACTCTTTCATTATCCCTTTGCTTACTGTTTTTAATATTGAAAAAAGTTGTCTTTTGAAAAGTTGAGCTGAATTGAAGAATAAATCATTGACGGAGATCTTCTCATCCGGTAATTGACTGTGATTTCAAGCTTGTATACCAGAAAAAAGCTGGTCCTTACAAGGTTCGCATGAAGCATCTGAGTTTCACTACTTCTTGCTGCTCTAGAGTTCCCATCATAGGATCTCAACAAGACACGTAATGCGTCAAATGTTGTTTAGGGTCTCCTGATCCATTGAAAATAGGGAATATAGGGTTCCCAAAATTTGATGGGGCAGAGATTGACTCTACCCATTTAGGGTAAGATTTCTTTTCTGGTTGAACCTGCGCACGCGTCCCTTCCATAGCTTCCAACCGAGCTGTTAAATACTCAATAATAGTTATTAACTTTTGAGAAACATCTGGTTGAGCTTGAATCTGAACAGGTGCACTGAATGGAGCTTGGACAGATGTGGTGGTTGGTATTGCAATTGATGGCAGCACTGCCAATTGTTGTTGCACTTGACCCGTAGGATTAGACCTGTGAGGGTGTACTGATAAAGGAGGATATTCTTGATCCATCTCAGTAGTTGCAACGAACTCCCTTAGCTGACTGACTCCAGCACGCTTATGAGGAAGACTACCTTGAAGTAGTTCTGCATTTAACCTCCTCAATTCTTTCATTTATTCCTCTTGTTGCACAAATCTTTGCACTAGTGAGAGCGATTGGCCTTCTCTAGAGGGAGGATATGTAACCTGATTCTTTCCATTACCCTTTTTTGGTCCCTTTTAGAGAGGGGGAAGTTGGTTATTTGAAGGAACACCTAGATTTCGGGTAAATCATTGATTTCATGTACGCACACCTTCTTCATTTGTGTCTGTGCGTACAACTTCTTGAGCAGGAACCTCTTCATCTGAGTCACCTGAGTGAGCCTCATCTGGTGGATCAGCAACAATGGAATTGATGATATTGATTGATGCATAACTCATCGCATCCCTTCTATCAACATTTCTTTGATATTGTCTTCTTCCATGTCTTTGATGAGACATTGCCTTTTGTTAATTCAATCCCTCAGGAAATTTTTGACGAACCGTAATTTGGAGGTAATCTCCTGATAATTTGGCTATTAGTTCCTCTTGAGGCTTCCTCCCCAATTGAGAAAAGACCGACTTTCTCTGAGGAGTGGATTGATGATTTGAAAAAGTCCCCAGTCCGGTGGACTGGGGCTGTTCCTGCTGTTCCCACTCAACTCCTCGAATTCTATTTGTTGATTCTAAGGGTTGGTTTAAAAGAGTCCCCAATCTGCCAAGCTAGGGTGGTTCTTGACATGGTATGTCTGAGACTTTCTTAAAATCTCTCCTGATCTTGTGGATCTTGGTCCGGAAATTAGCTGGATGCATCAACCTGTATCCACTTTTATCACCCGGCTCGAAAGACTGTTGGATGATTTCTGA
This sequence comes from Viscum album, assembly GCA_963277665.1. Lineage (NCBI taxonomy): Eukaryota > Viridiplantae > Streptophyta > Magnoliopsida > Santalales > Viscaceae > Viscum > Viscum album. Next base: position 119,423,031 of record OY728141.1, read on the forward strand.
CATTTCTGTTACATGATGATGTTCTTTCTCCATATGAGAGGCATGTTCAATATTCTCATTTGCTTGATGTAGGAGTAATTCAATAACTTTTTCTTTTTATTCTTGATTTTGAGAAGAACTAGTTGAGTCCTGTTCTTGGGCAAGCTTTTGATTACAAAAAAAACCCATTGACTGTTGCCGGCAATGGGAAATAACATTGCATGAGACCATTTTCGGTGGGCTTTGCTGACTGGAGAGCACAGTGAAATGTAGTTCTCCATGAACACCCCATCCTCTGACATGAATACCAGATGGGTCCTTGGAAATTAACTGGCGCAATCTTCTTAGTGCGCCAAGGCATGAATGTTGAAGGGCTCTCTGCTGCTTTTCAGCCTTCGTATATCGAGAGAATGACAGAGATACCAATTCCATTTGACGTTGTAACACTTCTATTATCTTAACATGATTTTCATATTCATCATAAGATAATACTTTCTTTTTCAACTGAAAAAGAGTTTTCAATATGTTGAGACGAATATCATAAATCCCATCTTCTTTCAACATCTCAGGAATGTCATACTGAGAGTCAGCCAGAGGCCAAAACATGACTGGAACTTTACCCTTCGCCAGTTGTTTTCTCATGTTCAACATTTCCTCTTTATCATTCAATGAATATTTTTCTACCTGATTTGACCAGATCTGGTGCTTCCTTGTTGCTTCATCAGATTCAACAAGATTTGTAGAGAAACCACTGATCAAACTAGAAGATGCATGACTTAGGGGTGGTTCAGAGAATGACCTACACCCTGGGCTATCTTCCGATTGAGAAAGTATTTCACCTACTAGCGATGAAGAATCAGACATGACTGGTTCCGAATTTTCAAGTGACTCAAGATAAGAGGGCTTTCTCGACACTACATTGTCCACTAGAGCATTTTCCGGGCAATGTGCATCACTACTACGGAGAGGACTTTCGCAGCGAAATTAATCATCATGGAGAGGACCATTATAGTGGGTTACAGCAAAATATGATATCTCTTTCTCCTTAGTCTTCTGACCACATAGAGGGTTCCTGTGGCTCTCATCTAAATATGAAACTTTGAGATCGACCGAATTATCATGAAGCAAGCCTTCATGAGGAAGTGTCTATTGAAGAACTTCGGAATTAATGATACCACAATTGGGAAATGAGGGAGTAGAATCTTGAATTCCAACAGATAATTGTCTAAGGGCTTCAAGAACTCCAACATCAAGCAAGGCCTTGTTACAGATTGGCTCTTGATCTCTTGACTGTGCTGGGCGGGTCTTCTTTTTAGATGCCTTCTTACTCGCCTTGGAAACCACTTGTCACTAAAAATGGCTGCTCTAAGTAGGTGTATGTGTCTGATCAGGAGAGATGGTCAGGTTAGGCTAACGATCTCCACTCAAATCAGGTTTATGTGCCTCACTTGGTTGTACATATGATATGGAGAAGTATTCCCCACAGCCCTATTGGACTGTAACAGATGTGTGTATCTTTTCCGGAGTGAATTGTTGATGTTTCACTCCATTGTTAGGGATAGATTTATGTGTCTTTCCCTGAGATGCTGTTGAAGCTGTTATAATATCCTGGCAAGCATCCAGAATATGAGTAGGGATTTTCTTCTTCTCTTTCACCATTGATAGAATATGCTTGGTGACATCAGCTTCCGGAACGGGATATACGTCCATTCCGTGCTTGGAGTAGGTGTATGTGCCTGCTTCTATTCTCCTTTTCCTATCAGTGAATCTTGACAGTACTCAAGTGTGGGGGCAGAGAGTTGAGTCTGCCTCCTGTTTGTCGCCGGAGCTTTCCGACTAACTTCTCCGTGTGCTACTAAGAGAGACTATTGGTAGGCTTGATCAATACTAGCAGGTGTATGTGCCTGCTGATTGTAATTCGCCAAAAGTGGTTGACGAGCTCCATCATATGTAGTCAGACGAGCCTACTGACTAGCTGATGACGTATAAACAGGTATATGTTCCTGCCTATAGTACTCCGCCGGAATTGCCTAGAGGAATTGGCGTGATGCTGTCAGACGAGTCTGCTGGACAATGGAATTAAAATGGGTAGGTGTGTGTACTCGCTCGTTTCTTGCCACCAAGTTAGGTTGGTGGACTTCTCCAGAAATGGAAGAGATGAGAACATGCTCACTGTTAACCGTATTTCACCTCTGGCGATTCGACTTGCCTGCTTGGGTTCAAGGAACTTGAGCCAAACGCCTGGAGTCGACACCCTCATCATGTTGAGGGCGCACTGCCGCATGAGTCTGGCGGCAATAGTTGATGGGATCCCTCAGGAAGGACTCCCACTTCCTTGAATTAAGGCCCTGAGGGACCTGCTCATTCACCTCCCCAGAATATGGGAGTGAATGGTGATTGCGTTCTAGGGATAACGACCCGAAACGGTTGGAGACGGTAGTTAGCACCACATGCTTCTTGATCGCTAGTTGTCACTGTCCGGACGACCAGGGTGAATTGTTCACTTGGAGGGCTTATCGAGTAGCCTCCGGAGATGGAATGGTACCGTGTTGACAGAACTCATTAACCAGCGCATTTGATACACAGCGTTGAAGACGCTGAGTAGGTGATTTCGTCCTCAGAGCGGACGATGATCCAGCAGGAGTAGCAGTAGCATCATTTACAGTAGAGGTTTTCACAGCAGATGTATTCACAGATGTGAAATTAGGAGAAGCCATTCTGGAAATGAAAAAGATCGTGGAAAAGAGTGTCTGTTTGATATAACAAACATAATCAAGATAAATTCAGCCACTACATCTTTTGGATGAGCACATATTTCAATGATTGTTTTTGTTGTCCCTCTCAATGAGTTTAAATAGGGGCCTAACAAATAAGAAAAACATCATTTTAACTTGGTTAAGGATTCACATTGGGTTCACCATTTTTTCCCTTTGGAATTGGGGATGACCTCGTTGATTGAAGTTTCAAACAATCCAATCGGTTTCTAACGGGTTTGTTTGTAGAACTGGAAACATCCAATGATTTCATATCCATTTGCACCTACTTTCCAAAGGTAGGTGCTCATTAGTTTTGGACTGATGAGGCTTAAGAATTTTCATTGGTCAAGAGGATGGGAGGTCGGACTCATCACACTTTATTTGAGGGGAATTATAGTCTACTCCAGGACACTCTTTATAGATTTAAGTTATGTTCAGGAATCCTTATTACATTACCAAGTATAAAATGATATTTCCTTTAGTCTGACAATCAATGGTTGGTACGTAGGAAATTCATAGAATCCTTTATATGTATTCGAGGTTCTTCATCGATGAAGAATCATTTGTATTTGTTAGAGATTCTTAGTTGATGGTATCCTTAAAAATACATAAAAGTCTCTTAGTCATTATGATGACCATACTGGTTTTAAAGCCACTCAGTGGGGCACTTGAAGTTTATTGTCATTCAGGAGGACATGGATTATTTCAGAGTTGGGATCGTACCCGCTGATGGGCTACCTACATATCCTTTGTTTTAAAAAATTAATCAGAACCCACGCAGTTCGAGTAAAGAAGTATGAGGTTTATGCATGATTGATGGCTCAAAAAAAGATTTCATAATTACTTTTACACTCTAAGCTCACGTGAGTCATACTCGGTGTGAGAAACAATAAGTATTGGTAAAATCAGACAATTGTGCCATGAAAGATGCAATTACAAGAAATGAGTGGGGCGTATGTATGTATGACTGCCCAGATAGATGAAGATTAAGATTTACTTTTGGGAGGAAATCCAAGAACAGGGTCCATAAAGGTATATGTGATTCATGGAGATTTGGATACTCTAATCTTGGGGCTTACTCCTATGGAAGATGCCCAAGTTAGGAGGGGACTTATGATTGGGTTTTTACTCCTGAGAAAGAATCCCAAATCAAAAGTAAATTAGGACTGGTTAAGGGAAATTAAGACTGGGGCTTACTCCTGAAAAGGAGGCCCAGGTTAAGGGACTTGAATAATTAAGGGACTTGGGGATTACTCCTGAAAAGGAAGCCCATATTTGAGACTGGGTATTACTCCTGAAAAGGATGCCCGAGTTAAGAGAATTATAGTTGGGGCTTACTCCTAAGGAGGATGCCCATATATGGGAATTTTGAGACTGGGGATTACTCCTAAGGAGGATGCCCATATTTAATGATTTTTTAAGATTGGGGCTCACTCCTGAAGAGGATGACCAAAATTAATGAGAATTATGACTGGGGCTTAATCCTGAAAAGGAGGCCTAGGTTAAAGAATACTTGGGGCTTACTTGTAAAGAGGATTCCCAGATTTGAGAATTATGATTGGGGATTACTCTTGAAAAGGAGGCCCATATTTAAGGGATTTGAAAATTAAAGGGGATTGGGGCTTACTCTTGAGGAGGAGGCCCATATTAAGGATTCTATCATCTTAAAGGATGAGGTTTAATGAATGAAATCTCAATCTTTAGTGACATAAAGATGTGTAAATCACTAGATTTTGAGAGATGTCCCCTGGAGTTCCTTTCAGATAAGGAATCCAAATCAAGAAATCATGCCATAAATGGATTTGAAGAGTGTCTTGAAGACTAAATTTTGAATAGTAGAGGTGGAATGGCATAAGAGGGGTGAAATGGGTTGGAAAGGCACCCAAAAAGATAGGGGTGCGCAAGTCCTGGCAGGTGCGTAGGTACAGCGTGGGCATGCAAGTCCTGGGCGCGCAGGTATACCTGTGCGGCATATGGGTACTTGCGTGATTTTCATCCCTTAGAGTAATATTTGGGTGATCCTTGATCAAAGCCTTTAGAGTCATCCCTAGAGGCTTTCCAGAAGATGGTGTGCAAGTTATGGTGAAGAAGTAGGGCGGCGCTCAAGTGTGTTCATTTCCTTTAAGGGTAAAAGACTTAGGCGCACAAGTGTAAGTGAATTCTAACACTTAGACCTTACTCCTCCTGTTTAGACCTTCCATTCTAGGTAAAGAATTACCTTAGAAGTGTTCGAAAGACCTGAAGAAGATACTTGGGCATTCAAAGCTCTGTATCTGAATTCTGGAAAAAAATTATCCTCAAATGGGGGGCTCACAGGGTCTATTTATAGGCTGGAGAAGACCCCAGGTGGTTATCCTTTAGGGCGCGCAAGTCACTTGTGCGACCATTAGGTGGCGCGCAAGTCTACTTGCCTGACATCGATAGAACTTGCACGACCCTTGTGCATTTGAAGCCTCATTCATGCCTTTGTCAATTTTTGATGTTTTATTCAAAGGATAAATCAATTTGTGCTAAGTCATTTCCCTTTTCATTCTTTTAGACAATGTGACAAAAAGGAGTGTCAACAATGACATCAATAGATTTCATCTCAAGAACCAGGAAACTAAAAAGTATCTCAGCATCTGATAGATAGAAGACACAAGTGGGACTATGGAGACCCTACTCTCTCTCTGTACCAAGGGGTGTAGTAATATCCATTACACAAGACAGTTGCTCCATAAGAAGATTAAGAATATTTACAATATGGTTTAAAAAAATGTGGAGATACACTAGTATCAAATAGGGAAGTCACTATGGAAGATGAAATGGTAACGATACCTCTCACAGTCACTAAACTCGTGTTTGCTTCCTATAGAGACTCTTCCACTACGTGAAGAAGCTTTGTTCTATATGTCTATGAATGGATCCATTTTGTACTTGATGAATTTGATTGACCCATATTTTTTGGAGTATCTTATGATCATGTCCCACTAAACGGAGTAGAGAAGTGATGGACAAACCTCTATAAGTGTCCTGAACGTCCGTAGGAACTACAGTCCTTGGGTGCCTCGGTGCAAACCCTCTTATAATTTCTTGGATTTCCACACTAATTTCAAACCAAGGAACTTATTTCTAGAGCTTTATGAGGTATGTAATGACTCTTCCATTGAGAAATGCTGCAAGAATCATCACACTTACATTTTCTTTTGAAGGAACCAATGCTACCACTACGAGAAAAAGGAACTCCCTTTAACCCCAACTTCCCTACTTAGTCCATCTCAACTATTATTGTTATATCCAGCACATCAGCATAAGTTGGAATCTTCAACAAGAAGACCTAATAATAGATATCTGGTTAAAGTCCCAACTTGAACCATAGAGCCTTCATCCTCCCATTATATACAATCTCAAGAGAAAACAACATTATCTCAACAAAGCAATTTGAATATTCAGTCATGGTTCTGTCAGCCTGCTCAAGATTAAAGAATTCTATAGCCTTATCCCACACCATTTACTCTTGATAGAATTGTTTGGTGAAAATAACTTTGAATTATTTCCACTCTAAGCCCATATGTTTCCATGATTTCACCATTGTGTCATATTATCTCCTTCTTGGTCCCTCCAGCACGAAGGTGGCACATTTTACCCTAATCACTTCCAGTGTCTCCAAGAACTCAAACAGACATTCAATCTTTTCAAACCATTCCTCGGGATGTTGAGGATCATTAGAACCCTTAAATACTGGTGCCTTATGTAAAATGAACTCTTGAGAACAATTTTGAAGATCATCCCCCTGAGGATCCATAGTTGGAGCCCAAGCAGGAACTATAGGTGGTGCATGTCTTAGAGCCTGGATAGTGCGCACAATAACCTCAACCAGATTTGGATCAAAAATAAGATTTTCTTGCTAAGGTTCAGCAATAGCCTCATCTTGAATCTGATTCACATGTCTTCTTAGATTCATGATGCTACACAACATCAGTTGGTTAAAGAATGAAATTTGATTATCACTCAAACTAAGTAACAAGTGAAAATAAAAATTCTCCAAAGATAGAACAAAGAAGATTTGGATTTCTCTCTCTCCAATCTCAATATGAAAAATACTAGAACTAAACCACAAAAATTCATTCCCAAACCACCCCCAGTTAATTAAGGTTCATTACAATGTGATCTAACTTGGAACTCAATCGCAACTACCACCTAAGTCCTGACAAGACATCAAAAAATACAAACTATCATCAAAGTAAGATGTTGAACAGCCTCCTCTGATACCAATTTGTCACAAACCAAATCAAGTACCCTGGTAAACTGATAACTGAGCTAGTAATAACATAGCCTTAAGGGAATTCCCAATCCCCATGGGTCAGCGACTAGCACCTGGCATCATACAACAAACAAGTGGGAATGATTTTTTCCAAAATAATGAAGAAGTAAAAGAAAACAAGAACAGTATGCATATCAAATAAAAACTCCACTAGGATTAAAGTACCAGAATACAACAAGGAATAAAATCCAAAAGAACTATAACCCAAAGTAATAAATAGGGGAAAAAATCCAAGTCCCTAAGGAAACAACTCACCAAGGATATGATTCAGTAGATGGATCCACCTCCAAGTGACCATTTCCCCTTAATCTAACCTGGAAGAAGAAAGTCTACAAACACCCGAAGGAAAAATTAGGGTGTTAGACTAATCCCAATAGTATACCACCAAAGATTCCATAACATATTCTAAATATTGATTAACCAAAGTAAATATTTCAATTTTCAAGATAAAAAGGTTGGTAAATACAAAATCATATTTAAATAAAACATGTTTTACATTTTCAAAAGTGATGGAAAGATGATTTTAAAGCACAGGATTTACTTTACAAGATATGGAATATTTCTAAAATAATTTCTTAAGTAAAATATTTATATAAAATAATTTATATAAATTCACCAGTCATGTAAATCAGTTCAAACAACATTGGCATATATTTATATCTCAAATATAAATAAACAAGTGAGCAACATGGTCATATTCTAAAATGTATGATAGTATTAACCAGCTATAGGATTATGCACTCTCTAAGTGGACATAGCCAAATGAGTATACTCATGTCCCCCTGACACTAGCCAGAGAGAACTTCTCACCCTCCCATTGGGGATATGACGCGCCATAGGATTGTTTTAGAACGTTGTCATATCGTAGAGTATATACAAATAACTCACCAACTACCAAATTATTTCATGTGATCTTACATGATGGGTAATGTATTTTAATATTTCTTAAAATAAAATAAATCAAATTATTATATTTGAAAAATTCCAATTTCTTTCCATTTAAAACCATATCATATTTTATTAAAAAACATGCCCCTTTGACAATATAAAACCACTAGGTTTATATAAAATCATTTTAATCAAATTTCATGAGTTTGAAATCCATTAAAAATTAATACCAACATTTCCACAATTCACTTTCAAAATTAAATCCAAAAATTTAATATAAAACATTTACATCAAATCCACAACATTAATTCAACAATTTAAATCAGTAAATTTCTATAAACCCACCCTAATTCAATAGAATCGGGGGGTTTCCAAATTTCCATGCCATAACCATTTAAAATCTCCCAATTCACTATAATAGGATTTTATGAAAGAAATTGAAAACAAGTTGAAGAAATTGAATTCAGTTCATCAGTTGAAATAAATCAAGCAGTACAATGGTAATCAATTTAGCTGAATCAATACATAACCACCTACCTCTTTTCTGAAGAACGAAACACGCAATGGCACCCACCAACAAGAACGAAGGTGAAGAAGATCTTGAAACCCAACCTATAATAAATATCTGACACCATAGGTAATGGATCTATCAATCCAAATATGATCCTTTGAAAACCCAAGAGAAGAGAAAGAGAGAAACTTGAAGAATGAAGGAGATCACTTACCAGGGAATCAAAACATAAGAGAAACAATGATCAAAATCTAATAAGATTGAACCATAAGGAGGGGTGCCTCTAAAAACCCCCTAGGAAGGGTTCTAGGGTCGATAGAAAGGAATTGTGATGGAAGGAATGAAGAAAAATAGTTGCACGTGTGACTTAAAGATGGTTGCAGGCTAGGTCATGACATGTACCCAAGGGTCATGACGTGTACCGAAGGGTCACGACGTGTAGTCCAAACTGTATAAGTTATGCCAAAAAACTCATCGCCTCAGTTAAAAATATGTTATTTAACCCCTACATAATTTGTACTTCAGGTACATGACATGTACTTACTCACAGTGTGCTCTCCCCATTCATGAATGGAATACAGAAACCATCACATGTTGTGTACCTTCAGTACAAGGTGTGTACTTCCATTACATGGGGTGTCCCTGCATTGAAGCCTACAGAAAAACCATAAAAATTCCTCTATTGACTTTTCACTGAAAGTATACTTATAAAAATATAAAACTTACCTGATCAAGGTAATGATAGGTTACATATATATCCTCAATAAGAGTTTCAACAATAACAATTCCAGAAAAACAATATTCTATAAGAGTACCAATGCATATTTTCATAGAGAAAGAAATATCCTTATATTTAAGTGACATAAATTGATGCTAAAAAAATATTTGAAGAGGCTGGAGTCTTTGGTTTGAAACAACTGATGAAGATAAGATTTGAGTTGATTGATCTTGTGTGAGACTCTACTTGTGACAATGATATCATCAATATAGACAACCATAAGGAAACTACTATAATATGTTTTCTAATAAAACATGAATTGGTCTTTTATAATCTAAGAAAATTCAAATTTAGTGATCATAAAGAAAAACACATCAAACCTGGTGTGAGTAAACCACTTAATTCTTGAAATAGACTGGTCAAATTGATTGAACTAGGATTTAGTATTGAGTTGATGAAGAGTCCAGTATGAGATAATGACCATAAATAAAAAAAGTGAATACATATAATCTTTATTATTAGAGAGGAATTATATGCATAATCAACATTATACATCTAAGTGCTTTGGAAACAAAGTGAGATTTAATGAGATAGAGTACTATCAATTGTAATATTTACCATATAAATCCATTTACACACATAATCCTATTCTTTCACTAAAAGTGTTACAAGGTCCCACACAGTATTATCAGTTAAATAATATGATTTATTATACATTAATTAGTTCTATCCATGATTATATTTACCCATAAAACCCATATAAGGAAAAATATCTTCTCTAGAGTCAATATTAGAGTGTTTTTTAGCAAATAATCATTTTTTAGGAAAGTGTATGCCTTGTATTAGTGTAACAAGAATTAATACCTTTACTAAGGGTAAATGGGAAAGGTTTTTATGGTTGTATTAGGAGAGTTAAGTAAATTTAGTAGAATTACATCCTCAGTTATTACATAGAACATGGATTATGAATAATGATATTGAATATAGGTAAAGAAACGATCACCAAATGCATCATAAGGGAGTATAGGTGAGAGGGTGGTAGGAGAAAGAAAATCATTGAGATCAATATCTAAGAATGGAGAGGTCAAGGTTGAGGAGAATTAATAAGTCTCAATAAAGGAGACACTATTAGAGATAACATAATGTATAAAGTTAGGAGATAAAAATATATATCTTCTTTGGGTGTTTGTGTACTCTATAATTATGCAACTAAACTCTTATGAAAAAATTTGGAAAATTTAGTTGGGTATCACAAACATTATAAGGATAATAAAAAAGATGAATAGGTAAAGGTGGTGGGTAGTGGAATGGAAATGAATCTAGAAAGGGACTCTTTCCCTAAAACAGGCTGGATTAAAAATAATAAATGATATATTTAATAGTAAGAGTAACATTTCTCCAAAAAATGAAGGGGTATTTATATGTGAAATATTATTGATCGATTAGTTTCAAGGGTGTGATAATGTTTACATTCTCCCAAGCCATTATAACGGGGTGTTTAAAAGAAACATATATTATTAAGGACATTGTCTTTAGTTATAAAATACTGAAAGGAAGAACATAAATTCCTTAAACCATTATTGGATTATAAATAGTTAATACAGGTGCAGAACTCGGGGTGAATTTCAAGGTAAAATAATATAAAAAATTAAATACTCCAAGAATAATATAAAACTAAGTCATATGATAAAATTCATCAGTAATTTAAACATAATAGTAGTATCCCAAATTATTTTTAACCATATAACGAATCCATAAATCCAAATATACTAGATCAAAAGTTTTTTATGATGGTTTGGGAGTGCAGTAGAATCCATTGGACCTATTAACAACAAAGTTTTACATTGATTTATTTCAATAAATACTTATAAATATAATAGGGAGACCAAAAAATATTTATAAAGAATGTATTTTCAAATATAATTTATTATTAATTTTAATATAATTACCTCATCTTGATTCTTTAGTATATGACAATCAAATTGGTTTATGTTCTTATTATACTATCATTTTGGTAAAGAATCAAAATCCTAATTCCTTTATTATTATCCACATATTCTCTATAAATATATAAACATATTTTATGGAACTATAGGTTCTATCATGGAGCTACTGATCATCTTGTGTCATTTGTCATTGATCGCAACAAGAGTCCTTTTGGTCTTGAAAGGTTCTTTCTTGTTCTCTCAACCTGAAGAGGGAGGAAAAGGATGATCGCATCTTATTCTTGAGAGTTTTTTTTAGATAATTTTCATTAATCCATGAGAGATTTCTATTGAGATAATATTATGTGCACAAAAATTCACAACCCCTAGAAATGATATAAGTTTGGTTATATACTTTGGGTTAGAAAATTAGTAGGGAATTATTCTATCAATGTCATATCACTTATGTGGTATCCAACATATCCTACTTCACAATGATCATATGTCATCACAATTTTCAGTAATACATCAAATTATTTGATTTATTATATTTATTTATAATAATCTCAAATATAAGGAACAATACCCACTTTTAAAAATATGAATATAAAATGAAACATATAACATATGGAATTCCTATTAGAAGTTATGTCCTCATAACCTACTCTCTTGGATATTACAAAGTGAAAAACTTTTGGAAATTAAGTCTTTTCAACTTATCAGTATCTAGAAACATATATTCAAAATAGAATACGTATTTAATTAGATATATGTTATCCAAATTTATCACATATGTTCAAGAATATTAGAATTGGACTTTTTGATTCTCATTATAGTAGGGAATTGTTATTACCTTTCTATGGGACAAATACTCTAAGGAAATTATGATATTAATGTTGTACATAAAAACAATCATCATGTGATAATATATTTATTAATATTTATTTATTTGAATATAAAAATAATAAAAATTAAAAAGTTAGTTAGTTATAGGGAACCAACTCCAATATACTAACAATTTCAGTGGGCTCAACTACTAATGACTTTGAGTTCTCAAGATCTTACATGATATTCATGATTCTATTAACATAAGTCTTTCTTAAATAGTCCTACTTCTTTCTATTCCATGTAAATTATAATTATTGAGACCTCACACATTTGATAAAAATCAATCAAGATGTGATATTTCTAAAGTATATGCTTCATTTACTAATGTGAACTTGAATTCTTGTCTAGGACCACCACTACAATATTATCCAAATAAAGTGTGATACAATCTTTTATACTAGGAACCAAATTAATCTCTTAGAAAAAAAAATTTATCCATATTAATTATTTATCTCTATCAGAATCCACAATATACTTAGACTTTATATTACAATCAATGGACACTAGCTACATTAATTACTTCCAAATCACAGATCCTCTTTTAAGGTAGAAGACATATCTAGACTATTATTTCTAATCATTCTGTTTTATCTATAAACTAGAATCTGTATACCCCCTTATGACTATTTACTTATCTCTTCCATAAACCAGAAATTTATCTTTAGTATGCCACAAATACTTTATGATTGTCTTAACATCTAGCCAATTTTGTTCTATTGGGTTTGTTTAATATCTACATAACATACTCAAGGTGTAGGAAACATCGAGCCTAGTATATACCATGGCATGCATGATAAATATTATCACCAATGTGTAAGGAATCCTTATCATTATACATATTTCCTCTTGTGTCTGAGGACAAATTTTCTTGGAAATATGTATACAACTTGTAACTAGAAACAATCCCTTATTAGAATGTTTTATACATAATCTATTAAGTACTTTTCAATGTATATATCCAAACTTAGTCCAAGAAGCTTCTTCTATCTATCATGAAATATCTTTATTCATAGCTAGTAGTATGCTTTATGAGAGTATTTAATGGAGATTCATTTGTTTAACCACATATTAATGGACTATAAGACTATTATCTTGCTTCAAATTAGTAATATATCATAAAAATATACAAATACTAAAACAACTATATTCCCATTAAATCACTTGTAGACACAAGGCTCATAATCATTATTGATGAAATTAAATTATCTTATGGATTTATCTAAATGAATGTTCCATTGATTTTTATGATTACTTCAATAAATAAATGTATCTCTATAACTTGCATACCTTTTTGGAATCCTTTGGAATCACATAACCTTGTAATTTTATCATATAGATGTCCTCTATAAGGTTACCAATAAGGAAGGTTGTTTTGAAATCCATTTGAAAAATTTTAAAGTCATGGTAAGTTATTATGTTAAGAAGAATTATAATGTTTTTAAATATAATGGTTGGTGAAAAGGTTTTTTTGTAGTATATACCTTGATTTTTCTTAAACCCTTTAGAAATAATTTATACCTTATAGGTACTAACATAACCTTCCATATTCAATTTCTTTTTTATTACTCATTTTCCCATAATAGGTTTTTAATCCATTAAAGGATCTAAAAAACTCATATTTGGTTTTGGTACATGGAATCCATTTCATAATTCATGTATTCTTTCCAACTGGATACTTTTGATATAATTACTAATTTAATGTAGGGTATAGGTTCATTATTATCAATAATTAATGAGTCACTATCCTTGATTACTAGAAAAATATATCTCTCTAGTTATCTAACCTATTTGGTGGGCCTACATTTTACTTATGTCTCTAAAAAAATTTCTTCCACGGGGATCTTTATAATTTTTATTATACCAACTCTTGTGTATCGTGATCCTTGACTTCCTCAAGGTTGATATTTCTCTCACTATATCTATAGAATAAATTCTCCCTCTTAAGGAACATGGTGCTTCTATCTAATATTACCTTTTTTATGAGGGGTTGTATAGGTAATATCCCTTTTTTTCCTTAGGATGTCTAATAAAGATACACTTTTTCCTTGTGTTGAATTTTTTTTCTATAAGTGGACTTAACAAATTATTCACATCCCCACACATATAAATTTAACAACATAGATTTTATTCTATTCCATAACTAATATGGTATTATGTTTACTACTTTAGTTAGAACTTGGTTTAGTATATATGATGTAGTTTGTAATTTATATCCTTAAAATAATAATAAAATATTACTATGAATCACCATTGATCTCACCATGTCCAACAACGTGTGGTTCCTCCTTTCACTAACACAATTCTAATATAGTGTATAATGAGGATTGAATTCAGATATAATCCCAAAATCCATTCAATAATTGATGAAGTATTGGTTAAGATACTCGCATTCATCGACTGAGTGTAGTTTTTTTATCTTATTACCAATATGATTCTATACTTCATTCCTAAACTTCTTAAATTTCACAAAGGATTCAGACATATACCTCATTAAGTATACATATTCATATCTACTAAATTTATTGTAAAAATATTATGAAGTAAGGGTATCCACAACTAACTTCTACTGGAAAAGGTCCACAAATGTCTCTATGAACTAATTCAAGAAGCTATATAGCCATTTTACCCTTTCTTTTGAATGGATATTTGGTCATTTTACCTTGAAGAAAATTGATACATATACCCAAATTCTTTTTTCAAAATAATATAAATATACCTCTTGATATAGATGTGTTAAAATCTTCTAGTTTACATGAACAAAATGGTGATTTCACAACTATATATGATATGAGTCAGGTGAACATGATTCATTATCAATTGTTAATACTAGGTTTTCACGTTACAATATATAAAATCCATTTTTCAAATGTTTCATACCAAAACATATTATATATTTTTAAAATTATAAGATCCTATTTCTAAACTTGAAAATAAATCCATCTATATATAAACTAGAAATGGATATAATGTTTTTGGAAATAGTGGGCACATAATAACAATTATTTAAAACTATAATTAAACATATCAACAAACTAAAATGGTTTTCTATAATTTCTAGTGAATCCAGTATTGATCTACTAGTAACTCAAAAATCCACCTCACCTATGGAAACCTTCCTAAATATAATTGGTTCCTATATTTGGATACACATGTGAGAACCACAGTCATATCAAATACAAAATTTATATAAATGGATAGGTTACATTTGATAAAAAAACACACCTAAATATTCCCCTTTCTTCTTCACTATGGTGTAGTTGTTCTTCCATTAGACCTTATTGTCACATTAAAAACACACTAAATCTTATCCCTTAGCCTACCCCTTGATCCTCCTCCTCTTCTTCAGGAAGTGAAAATGTTCCTTAGACTTGGTGCTAGTGTTAGGGATCTTTTTCTTTACCTTACTATTGTTAACCATAAGTTCTGAAGGTTTTTCATACTTCATGTACTTATCTACCAATAAAATCATAGATAAGATGCGTGTGAGTGTTTTTAAATATTTTTAATATTAAAATTTATAATAAAACTAGAGAAACTCTGATGAAATGAGGTATGAATGAGGTATATACACAATTCTTTAGGTAGCTTGAAACCCATAATTTCCAAATGCTCAATATAGCCAATCATCTTGACTACATAAGGCTCAGCCAGTGAAAATTCTCCAAAATTTCATGTAAATAGTGCCTTGGATATCTCATACCTATCTTATCTTGGCTTCTCAAAATAAATACCATAGATATAGGACAACATGGTGTATGCATCCATATATTTTTGAAGCTTATTGATCTCACTAGTCAGGGATGATAGTATGAGACACTAAAAATCCAATGCATCATCCACATGTTTTCAAAATAAATTATGCTCATACTAACTAGAATATATATAAGGATATTTAAGAATTTATTCTCCATTATTTAAAACTTTCACTATTGGAATAGTATGATGTGTAAGTTCCTCTACCATTCCTATAAGTTTTCACCAATTTAGAGATTGTATTTTTCCACTATTGATCATAGGAATAATGTCCTATTCATATGAATTTCCATTTTTTAAAATAAAAAAATCATATTTTAGTAATTTACTTTATTACCAAAAGAGTGATGTAATAAATTTTATAATATTATTCTCCCATTATATTATCAAATCCCAATATTCCTCACCATTGGATTTGGAATATCATGTCGCATGGATACTCTTTTAGAAAGTGCCTAGATTCCACTTATCATAAACTAGACAAGGGACTAGACAAATTACTCAAATTTATTTAGATAGGTGGTATATATAACTACATAAATTATAAATTCCTTGATCCAGTGAGTAGACTCCCCATTCCTAAAATCCTAGACAAGGATTTCCTGAATTCTTGCCTCTATGTTACACCAAGTCTTTTGCAGGAATCTACTCTTAAAAATAACTTGGTTAATATAACCCAACACTTTCATTTGAACTCCCCAATAAATGAAAGTTTTCTAAAAATTTCCAAACTAACACGTTGATCTATGGTTTCATTTTAAATTTAGTAATGGAATTACTTTTCGACATAATATCTCCTTGAAGGATTTTTTTTATTTTATAAATAAATATTTTTTATTTTATCCTTTATTTTATTTTTAATATTATATGGATTTTATAAAATTGATTACCTAAATATTGATAAAATAATTTACACATAATCTATTTATTTTATATTATCTTAGCTTGCTCGTTATCTCATTTACTTTATGTGATCGTATTTAAACATTAAATAAAAATGCTTCGCGTAAATTAAAAAATAACCCTGAATTGGAAAAAATAAAATAATCATGTAGTATGATCATGATTGTTTACTAATTTTTGGTTTATTTAGTATACAATAAATCAACCGTTGGACCTATTAGAATAGCTTATTGACTCGAATTGGGATTGAGTTATCGCATTCCACCTTTAACCCATTTATCCCCCAAGTTGGATTCACCTCAACTCATCCTTGAATAATCTCTTCATTCTCAAGATATTCTTACTTTACTTATCTTACTCACTTTTAGATGATGATAACTATCGGTTTTGGGTTACATAATAAATTATGGACATGCATGCCCATACATAATAAATAACAAGGGATGATATGCAGATCATTATATTTAATTTAGAAATAAAACATATCACAAAAAACTATGAAATAAATAATTAAATAAAATATAAACCCAATATATTCATGGGTCAATCAATATCATGATCATCCATTCATGCAAAAACTAAAAATTTAAACTATATAGAACTCAATTTAACCCATTCCTTATTAAGATAAATCACTAAAATTAATAAATTAATTATATTTTTATTTCATTCATTTATTTATATTAATTATCCATCCAAATAGTCATTGATGTTATAATCCATTTAAATTTTAAATAAATTTGATTAGTCAATTTAAAATTTAAAATAAATAACAACACAATGTGTACTAGAGGTATCATGACATATACCCTTCTACTTCTTCTTAAACCCATTTATGGAGTGTAACTATTACATGGAATGTATCACCACATGATATGGTGCATAACTAACCCTATGTATGGTTCTTGTCATGCATAGTGTGCTTACATTGAATGTATGTTGACACGACATGACATAATATATATTATGTACTGTTCTATGAGTCAGTCTGTGTAGTCTTCACATCGTTAATGACTACATGGCATGCCTTGAATATGTGAAGTGTGTACCACTGGCTATTATTTTGAATTAAATAGCTTTTAAAACAACCATACACATTGTAAAACTATATAATATCATATAAAATAATTAATAAATCATTTATCATCACGCATGACCAATCAAAATCACTCAGTATATAATCAATATAGAAAAACCTATCACACGACATGTATAGCTAACTACATGTCATGTAGTTTAGATTGATTTAATTAATTTCTCTTAATTTTTTCCCACAAAAAATTTGTCTGATTACGTCAATTTTGTGAGTTGGATCAAATAACACAATGTTTACAACCATCTACACAACATTTGATTCATTGCTAGCCATCAATATTATACACTTAGGGGATCGGCATGTATTTCTCATTGAGTAGTTACGTTTTGCATGGTGTATATAGTCCATTTCACACTATGTAGACCATTTAATTTCATTTCACTTGGTTGTAAGTTGATATAAAACTTTTATAAATCACATGTTTCCTTATTTGACTACCCAACTTCTATTAATCCCATGGGATCAACTCTGGGGGGTTATAAGTCTTGTACACTAACTACACATTGTATACACCCTTTCATTCCATGTTCCAACTGGTATTCAATATGTAGCATGTAATAACACCTTATACCAAAACCCAATATTATGTTTCATGATTTCAATGTATTTTCATATTCTAGTTGACCATGAATACATATGGTTACATTTCTAGTACATGTCGTATATTCATTTCACTTAGCCAAAATCCACAACACCTCGAGATGGGATCCTTGGGTATTATTTATATATAATTTCACATGTTATTTTTCATATGAAATTGAAATATCATAATATATCAACATTTAGATTAAGTAATGAAAAACTAGAAATAAAAATCTGAAAATCAAATGCACAATTGATCAATAAATAATAAACATCTATAAATTGATTTTTGGCCACACTAATAATACTTGAAGGTTTCAAGGTGTAGATAAATCATTTGGGACTAATCCCAATAATGGTTTTTATTAGTTTATTTGGATAAATCTATATAACTTGATGAATAAAACCCCATAACATTTATAGAGTGGATCTTTTCACCTGTAATTTATAATTAATTTATAATATAATTACCTCATTTTGATAATTCATTCATAGACGATGATCAAATAAGTTAACATTATTTTTTTTGTCATTTCTATAAAGAATTAAAATTATAATTCATATAGTATTATCCATATGTCCTCTATAAATCTATAAATGTTTCTTATGGAAATTCAGGTGATGATATGGAGTTACAAATTTTCCAAACTCATTCACTATTGATTGTAACAATAATCTTTTAGGTCTTCAAAATTTATTTCTTGTTATCATGATCTTGAGAGAGAGGAGGATGGTGATCTTGTATCATTATTTGGATTTTTCATGAGATAATTCTATATGATATTTATAGAGTTATATTCAGATAATATATTATACACAATTATTCACATCTCCTAGAAATGATATAAGTTGGGTCATATACTTAGGTTTAGACTATTAGTTATTTCAAAGAGGACCTTAACTAATTTATTTATTCTATAAAAACCTAACATATAATAATAGTAATATCATTATTATTATATCCATAATGTTACCTAACTCAAAGATATTTAAATATCATTTCTTAAAGAAGTCAATATTTATTTAAATTATATTAAATATAATATATATTTATTATCAAGTCCTTAACATAGCCCACTAAAATCCTCAAAATTTATTGAACCTAGAATAATAAATATTTATTTAAATAAACAAATATCATCATATTATTCATTAAATAAATTAATAAATACTATATTCACTATCTGGTGAATAAATATTTATTTAACAATCAACTCGTACATATTCTAAAATGAAATAACTAGTGATTGAATTTATGAGATCAATATAACCTGAATAATTATTATTCTTCAGTCTGGAGAATAATATTTATTCAAATACTAAATTCAAATAGAATTTAACAGATATTTTGAATACAATTAGTGTATTTCTTTATAGGACTCTTTCTTAGTGTAATTAGGAAGGCTTTCCTAATGTCAATGATTAGATATTAGTAACACGTTAAAGCACCCATAGAGGAAGATGTTAATGTCTCAATGATAATAATCACATATAGACACCAACTATGTAATATAATCCCTTTGTATCGATATCTCATCAATCATATTAAATACTTCTATCATTAACTAATATTATTGAATATCATTCTTTGAATCTTTAAAATGAACTCATCGATAAACCATCATGTCCATAGACTTAATCATACAATTATACCTCAATCAAAGGGCTTAAGATATCAAATTCCAATTTGAGAAGAAAAAAATGCCTTTTGAATTATTCAATCAATGTCATATCACTTATGACACACCCAACATATCCTACTTCACCATGATTATGTTTCATCCTGATTTTAAACAATCACTACTAGAAAAGGTGATTATACCCATAGTTTTGAACCATGGCTATAGCCCCCCAAACCGTTAGTATAGGTTATACCCATGGTTTTGGGAATAGTGGCTAGTTTGGCTATTGGTATAGCTCTAATGTATACCAAAATTTTGAAAATTATATTCCCATGGTTTAGAAACCATAGGAATAGGTGTATTCCATTGTTTCATTAACCCCATACCCACGGTTTCAAAACTGTGGGTATAGGTTTTAAAAAATTGGTGGTCATGGCTTTCAATCCCTAGATTTCCAATATACAATTCCCATAACTAACCACTACACCACTTTGACTTATAGGTATATAAATATATATATGCACATATATATATATATATCTAAAATATGGCTATTGGTGGAAAACCATGGCAATAGGTATTCCTGTGTAATTTTTTTTGTCCTGCAGAAAACAATTACCCATAACACAGGAAATTTATACTCACAATTTTCCAAAATTGTAGGTATAGGCATGAAATATACACATGATTTTTAGATAACTATGGATATGGGGATTGAAAAAAACCCTATACCCACAATGTTTCAAAAACCATGGGTATACATAACAATTTCCAACCTATACCCATGGTTTTCTAAAACTGTGGGTATAGGATCCCATCCAATCCCTATACCCATGGTTTTCTAAAACTGGGGGTATAGGTTCCCATCCAATCCCTATACCCACAATTTTTGAAAAACCATGGGTATAGGGTCATTTTCCAGTATTGAATACATCATAGTACCTGATTCTCGATATACATTAATAATAATCTTAAATCAAAGGACTAATAAACAAGTCAGTAGATAGGAATATCCAATGACATCAATAATATGTGTAATTGTTATTATCATTTTTATCCACATACCATCCACTCTTGGAGATTACTAGGTGTTAACCATCATGAGATGAGGCCTCATCCACTTACTCACATTCAGCACCTAATAGTCAAAACATCATTTATTCCCCATCAGATAGATTCCATCCAACTATAAAACATATGTTTAAGAATATTGTCATGGAACTTCAAGTCTCTCATTATGGAGGGGAACTTCAATAACCTTTTGATGTGTAAAATAATTCAAGGACATTATCTCATTAATTTTATGAAAAAAACACTCATCATGTGATAAGATATTTATTAATATTCATATCTTTAAATATATGGGTAATAAAAAGTAAAAAAGTTTGTTGGTTTCATGGAACCAACTCTAACAGTTAACACATATGAAAATAATTAAGGAAAATAAGATATTTTATAGGATAATTTGTGGAATAAAACTCCTATAAAACCTATTTGTGTAGATGGCCATGGAAAAAATGACTCTCTAGAGCTCAGGTGAAATTAAATGGATGAATTGTTGAAGTTGGTTCCCTAGAACAAACTAATTTTATATTTTTTATTACCAAAATAATAATAGATATTTTATCACATGATGATCATTATTCTATATAAAAATAATATGATAATTACCTTAGTGTATTATTCATATAGAAATGTTATAAAAGTTACACAATATAATGAGCCTTGGGATATTCCATAAAAAAAATTATAAAACATATATCTTATGGTCTAGATAACATCTATCTTACGAAACATAGATGAAGTTTGTCTATCGTGTGTGGGGGATTTTTAGACATTGAGACTTCTTCTCATTAATTTAACACATGGTAATCTCAAATAATGGATGTTATGAGAAAAACCCACCAAAAGGTATTCCACATGTTTTATGTGTCATTAGATTTTCCTATATGTGAAAGTGTGTATTGGTCCTTATACTTAAGATTATTATTAATGTATATCATCAATCACATAATTTTATGTATGGATGAAAACATTGATGACATATGGTCATGGTGAGGTATAATAAATTCGGTACATCATAAATGATATCAAATTAATTGAATAAGTCAAGAAAGAACTTTTCCCTTCCAAGTTAATGAAAGAAGATATACCTTTGGAATTTTTTGAAATGGAATTGATAGATTAAATCCATGACCATGTAAGTTCATAAATTAGTTCATTTTTGAAAGTAAATGAAATATAAATGAATTATATAGTGTGATGACACAAGTATGAATCCTTCTTGATGAGATATTGAGACAAATGGATTATATTATATAGTAGAATCCATAGGACTATTTTTATCATTGTGAAATTAACTTATTTATTTATGGGTGAATTGATTTGTTGTTAGATTTTGATCTTATAATTTTGGGTAAGTTCACATAATGCCACTGAGAAAGTGGCCTAAAGGTTGACACACTATGTGTATCCAAAATCTCATTAAACCCTATTAAATTTTATATTAAGAGTGAATCTTATTCTGGACTTGTATAATAATAATTATTCAAGTATTATTGATTGAATAAATCCAATCACTAGATATTTGAGTTTAAAATATATAATTTAAATTTTATATCAAGTTTATTATTAACAAGTAAATAAATAATTATTTACTTATTCAACAGGTTAGTGAATAAATTAATATAAATATTTATTTAGTTATATAAATATTAAAATAATTTTTTATTTTTTATTCTAGTTAATATAATATTTATTTATTTATTGGATTAATAATACTTTTTTGGTTAAATATTTTATTATTAAAAGGTTTAATAAACTCCATGGAGGATTGATGGATCAAATTGATGGCATGATGGAAATGATATATTTTATTTAATATCATTAAAATAAATATTGTTTTATTTATTTAAAAAATATATTTAAATATGTTCATAACAAGAGATATAATAATAATAATAATATTATTATTATTATTATTATTACTAGATATGGGTAATTACTTAGAATTAATATTTGATAAATGGATATTATGTAATTATGTAATTATCAACTGAGAGAGTTGTTGTTCATAATGGATAAACTCTTGATAATTCTCTCAATAACTAGAGAGATAATATTCTGCCATCCCTATTAAGAACATAAAGTGTACAAGAGAACCCCTTGTTGTGATCAAATATGAGTGACGTAAAGCTCTGGATTCATTTATGATAGCACTCAAAATACCAAGAACATTATTCAAAGATACATGAATCACATGTAGATACAACTCGATTAGTCCTCATTTGGATTCTTGATGTCAATGATATATACATAATAATGTATTTGAAAAATTAATCAAGTAGAATTATCACATTCAATGTAATTCTTGTTTTAAAAAAATTATAAATTAAATATTAAAGATCATCTCAAGGAGATTTTTAAGTTTCATTCATTAAGTTATTTAGATTTATCTGTTGAAATTGATGGAAAAACCAACACTCACCCACCACATCTTATATTCATCGAAACATTTAAGTGGTATTAGAGTGGTCACATTCTGATTTATAGTTATTTTTAATTTGTCTGATAAATTTATATGTTTTTTTATTTTTTCTAAAGTACCTTATATTGGTTGATAGAGTGATTAATGGTTTACATTTTTTAAAACATTATTGAAAATTTTAACATAGGTATTTTGGGATGTCGATGTGTTTTTGAGGCATTTGGAATGAATTTGAGAAAGGATTGAGTCAATTTTTAGATTTTTTAAAGCTAAAAAATAAGAGATTTTATCCAACCTATAAAATTAACAAAGTATTGGGCGTAGGGCTTTGAGTGCTGAGCATAAGGCTTTGAGAGCTGAGCATAAGTCTTTGAGAACTTAATGTAACACATTATGTGTTGAATGTGAGGATTTTATAACTATACATAAAACTTTTCTAAGTGTGTGGATTTGATCTCCCTAGTATAATACTTCCATACCTTTTGATATCCTGAGTTTCTACTGGGTGAAAATTTGAGATTCTAGAATTCTAATATTTTGAAGAAAACAAATGTAATGATGTTAAAGTAAATATTCAAGGAGTAAAAAATCATATTTAAAATTTTATCTAAGCCCTTAAATGTGATATTTCATTTATCGTGGTTATTACTTATAACTATTTTATAATTTGATCTATTTTATTCTAAAATCTATTGGTGTGGATCGAACATGAAGTTTTCAATAAATAATATCCATATGCTCTATCTAGAATATTAATGTGAAGATGTTTAAAATTCTTAAAATAAAATAATCACTAACCTAAAACCATGTAGTGATTCTAGTTGAGTTTCTCAAATATGAATGTACAAGTTTTTGATTTATTTTATATAATTCAGGGATATAGTTCCTCTAATCATGATTTGTATGAAAAAGATGAAGTTTTTGTTTCTTTCGATAAGGAAGAAGATGTGGGTATTTGTAGAATTCAAAAATTATCTATTTGTGAGTTATTCCACATTTTAAGTGTGGATGGAGAATATTATATAATTTTTTTAATTTAGTTGGTGAGAAACAAGAAGGGTCGAAGTGGTTTCTCATTGTTAACATGAAATTAATAAAAGTGAAGAATATTTAGAAGATCATAGTGCATTTTTGTGAGCCTAACTAAATGAGGAAATAAAAGAGATCATGTTGGAATATTTATTCAAGGTGAATCAAGAATGTTGAAGGGGAATTTATTTTACTGGGGTTAAATTAATTCCTATAATTTTAATTTTCCCTAATAATGGGTGTTTACAAAGTATTAAAAAATGATATTTTCTTATACCTTGATGAAGGACATAAAAAAATATTATGAAAAAAAGAGGATCTAAAGACAAATCTATATGATTTTCATCCTAATCTAGTGGAGTAATATCATTTAGTGAAATCTTTTTATATTGATAAGTAGTTATACATAATATCCATATAAATTGAGTAGTTGTTATTGAATATTTGGCATATTATATCATAACAGATTCTTTGAATACCAAAAAATATTCAAGAATCATTGAAAATAAGTTACTACTTGAAACACATATTCACATGCTTGATCACTTACTAAGATTACATATTAATCAAACCCAGCATCTTCTTATATATATTCAAGTGATTCAATACTAAAATTAAAACCATACACAACAGTTCAGCTATTATCTATTTTTATCTTCATAATATTCTATTATAATGGTTTTCACAAGAATATTTGATTCACTCCTAATATTCAACACCCAGAATATTTAAATCCTTAGAATAATATTTAATCCTTCTTCTTCTTTATTTGATATTTCTTCCTTGATCATCTATGAATACAGTCTCTCAGTTCAAGCACAAAACTTTTACTTTATATTTTACCTTTTCTTAAAGGCTGAAATTTTTATCATTTAATAATCTATGATAATGTTATGTAATTAACCCAAGGAAAACTCCCTATATATTCTAGAGATGATATATTAGGATCAAAATAGTCCAAAAAGTCCCTCATGTAATTCTTACAATTATAGAGTCTTCAATTTTTTCAAAAGAATACCATGAATATTACTAACAAATTCATTTATCCAAATGAAATTATCACTCATATTCTATTATTCAATCATCATGATGTCTTCAAACCTTCTTATCTAGATTTATAATTTATCCTCCTTCACTTTCATATTTCCTTTATAGTTACTTTCCAGATTCTCCTATATTTCATTATCCAATAGAAGTCTCATCAATTTTTTTAAACCTTTTTTGAAAAGGATATGGGAATATAGTTTTTTGGGTTTTCATTATTCTAAATTTTTCATTTATCTACCAAATTAATTATATAATTTCACTCAATGGGTGGAAAACCAAAGAAAGTAGCATCCCTAACCTTAAATAAAAGGGATAGAAGATATGGAAACATTTGATTCTCCAAATTATGATAATTTTTTCCATGAAATTTTGTCACAGCCCTAATATTCACTAAATTTAGATTATCCATTCTAAGTGCTTGAATGAATAAAATAGAGGGACCTAGGTTCTAATACCAATTAGTATCAAAGTACATACTTAAATGGAATTAACTAACTTCAAAGAGTACATTTCTCGAATATCAAGGCTTGAAATAATTAGAATTTTTTTAGATATGGATACACATAAGCATTACACATTGTATCAAATAGATGTAAAATCATTATTTTTAAATATTTACATTGAGGAAGAAGTATTTATTGAAAACAATATATGGTTTTATTATTGATTTTTATTGAAACCTGGTATACTAACTTAGAAAGTTTTTATATGTCTTGAAACAGGATCCTAGAGCCTATTATTTAATACTTGATGGGTTCTTAAAAGAAATATATTTCACAAAGAGAAAAGTTGAAGGAAATTTTTATGAAAGATATATTTCTACTAGTGCACTATTTTTCATTGTTTATGTTGATGATATAATTTTTTCTAGTGACTAATAGTTAATTTGTGTTGAATTTTATAAAAAAATGGATGAATAGTTTGAGATGTTCATGGTGGTAAAATTGAATTATTTTATAGGAATATATATTGATCAAAAATAAAATTTAATATTTTTTCATAGGAAAAATATATTAAAGAGTTGTTGAAAAAGTTTGGAATTCAAGAATCATGAGAATTTTCAACACCAATTTCAGTTGTAACCAAATTGTGTAAAGATAAGAATACCACTAAAGTTGATCAGAATTAATTTAGAAGACTCAATAGAACTTTTTTATATTTTAAAACATCAAGACCATATATAGACTATGTTGTGAAACTTTATTTCTCAATTTCAAAGTACCCCAAAGGAGTCACATGTGTGTTTGGATAACTGGATACTAATATATGTGAAGAGAATAATGAATTATGGTCCATTTTACAAATTTATTACATTTTTAAAGTTTCTTGAATACATATCTACTCAAAATAAAATTTTAGATATATTCAAAAAAATCTATATCAAGGAAGAGGTTCTATTATTTGAGTTTGAAACTCAATGTTCATCCGTCTCCTCTCAACTGAAAAAAAGTATTACTAACCCCCATATGGTATTTGGATTGTGTTGATAAAGGAGAAGAAATAGTGTCATAATTTTATGCCAACAGGGAAGTAAATTCATGGTAAATAGAGGAGTGGTCACTTCTTTTTCATAAGGTGGAAATTATCTCTACCAGACCACTAGAACCTATACACACTAATTTATGTGGTATTATAAGGCAATGGTCAACAAGAGTTTATTCATATTTTATAACATTCATAGGTGATTTCACCTGAATTAACAATGTGATGTTCCTCAATAAAAAATTATACAATTGAAAGAGTTGATCTTCATGTATGAACATGACTAGTGATAAAGGAGGAGTTCTAGTATTTTCTACAAAAATATGGAATACAAGGATTCTTACCTAAATTGAATATCATGAAGCAATATATTTTAAACAAAATTAAAATGATAACTAATTGTATTTTGAATACCTATGTAATTAGAGAAGGCTATCCTAGTCCTTTGATTCCGAAGAATACAAAAATCGGTGTATAGAAACACTTGAATGGAAGTTTAGAAAGGATATAGTCACTTTGTAGAGGCCCTAAATTCATTTTATAAATTATAGATCTTTTTGGGATGGAACTAGAAAAATAGTAAAGTCCCAAAATTTAAGTCTTTGTCTCTGAGTGTAAATATTTGAATCGTTGAGTGTAAATATTTAAAACGCTGAGTGTAAGGCTTTAAATCACTATGTGTAAAGTTATTTTTCAACATACATCATTTTAAGACTTTGGAAACCTATAAAATGAAAATAGAGTATAACATAAAGCTTTTTCAAGAAATATAAATATTTTTCATTGATCATAAGGATTTAACATGATAATTGTAAATATATTATCTTATCATAAGGATTCTTTACTTTAAAAAATTAGTGATTTTCTGGATAAAAATTATAAAGATTCTAGATTCAATTCTAATAAAAATTAGAAATAATGGGATTGTGCTTGAGTAGTTTTTCAAAGATAAAAACATCACAAATAAAGTGTGATTAATTCTTGGAAATTTTTAGTGTTAACCTTCAAGGTGATTCAAGGAATATCAAATAAAATTTAATTCTAGAACATTTAAATGTAGATTTTAAAAAATAAATTCTAGAATTAAGTGGAAGTGAAATATTTCAATCCTTAAACTATTCTAACATTATCTTGATATCATGGTTATTTTATTATTCATGATCTAAGATGGTATTAAGAGAATTAAATAAAAGGAGGAATTTATGGGAAATAAATTACGTATAAAGTTATTATTTTAGTTTTTCTAAAACTAAAAATGAAGGGATATATGAAGAAGTTAGTGTTGAACTATAATGTTATAAATATAACTAAGAGTTATGATTCAATATTGTAGTGAGTATTGAAGTTATTCAAGATGATTTGGTATCTGAATGTGCAGATCATGTTAATCTTTTTGATATTATTCTATGATGCCCTCAATCTACATGAAGATGAAGCAAGATTCATACATAATGTTATATAATCATTATATGACTGTGGATAGTGGATTTTAATTTATGTGGATATCATATTGAAGAAAATGATAGAGTCAAGCATTCTATGAAAGAATAAAAAAATCAATAGAGGTATGAAATGTTCTTTGATTATAAAAGTTTAATAAGATCTTGATATTGTTTTAGTGAGAATTTGTTTCTCATAAGAATAGTTGTGTGTTAATAGCAGTGAAGATAATAAAATTCTCATCACAATTTGTTGTATGATTTGTATACATCCATGTAAAATGTTCAATATATAGATCTTAGTGAGAGGTTGAAAAGAATATGAGGAGGACATGAGTCCAACTAGAAAAAGCTGAAAGACTTTATAATAGTTGAATTTTTTCAATAGAAAAATAAGATAGTAGTATGAAATCAAAAAAATGAAGGGAATTTATGTTATTATATAGGATACAATGGTTAATGGAAAATAATGTTGAGATTGTGTGAAAATACCATGTACAAAAAAACAATGAAAATAAATAAATATTTTGGGAAAGGAATTAGTTAGGGGTATTTTATATTCTCAAATTGAAAACCTGATTTCCTATTGACCAATACATAAAAATAAAAAGAAACAGAGAGGAACTATAGGTTCACAATTTCATCTGAGACTGAGTAGAATAGAAGAAACGCTATATCTCTCAAATAAGAAAAATAAGAAAGATATTTTGATCCTATATTAAATATGAATATCATCTAGGTATCGAGGAAAACTTAGTCAAGTGACATAGATGAACTCCCCCTTAATTCATATATAAACCCACACTTATAATGAACGCCCCAATTAAACATTATTCACAACTTCATATTACAAGGTAATGATCACTCCCCCTATTATTAAGAATTCACTTCCTCATTTACATTGAGTTTTGACACAATTTCTCCCCCTTTTTCAACAAAATCCAAGTCCTTTTTTGGGGTTAGTTCAACTTTTCTTCAAGCATGAAGAGAGGGTTGAACATGTAGTTTCAAACTCAACTCAATAACTTTTCTATTTTCATGGATTTTGTGAATATATTTGAAATTTTGATTCTGATTAGAGATGTATTCAAGCCTGATATCCATTTTGTTCACTCTTTCATTAATGAAATGATACCTGATGTCAACATGTTTAAATAATAGTGAAATAAATCCATCATTGAACTTTGTATAGCACTCTAGACCCAAAAATATAGAACTCATGTATTATTTAATTAATTAAATATTGAAAACTAGTTATAATAATCTTTAATACATCTCTACTCAGAATCAAATTATATATATCTTCATAAGATCCATACTAAGAGATAGGTTATTTGAGTTGAGGAAGAAACTCCATGTTTATCCCTCCCCTCTCAAATGTAGAAAAGTGGAACTGGCCCCCACATGGGATTTAGATTGTGTTTACAAATGGGGAGAAATAATGTCACAATTATATTTCATTGGGGAAGATAAATCTTTCAAAAAATAGGAGTGATCATTGCCTTGACATATGTACCCGAATGGCCCGAAGGCCTTCATTTTTTTATTTTATTATGGATAATCCCCCTTTTAAGGGTTTAAGGGGAACCCATACATGACCCGTAGGCCCAAGGCACAAGGCCCAACATGAACCGAAGACCCAGAGGCGTACCATGCCCATTACATGACCCGTAGGCCCAACCCACTCGAAATTCACTTCCCTAGCTTCTTTCATCCTTGATCACCTAGCTCCCCACCATGAATTGCTGATCAGCTAGCATTTCCCCATACAAAGTTGTATGGTTACTGGTCCCGATGGTGGTTTCCATACCCTCTCATTCTTCCAATCAAGCTAGCTTTACATTTGGTGACTGCTACTCTTGTTGTTCTGATCCTCTTCTGGGGTCTACTCTATGTGAATTGGGAACTCAATGGTCTCTTGTGGCCAGACGGCCCTATGTCCCAAATACCTTTGATGAACCGAAGGCCCTAAGACCCTTAGGCCCAAACCATTGGCCCGAAGACCCAAATCAGGTGAATAGTTCCAGATGCTACAGTACCGAACAATACCTTCTACAGTTCCTGCTATAAGTGAGGTTTTATATATGAATTGAGGGGGATTTCATCTATATCAATTTTCCAAATTTTCTTTCCATCAAGGGATGAAATTCTCTCAAAAAATAACTTTATCTTGTTGTGTGGTTCAATAAACTTCTCATGTGATATAGTTTCTGATTTGGTGATTCATATAATGAAGCTGGAGTATGTGTGAACATCTCTATGATTCTATTGAAGAGTTGATAGGTGTTTCCAATAAATCCAAAAGGGGTATATTGAAGAACCTTTTGAATGGTTGATGAATTTATTAATTGTTTTCATTTTTTTCAACATTCTTCAAGAGTTTAGAATAGGTGTCTGGGGCTATTGAGATGTTTTTTAGGTGTTTGGAATTTGTTTGAGAATGGATGGAGGAAATTTAAAGAAGTTATGAAGTTTTTATAAAAATTAAGAGATTATTTATAACCTATGAAATTAGTAAATAAATTATTGTAAGGATTTTAGAACTGAGAAAAAAGGATTTGAAATCTGAACAAAAGGCTGTGAATATTAAGCATAAGGCTTTGTGTGCTGAACATATGGTTTTGAGAATTGAATGTAAGACTTTTCTGAGTGAATATCTCTGACCTCCCCAATATAAGACTTATATAATTTGTGATATTCTAAGTTTCTATTAAAAAAATATGATATTATAAAATTAAAATATTCTTAATAAAATGAACATGATGATCCTAAAGTCAGTCTTCAAGGAGTAAAACATCACATTTAAAATGTGGTCCAAGCCTTTTTCATATGAGATTTCATCTATGGTGATTATTTCTTATATTTTTTTATGTTTAGATCATTTTATTTTAAAATCTACTAGTGTGGATCAAATTTTATTTTTTTTATAAATAATCTATAGATTCTAGATATGGAATGTTAATGTGGAAATGTTCTGTTGTTTCTAAAATAAAATAATCGCTGACCTAAGATAATTCAGTTGTCATGGATGAGTTTCTTGAGTATGAATGTACAAGATAGTAAGTTACTTTATATAATGTTGTGATATAATTCCTCTAGTCATTAACTATATAATGAATAATAATATAAAGTATGTTTCAGTAAGGAAGAAGACATGGGTATTTTTGGAATTTAAAAATTCACTATTTGTGAATTATTCTTTATTTTAAGCGATGATAGTGAAGATTACAGATTTTTATTTCATTTATGTAGTGAGAAAAAATAATGTTATAAATGGGTTTTTAGTATTTACATGTAGTTATTAAAATTAAAGAATATTCAGAAGATTGTGGTGCATTTTTTCGTGAAAAACTGAAAGAGTAAATAAAAGAGATCATGTTGTATGGTTATATTGAGATTATTCAAGAATATTGAGAAGGAGTATATTTTAATAGAGTAAAATTAATTCTTGTAATATCAAGTTTTCTTAATATTGTGAGTTTATGAAGAAATAATACAACACCCCATACCCACGCTCATGGGTCTGGTGCAAAAAACACTCTATATATTTTAAAAAAATAAAATATTTAACATCACTATATAATATATAGTTTCTATATTCTTGAGTATTGTTTAGATATTTATCTTTTTAGTTTAAAAAAAATTAAAACAAAAAATATACCTCTTGAATATTTATTTTTTATAATTTAAAAACTTTTATAAGAATTCCATATCTACTCCAACTAAAGGACTTATTCATTAACAAACTTCGAAACTAAATCGACTTGGAAAACCACCATGTGATAAAACATTTAAAATATTTAAGTGATAAAAAGTATTTGTAAGGGTTTTAAAATTAATCTTTATTTCATTCTAATTATTGTAAACTTATATGAGAATAATTTTCCTCAAAAAAATAATTTAATTTTAATAAAATTGTTGATAAAGTATGAAATTCACTTTTCACTTTAAAATCTATAGAGTTTCCAAAGAAAATAGATTTCAAGAACATTTTTTAAAAACACTTTGAAATAAATAAACATTTTTTATTAAAAAAAATCCTTTGAATTTTTAAATATAAAATTAGGATATTATTTACATATAAAATTTTATACACCTATGAAGTACTATTAAAATATTTTCTTACTAAAATATTTCTAGTATTTTTTAGAAAAAAATTCACAAGATTAGAAAACAAAACATTGAGGTTACCAAGAACATTGTAGGATATATAGGTCCAAACCATCACATTATGGATAAAGTACCTGGACGATTGAGTTCCCTCCCCATTCCTCATCTATTTAAAATTCCCAAGTGCCAAATTTTAACAAAACATTTTAAATATTTCTTCTTTTTTCACTAGAGTTTTCTATAAAAACCATAATTTAAAATAATTATAATGGATATATATAAAAAAATTTAATTAAATAATCTAAAGTAATTAAAAATATATTTTGAGGAATCTTTAAACTCTGATATGTTTTTCAAAAAAAACATGGATCATCTATTAGAATAACATATTTCATGGCCATACAATAATTTAAATGAAGAAGATATCCATGAGATAAAATAATTTTAAAATAAAGTCGCTATTTGATAAAATGTAAAAAAAATTCTTGAAATTAAACTATTTTAAATATAAACCCATAGTTTTTGAAATGAAACATTTGAAACTTGGTTTTGTATTTTTTGAAATAAGATAATATTGAAAACGAAAATTTCTTAACAATAGGTTTTGGAAAATTTTAAAATATAGATTTAGAAAATGATCTCACATAAAATAATATTTTTAAACCCCCTTAAAATAAATTCTGAAATCAAAATATTTTAAAAATATAAATCCCTAAAGAGGAATTTTTATTTTTAAAACATCAATTTTTATAAATATTTTCACATAATATGATGATTTTTTAAATAGTATTCCAAATAAAATGAGGGTTTGGAAAATTTTGAAATATAATTTTAAAAACATTTCCCCCTAACCTGTTTTTGTTGATTGAAACCTTCTAAAACCCTCTTATAGAACTCCTTTTTAAGAATAATTTCTAAAATCCCACTCTCAAACTATCTATCTTTGTAACTATAAATTATACATGAAATTGGTGAAGGGTCACAGTAGAGGACCTTTTCATTTCCTTGAATTTTTAAAGGACTTACTTATATAGACAAATTCACTATGTAATATAATATTATTGAATAGATTTTTTTCGTTTAACATTTTTTTTGATATGTAACGAGGGATAGTTTTTTTCTGTTTTCGTTGAGTTTTTATCACAACTATCCTCCCTTTTAAGTGTGTGGATATCATTTTATTACCTATATTTTATTATTTTTCCAAATAATATATTTTTGGTTTGAAAAACATGTAAGTATATTCATATATATATATATATTGCATCAAAGTCCTTGAAACAGTAGTATGTCAAAGAAAGAGAAAGTTTCATCTTACCTTTACATGGTATTTTTAGTATTATGATGCCCCTTAAATAGGTTGAGATCTACCCTAATGTATAATTTTAAATCACCCTTTTTTAGATCATTTGAGTTACATTTACCCTTATCTCTCTAGTGGAAACATCTCACATGTATTTAAGAAATGATAGAGAAATGCTCAAATTGTCCCCTATGTAACACTCAAGTTCCTTGATATTTGCAGATAAAGGAAATTTTAGGGGATTCAATAGCTAAAAATAAAGGTGGATATCACCTGATAAGTGATGGAGGAGATGAAAATTCTATAGTGAGGAGTACAAAAACTACACTATATTGGGGGGAAAGGTTAAAGATTACATTGGCCTTTATGTGAGTACTAGTTTACCCTTATGTAACTCAAGTGTACCCCTATGTGATTTGCTTTATACCCTTATAAAACATGTTGAAAATTTATCTACCCTTATGTGAGTTTGATATTCACCCTTACAAGAACTAAAATATTCCAACTAACCCTTACGTGGCTGCCTAGGTACCTTTACAAAGAGAAACACCCTTGTGCGAGCCAGCTACTTACCTTAAAGTGACTGTCCAATCTAAATTGTATATAGAAAAACTCAATATTACCTTCACGTACAAATATAATTACCCTTACATTAAAATACTACTTAAACATGATGATTAAAAACACCTTATAAATCTCTTTAAAATAATAATAATAATAACCTTTTAAAAATTTTGTTATTTATTTTAAAATTTTAATCCAATTTTTAATTTTCATTATATCTATTTCGAATAACTTAATAAATATTATATTTTCATTTAAAATTAACATATATCATAATATATATATATATATATAAAAATTAATATAATCCTCTTATAATTTCATATTACATTCAAAATTATATTACCATTAAAATTTAAATATATCCACTTATAACTCGCATATAATTATATTTCTTAATATTCCATTTATTGTATATTTATTTCTAATTAATATAACTATATTCATTTTAATCTAATACCATATATGTCATAATATTTATATTTATCATTATTTAAAATTTATATTTATCATTCACTATCATTTATCACCAAGTAATGATCGATAATTAATTTTATTATATAACTCATTAAAATATGAATAAAAGTATAAATTTTTAAATGGGAACATATTATTTTATTCATTATTCAAAAAATTCCTATGATTATTTTTTCCTCAATGACCATATGATCACAACGATCATATCCCATAATTTAAATACAAACTCTCCCTATTTTCTAATTTTAACTTCCAAAATGAATCCTATAATTCTATTTGATCATCTTTAGAGGGATTTTCTACTTGGATGATAGAATCCTTCTAATTTTTTTTTTGAATAAATCCATTTTAAGAATATTTTCTAAAATCCAACTCTTTAATTTTCTCTCTTTACAACTATAAATTGTATGTGATACTGGAGAAGGAGCTTAGAATAGTCCCTTTTCATTTCCTTCAATGTCCAAAGGGATTACATATATAGAAAACTTCACTTTTAAATATAATATTATTTAAATTTTTTAACAATTTATGTCGTGACATGTAAATATGGATGGTTTTGTCTATTTTCATTGTGGATTTATCACATTGTGGCTCCCTTTTAAGTGTGGTTATCATTTATATACCAATTTTACAGTATTTTGTCCAATACAATGATTGTGTTTTAAAAACATGTAATTTATATATATATATATATATATATCACACCAAAGAACTTAAAATAGTAGAATTTTAGGGAAGGAGAAAGTGATATCTTACCTTTACACGATATTTTTAGTTCTAGGATGACCTTTATGTAGGTCAGGATCTACCCTGACAATGAATTATAATTCACCCTTACATAGATCATATAGTTACATTTATAAAGATCTCAACAATAGAAACATCTCATGCATCATCAAGATGCGACACAAAAGTGTTCTAGCTATCCCCTATAAAAAACTCATGTTCCTTGGTAGTGGTAGATGAAGGTAATGGGGTAGGAGTCAATGGATAGAAATAAATAAAGATATTGTCAATACAGTGTCAGAGGAGCAGGTGAAGATAAAAATGGTGGGGCAAATGTTAAATATGGAACTAAACATCTCAAAAATTGAAAATTAAAAAGAATCCATGAATTTTAAAATAGATTCCATGTACCAAAACCAAGTTTGGGTATTTTTTGATTCTCTAGTTAATGTAAATCGTGTTGGGTGAAAAGCATATTCAAGAAAAAACCTGACATGAATGGTAAAGTCAGTGCTTATAAGTCATGAATTGTTAATAAAGGGTTTAAGAAATTTCATGGTATAGACTATGATGAAACCTTTTAATCAGTTTCTATGCTAAAATATATTAAAATTATAATTTTCATTACATCTTACCATGATTTTTAATGGTTTAAAATGTATTTCAAGGTTGCATTCCTTAATGGAAACCATATAGAATATGTATATATGAAAAAACTATAAGGTTTCATGAAAAAAAATATTACAATAATGTGTACAAGGTAAAAAGATTCATATATGGATTGAATCGAGAATCAAGATCATGGGACAATCACTTTGATGAATCCCTAAGAGAAATTGGTTCCATAAAGACTGAATATGAACCTTATGTCTATAATAGGTTTAGTGGGAGTGAAGTATTTTTACATGTATTATATTTTGATGATACATTACTAATAGTAAATGAGATAAAAATCATATAGTTAAGTCACTGTTAAATAAACGCTTCTCCTTCAAATATTTAAGTGAATTTTCTTATATTCTAGGGATCAAGATCCATCAAGATAGATCCAATAGGTTGATTGGACTAAGTCAAGGTACATACATTGTCAAGTTATTAAAGATATTTAATATGGAATAATAAAATATAGTATTATTATAATTCCCCAAAATTAAAAAATAATAACATTTTATTCTATATCATATGTGACACACAACACCGAGCTCAAACAGCCCACAAAATATATATCTTTAAATTTAATCTCTTTAATAGCTTACGGAATACATAACCCTGAGACTAAATGAACCATAATATAATATATAATTATAACTTAAACATTGAATTTTGGGGTATGAATATAAAAAACAAAATTATGAAAATTTTGGATATATATTTATTAGAAATAAAATAAGAGTCATTTGAATGAAAAAGAAATGTTTTCTGAAAACTGTATTTTTTATAAAAGACAGTTTAGTTTCACTTTGTGCATATATTTTAAAATTTAATTTTAACAATTTTAGAAAATTTATTCAAAAAAATAAACTTCCTTTTTTGAAATCAGAGTAATAAAATTATATTAGAGTGATATTTTGGAATGTTTCTAAAATGTTTCATTTTTTGATGAATAGTGAAAAATACTAAATTTTAATCGAAAACTGCCTATTAATTTAATATAATTATAAATTTAAATTGTATTTTAAATTGGTTTAAAAGTAAAATTAGATCAATTATATATCAATTAATACAATTTAGGTCATTAGAATAATTTTCATATTGAATTTTGATATAAAAACATTTTGAACTTTTGAAAATTTTCCCTTTAAAAAACTATTTTATTATCGAAGAACATACCCAGTTTTATTGGACTAATTGTGGAGCTACACACCCTAGGAGAGAAATGACCGTAGGGTTACGCACTATGTGTTTTCCCCAACCAAGTGTCAACACCTTTGAACTGGACTCAACTTCTTTTCTCTGGCGGTCTTTATCGGCTTTTCCTCCTCCCCACTTCGTTCTTCATTTTTCACCTTGCCTCCTGCATAATTCAAATGATACTATGATCATCCCCTCTTCCTTCATTTGAGGAGATTTTTCTCCCCTTTTGTCCCCTTTTTCTGGCCGACTTAGGGTCTAGTGAGGTTTGAAGCGTTATTTCCTCTTTCCGGGGACTTACGGGTGGTGTTATCATCATTCATGCAGCGGACGCAGTTCATATTTATCTTCTGATCTATTTTCATATCTGTGCAACATCAGGCTAGATCATTTTGTATTTTGACTTTGGCATTCTATGCTACCATTGTTGGAGTTTCTTCAAGAAGTGTCTTCGACGATCCTCTGCATGAAGGTGAAGGACTCCGAGTGTCTCGGGATCCTTCGAGCGGTGGTCTCTGATGGATCAGTGGAGGTATGTGGATTCTATTTTGGGTTTCAGTTTCATCATGATTATTGTAACTCTTTGGTTGTTACTTTCTCAGGATGTGAAGTTCTTTCTACTTGATGGGTGACTTTTCTACCTTCTATGGTTTTGATTTGGGTGATGTTTTGCGATGTAGCCTCTTTTGATTGAGTTTTCGTGCTTGGTTTTCTTTTTTTATGTTGTGTGGTGTTATCAATGTTGTTTTCAAGAGTGATTAATTTGAATTTAATCCTATTTTTCATCTGGTCTTGATGGATTTTTTTACTCTAGAGTGGCTCATTTCTTCATGAGTCCTTGCTTTCCTTGTTGCATTTGGTGTGGTACAGCTTCTGCAGGTGTCACTGGGTAGGCAGCCTCGAATGAGGGATGGGTGTGCTGACATCCATCATCTAGCCATTGGTCATCATCTTGATGGAATAATGGATTCCTTGTCATTTAATTTTGCTCTGTGTTTTCTTGTTTGGTCTCGCATCGTATCTGGTGACATTGCTTGATTTTCATGCTTTGTCTGGGTAGGTGGCTCTTTTGAGAGAAAGGTGTGTTGGAACCTTTTATTTGACTCTTCTCTACACTCTTGTATTGGTTGTAGAGGTTCTTTGACATGTTTTACTGCCATTATGGTGTAATTATTAATATAGGGGGTGATGTAATATTTAGACTTATCTCACTTTTTCACTGTCTGGCAAGGGGGGCAACGAGGCTTTCACTTGTGCTTGCTTGGATGTTTGCTGATTTTGAACTTACTGCCCCATTTTGACCTTCCGTATTATTTTTTTCTTAGTAATTTTTCCCTTATCTATAATATGTTACCTCTTAACTTGTTGTAAAAGAGGTTCCTTTGTTCAATAAAGAGGGCTCAACCTTCAATCTTGTCTAAAAAACTATTTTCTTATCGCATCTGTGGAATTATGTTTAAATTAAATTTTTCCACTAATATGCATTGAATTGGAAAAATTTATTCAATGTATGTAATAATAATAATTTATAATTTATAATAATTTCAACTAAATTGTTTACCAAAATAAATAGTTAAAACAGTAAAAATTAACTATCACAGTTGAGGTAAAAATGGATTTACCAGGGGTTAAACTTAAAATTTAAGGGTTAAAATTAACTAGAAACTTGTATAAAATATATTTTATTAACATATTTAGACCTTACCCCTTATATTATCTATAATTTTTCATTATTATATCCTTTTTACATGATAAAAACGTGGGTAGAATTTATTCTTTTCAAAAATTACAATTATGCCACTCATCGCACTTATAAAACGCCACCCCTCTACTCTTTTCTTTACACCTTAAAACCATTTTTTCAGAAAATAAATGCACAAATAACTTCCCAACTCACATCCCCTCATCCTATAATCCTTATTTTGGGTATAAATCCAAACAAGGATGTATTTTTGGTGCAAACCTATGAATGTTACCCGAAGAAGAGGTATTGTTCTTCAATGAGTATTTTTATTTTATTTCTTTCTCCACCCCCTTAAAATATTATTAGAAAATGATGATATAATAAACTATATATATTACATTTAATAATATGTTTTATGTTTATTTAATGACATATAACCATCTCCACTTCCATCAAATTGGTTACGAAATCAAGATTTGTGTGTACGGTGGACTACCAACTCACGAAATGTTGTAATCCAATTTTCCATTATCAACTATCATGGTTTGTTATAATTAAGGATATAAATTTTATATATGATATTTATAAAATAATTATACATTTTTTTCATTATATCATGTATATATTTTTAATTTCTATGTTGTAGGGGATATGGTAACGTCATTCATGTGTATGGCGGACTACCACCTCGTAAAGTGATGTGATTCATATTTCACTAATGCTTTACATAAAAGATGATAAGGATAAAGTAAATAAATATTTTTAATATAATTAAAACAATTGTGATATTAATTACATATTTATCATTATTAAAATATAATATATCATTTTCTTTCTTACACTAAAAAATGATAATGTTGCTCGTGTACGTGTGGACTATGGCCTTCATGAAGCGATGTGAATCTATTTTCATCACCACACCACATGGATGGTATATACAAGTTTATATAAAGAAATAATATGTTATTTCTGATATTATTATCATTCATTAAATACAAAATATTACTTAACTCATTTCTATAATGATCATTGAAAAATGGAAATGTTAATCATGCGTATGTACAGCCTACCATCTCCATGATCGAAACGTGCTTCATTTCTCAAAAAAAAATATTTCATGGTTGATCTTAAAATTATAATTTATGAATAAATATCATAATTTTCTGATGATTATTATTCTATATATATTTAAATAATGACCTCCTAGACCAATAGTCACCTTCAAAAGTCATTTTGACAAATAAGTCAAATATCATCAAAACACCTAACGTAAACTTAAA
Organism: Viscum album; assembly: GCA_963277665.1. Classification (NCBI taxonomy): domain Eukaryota; kingdom Viridiplantae; phylum Streptophyta; class Magnoliopsida; order Santalales; family Viscaceae; genus Viscum; species Viscum album. Next base: position 119,463,434 of record OY728141.1, read on the forward strand.
TTGATTATGTAATCATATATAAAATAGTAATTATTGAAATAAAATTAATAATAAACTAAAAAAAGTTTCTTAAAAAAGAAAATAATTAATATAATTTTATTATTTTTGAAGATAATGGATGAATGTGATGAGTCAGACTCAAGGTAAAGGATTTCATCTCAATTTCCCTTCATAGAGGAATATTGTAGTGTTATGAACCTAATTTATTTTACATGGTGTCTATAATACCCTTTTAAATTTAATACCATGATTTATTCATAATTAATGGTATTTTAAGTATCAATTGAAATTATTTCATCCAAGGGGATTTCAGTTGAAAATTACCAAGGGGTAAAATTTATTGTACAATCACACTATCTTTTGTGATTATTAAATTTGTCTTAAATATAGATATTATTGTATAATGGATATTATTATTTCATAAAACATATAACATTTTTATATATGGTACTTACTTTGAAATTTATTTGATTAATTATGGAAATATTGATAAATTTATATCCTTTACTCAAAATAGATACTTGATGATAAGCTACATTGCTTATGAATTAAATAGTTTATTCAATATATGAGGAATACTTTGGAAATTAAAGACATGGGTGGGGGATAATTTTAGATATACCCAGTAGATTTAAACTATATTGAGGATAGATCTTAATGATAAAGTTAGCATGTTCCTGGGAAACATGAACTACAATAATTAAGTTTTCCTTCATTAAGAATTCAATTAATATCATTATCCATGAGATTTTTTATATGATATTATCTATGGATGTATTTAATTATCATTTTATTATTTAAATTTAATGTGTTTTTAGTTATTTACCTTGATATATTGTTTATTCCCTGTCTTATTATGATAGTAGAGTTATTTAAATGTATTTTTTATTTAGTTATTTACCTTTCCATATTTAGTATACTAATTGATTAATAATATCTTCTGTTGTAATTAACCCTTACTAATCATTTGGAATCACCATTATTTAGTTTCCTTCAGTTATAATATGAATAATAATTCTTGGAATGATTTTTCAATGATGTATTTCATTTCTTTTTGTTATGTATTATGCTTTAATTTTCATTCCCAATGTAAAATGGGTATCATGTATGTATCTGGTTCTATAAAACTATTTAACTAATCAGTTCTTCAGGATTTTATTCTTTGTATCTATGTAAGTCTAATAAAATAGGACACCAGTTTAGGGCTACTATAGGTAGGGTCTCTACAGCTGGTATTAAAGGAACTTTAGTAGAAATCTTGGGAAACAAGATTAAGAAAATAATATATAATGGAACATAACCCAATAATAGACTTTGAGGATAAGTGTAGAAGAATATCTTAAATTCTTGTTAAGTAATATATTATGTGGTTTTACTTAGATATACATCCTTGTATTGGAACTGAAAGTGGATGTGGTTCTGGCACAGATGTACCTAGGTTTAATAAATCTGAAAATATTACATTCGGATTGACTTAATCATCACTTGTTACATAACAATGGACATTATTTTACACATGTTTTGAAACTTCTGGGGATATGATTATGATAATTCACATTCTCCTTAAAACCCATTATGAAGGATTTGAAAATAAATATATCTCCAAAGAAACCAAGTTTATGATGCATAAATATTTTAATTTATGATAAGTGTTACACTATTTTTTAAATTATACATCATAATTTAAAACTCTTAATTTTATAGGATAAGAAAATACATTCCATTATTTAGAAATGGTGTATAAAAGGAATAAGAGTATCAATACTAATGGACAATGTAGATATTTACCTACTTAGGAATTCATTACAGCTGGCATTGGAATAAATAAAATAATGGATATATTAGGGTAGCTTAATTGATTTATGAAAAATAACATTTCCTGGATGGAGAAAAATATTCCACTGTGATATTCTTATATACCGGATCACATTATGTGACATAATCCTCCATAAATTAGTGGGAATACTAATCTAGTGGTAGAAAAATAATGTATTAAGTATTTGGAAAAGATATTTATGTCCTTGGGATGCAATGAAAATGAAAAGGTTACACTTGTAGTGTATTGTCTGAAAGGTGATGTTGACCAATGGTGTTCATTGATCTAGAATACTGAGGAGAAGAGTAAATAAAACTCATGGAATGGAAATATTTTAAGGATGCATTATTTGAAAAATATTTACCTCTTGATAAAAAATACAGATGAATGTAAAGTTACTTATCTTAAATAAAAACAAATAAGAAGGTGTTTTGGAGTATGAAGATACATTTACAAGGTTATATAGAAATATTATGGAATAATATGCAACACAGAGTGCAAGTTTGACCATTTCTTTGAAGGGATTAAGCCAAGTCTTTGAAGGTTATTGGTCTCTCAAAAAATTTCTTCATATAATGAAATTATTTTATGTGATATCAATATAGAAAAATAATTCTCCAAGTATTATGGATTTGAAGGGAATTAAGACAAGAAGTGGAAGCCAGAGAAACAAATAGATAAAGGGAAGAATAGAAAGAAGGATTTTCCAACGTGTGAAAATTATGGAAAGAAAACCCCTAGTACTTTATTTAAGGGAATGGGAGTTTACTACAAGTGTGGAGAGAAAGTACACCATGATCTTTATTTCAAGAGAAAGAATTAAATTTTCAATGTGAAATACTTCCATTATAAGGAGATAGGGAACTAGTTCAATTAATTCCCTAAACTTAAAGGGAATATACCTCAGAATAAGCCAAGGTATCAAGGTCAATCTTATGTTATTGATACATCCAAAGCAGAATGATTAATTTTATTTTGTATATAAATAATTAAATTATATTGCAAAAGTTTTTTATAGATGATACACTAGTTATAATAATTATGAAATGTATAAGGATTTTACTGTAATTACTTTTCATTAAGATATTGAAAGCATATGTTGAACATTACTGATGGCCAAGAAAAATGATTCAATGTAAAGTTGAAATTATTGTAAAACACATTATTGAGGGAAAGATAATCCTTAATATGTACCTAACATAGATATAATGATGTTTTGATAAAGATATAATTGATATGGATTAAGTAAATTGGATAGTAATGACTACCTTGTAACATATTAATGATTTTTTGAAAAAGTGGTTTATGCTATCATTGGTGGAGTTTATAGAATTTTTGATTTAAGGGATACATATAATAATTTTTTTTATGTAAGGAATAAGTAATCATGAATGTTTTCAATAATGTTTTATGGTAATTTAGGTTATTAACATGTTTCAAGAGAATATATGATGAAGGTATTCACATGTTTGGAATGTAATGATTAAGATATACTTCATGTTATTTGTGGTATTAAAGATAAGTTCATTTTGGAAATTCAGTAACATTATTTATAAAGTTTTGGATCTTAATATTTTGGAAGTTTCATAAGGTTAACCATTTATAAAATTGTTTAAGTTAAAATTTGGATGAGATTTTAGAGAATAATGTATTACTTAACCATATAGAGAATTATGTATATTAGATAACATGTGTTAACCATTTTGTCACAACAATAACTAGAGATCGAAGGAATTACTTATCATTCTATTAAGGATATTACAATCCATTAAAAGTGAATTTTAGTGCCTCGAGCAAAAAAATTTATTTTTTGGATATTCATTCCATGGAGTAAATGATGAATTGGAAATTGGTTAAATCATAGCGAAAGAGTGAAATTATTCTTATTAAATAGAAACCTATTACGTAAGTATATTTCATAATATTCTTGGATAGTAAGAAAATTACCCATCATTAGAAAATAGATATTAAAATAAAATATTGTACTATTATCATCATTTTTATGATATCAATGACCTTTTTCATGCCTCTTTAGTTTATTTCTTTGTGGTTTTTAACCTTCTCTAGATCACCCACTTTCTTGTGATCAAAATTCTATATCACCCTCCATTGGTATTTGGGTGTTAGTATTATCTTCCATGTCCATGTTTTCATTTCCCAACAATATTACCCTACTTAGAAAATAGGTTTTGTGTTATTACATAAGACCTTTGTACTTTTATTTCTCTCTTATCAAGATGATTTTTTATTAACTCTTTTAATGATGAGGATTTTAAACAAAGAAATTTTCAAATATCAAACTCTGGATTACTGAGATCAAGTTTAAATTGTGATTATACAAATTATTTAAGTTAAAGAAAATGTAATACCCCAAAATTCTAAAATAATTAAATTTTATTCGATATCATATGTGACACAAAACACCAATCTTAAACAACCCAAAAAAATATATTTCTTTAAATTTAAGCACTTCAATAGCTTGCAGAATATGAAACCCTCAGTATAAATGAACCGTAATATAGTATTCCATTATAACCTAGCTATTAAATTAGTGGGTATGAATAGTGATAACTAAACTGAAATTTTTTTTGGATATTTTTTTGACTAAAATAAAATAATAATCAATTAAAATAAAAATAATTTTTTTTTGAAAAAATGTATTTTTTTTCTGAAAGATGGTTTAGTCGTACTTTGCGTGCATAATTTAAAATTAATTTTAGAACATTTAGAAAATTTATTTGATAAAATAAAATTCATATTTGAAATCATAATACCAATATTATCTTAGGATTAATTATTGGTATTTTTATGAAATGTTTCATTTTTCAATGAATAGTGAAAAATATTGTATTTTAATTGAAAACTGCCTTTTTAAAAACTATTTATAAAGTTAAATTATATTTTAAATTGGTTTGAAAGAAAAATTAGTACAATTATGTATCATTTAATCTAAATTAGGTTATTTTTTAAATTTTCATATTAAATTTTTTTATAAAACCATTGGAAACTTTTGAACATTTTCACTTTAATAACCCACTTTTTCATTACATCTGTGAGATTGATTTTCAATTAAATTTTACCAATTATGTGAATAGAATTTGTAAAAATAAATTCATGTTTTTAATTAGAATAATTTATAATTTATAATGAGTTCAACTTAATTTTTGACCAAAATTAATAGTTAAAATAATAAAAATTAATTATCATGGTTAAGGTAAAAAATGGATTTATCACGAGTTGAACTCAAATAATAAGGGTTAAAATGACCTAAAAACTTGTATAAAATACATTTTTTATCAATATTTAAACCATATCCCTTTTATTATTGATAATTATTTATTATTGTATCCTTGTGGCATGAAAACAATGTGGGTGGAATTCATTATTTTCAAAAATTAAAAGTATGCCACTCACATCACTTATAAATAGCCTCCCACTCTCTTCTTTTATTCACATATTAAAACCCATTTTTTCAAAAAATCCCTGAAAAAATAACTTATTAACTTACCCTCATCCTATAAGAATTAGTTTGGGCATAAATCCAACCTAGAAAGGCTTTTTGTGTAAACCTGAGGATGTTACCCGAATAAGAGGTAATGTTCTTCAACAAGAATTTTATTTATTTCTCCACTTACTTCAATTATTATTAAACCATGATAATATAATCACCAAATTATCTTTTATATTATTATATTTTTTTATTCTAATTGCATTACTGATAACCATCTCCACTTCCATCAAATGATCCTAACCACACAACCACTAGAAAGTAATCCATTGAATATTGTTATGTCAAGTAGGAAATACCCTTTCACTTGCAATGCACTATAGTCAATTGATATTTCATATTTTATGGCACTTGGATAGATATTTATACTACCTTTGAACATAATATTCTCCTTGTGAAATGTTTGTAACACCAATAAATTCTTCCACTTATTGAGACCTGTCAGATTTCATAATACTACTTTGATCTTCTACTCATTCTCTTGTTACTTACTTAGAAGCCTGAAAGTAAATCCTCTTAATCTTCCTAGAATCAAACTGAAATCTAAACAATATTATTCATATATCAGTCACAATAATATGAATGTAGTATATTGATGAACATATAATTCTTCTTAGCCAAATAATGATCAACTGAATATAAATTTTCTAGTCACTCTTCCTTATCTTATTCTCTCTTTATTATTTAGTGAAAAACCAAATACCCTGAATCACCTTCTTTCAATATTTCTAGAATCAAAAAACTCCTTTGTGATTATCAAAATATTAATTATAATCTCAACATAGCATCATCATAATAAATTATTCTTCTTTCATACATAAAATCAACAATGAATGCAATATCATTTATCTTATATTATTCTTGGGGAAATAGATATTTGTTCAACTAGATTGAACTGATCTGGAAAATAAAAAAATTGATCACTTCTTGAATTATCAACCCAATTAGATAGTGTTCACTTCATTCATGTAATGCATGATGTATAAGAAGTGTAACCCTTACACATTTATCAATGTATTATTATTTGATTTGAGAACATAAATCCTATTTTGGTTATCTCAAATGAATAACCATTTGCATATTCATGAGTCTTTACATGTGTATGAAATCATGCATGTAATTTTTATTACCTCCTTATCTCTTCAAAAAACATAAGTATATGCATGCACTTTACTTTTGTTTGTTAACTTCCTTTTTTGATTCTTTGTAAACACATAATATTTTTTTAGTTTCAATTCCTTTAATTCCAAAACAATCATTTGTCCATGGGAATGCATATTCATAAACCCACTATTCACAGTGTGTGGCCTTATATCTTCATGCAATCATTCTACATTTTCACTACACATACTCGAGTATCTCAAATCATGAACATGAGTGCATGTTCTTCATTCATGAACACACTACCCCCTACCTTCATGCATTCTTCCTCTTCATGAAGATCACTCCATTGTGAAAATTTTCAGTTTAGTTTTTCCCCTTTGCACAACAAGGTTGATGTGTGAAACTATTTCTTTGTGAAATCATGTTAAATCTTCATAGAACAAGTTCTTCGAGATGAACAATGAGAGTAATTTACTCAAGCATTGGCTTGTGTATGTCTCAATATCATTCATGAACTAGAAAGGCATCACCGATCTTGGATATTCATGATATCTAGGGATACATGTCTTTCGTATTCATTTTTATTCATGGAATTTTATTCTTTATGAAGCTCCTTCAAGAGTGGTTTACACTTTTTAAAGGCCCTTGGGACACCTCTTATTCAAGAAGCCTTGAATCCTTGTGAGACCTTTCTTATTCGTATAACACAAAGCTCTAGAGACACTCAGTTTTTTTAGAGTTATCAAGAATACAAATGGCATAAACTTCAAAAGGATTAGTGCCTCTTATTTTATAGGAGAGGATCACATCCTATTTCTTATTCAATCACCAACTTGAATCCTAGTTTTTATGCTGTGCAAATCAAAATCATTAATGGCCTAAGATAACTACTTGGAATTCTTTAAATATGGATTTATGATATTCTAGAAAAACATGGTGTTTTTATTCATAAGTTTCCCTTCTTATCCTCTCGATGACAAATCATGTGAATAATATTATAAATAAATATAAACCATATTCATGAATGCTTGAGCTCAAATGGACTCCAGTAACTTCATTTTTAGTTTAGATAAAGCTCGTTCTTTGGATTACTCATATGAATCATGAAAATGAAGTTTCATGATTCATTTGACTGATTTTATCTCATTTTTTTGACAAAGAATTATCATAGAAGCAACATTTTTGATCATGGGTTATGCATCCATCTTCTCGGGTTATATAGTTTCAATATTGAGAGGTAGGAGGAGAAAGAAGATGGAGGTATTAAAAAATGTGTGCGGGATTTAAAAAAATAATGTGTGGGAGATCGTACAATGGTGATCACTCTGATCCGACGGACACAGTTATATCTGTTTTTTTAACACTGATGAATAGTGAGAGTTCTGAGAGAATACCACATCAAAAGAGGCATTGATCTGGGGAATGGTATATCAAACAATAGCCACCTGAAATGGCCAAAAATCCCCCTCCCCCTTCTTCCATTCCACCCTGCACGATGGCATTGTTTCTCCTATAGGACATAGGTCCAAACCATGCACAGAATCATACATGCGCACCATGGGCCATACACATAGGCCCTCTTGACTCATATGGGAATTGTACCACTCTACAGCCATGCTATATGGATGATCCAACCTCCTAGGGTGTGGTTGACCTATAGGTCCCACATGTGCCCTGGTTGAAGTTAGCTTGGATTCCAAGTGTGGTAGGACATATTTTTTAATAAAATCATCAAAGAATTACTTATAAAACGTCTATGTAAATAATGGAGTCCAACTTTAAATATAAATCCATCAACCCACTTCTTTATCTTCAACCCCTCATGCATTAATTATATTGCATGGTTATCCTTCATGAAAACTATAATCTCAATGTTCTGAAACTTAAAACTTTCATGGTTCTCATGCAATAGTAAAATATAGCATGACCTTAAATTTCTCTTCTTATATAATTTTTGGAATATAAATTCCAATGAACTTCTTCATCATCTGAACAAAAATTAATCCAAAAATGGATGTTACTTCAATCATATTCTTTTTTGTAGACAATGTGTCACATTTAACACATGTATTTTGAACTTAGAACCAGTTCGACAATCATCAAAGTTACGAGTATAATTTTTCAATAATGGAATAAAATTTCATTAAATATATCCATAAAAATTCTTCATCCATCACCATAAAACTCAAAGTCTTCAATAGATGTTTCTTGTAATATCAAGACTTCAGAACTTCATCCAATATCCATTAACATTGTAACTTCTTCAACATATTGAAATAAATGAAATATTTTTATCTCATTGATCACCATTTTCAATCAATGAAAATCATTTTACAAAAAATACAATCCATACACAAAGTGGTATCTTTAATATCCCCCTTTTTATTTGTTGGAAATACATAAAAAGTTCTTTCAAAATGAATGTTTTAATATGTGGATAATTATATCTTCTATATCCCCTTCACTTTTCCAACATTAGTTTCACTTTATCTCCCCCTTATTGAAAAGAAAAACATATTTCATGGGAAAAGGGTATCATTACATACCTAATCAATGTTCCACCCATTATTTCACTCTAGGTATACTTGATCTATGATTTGGTGTATAAAATAAGAGGATTTGATTTTGATAAAAAATTTATCCCTTACCAATTGATTTTGACACCTCTGAAATAAGAACTAATATATTTTTATTCAAGGATTATTCACTTTCATTCCATACTAAAATTACTAAATTTGAGAGGAATCATTTTAAGATTAATTAACCAGAAACTATTGCACTCACTTCAATAAATAGATCAAAAACATTCAAGTGCAATAGGTAGGATAAGTGACCTTGGGGGAATTCCACATTTCTTATATCATTGACTAACTCAATTTCTCCCCCTTTTTAAAAAGTTTGTTATTTATTATAACCAAGGATGTGTGATTAAAAGAGAAATAAATTTCCAATGACCTGATTATCAAGAAATTTCAATAATTATTAAGTTTGATACCAATTGAAATGATAATTCTAGAAGATTATTCATTTGTCTCCCCCTCAAGGGAAACACCTCCCATCATCTTAATAATGGTGGATCTCATCAAGAATATATTTCAAGAAATTATAGTATGAAGAATAAACCAGAATTGATCTTCAACTTATGACAGTCCAAATTGGAAAAACTTCACAACCTCACTAAGGATGATATTTTAGAACACATGTTCTTTAGGATACTAAGAAATAAGATCAATCCAATATGGTATATTCTTTATTCTAGTGATTCATAATAGGACATCTCATTATTAAACTTCATCAAAGATGGTCCTCCATCAAATTTTTATTTGAATATCAAATTGATGAATCATTCAAGGATGATGACTTCTTCAACATTGCTATCAATAATTAATAGCACTCACTGCTTCTTAGGTTCTCCCCCTAAGATCATAATTCATCTTAAATTCCATTTATTATAAGAATAAATACAATACAAAAAGTTTTAATGGAATATGGTGGGTCCTCCTTGCTTGATCAATGAGAACAACAAGGTTGAGATGGTCTTCTCAACCAAGTTACTCTATTTGATCTAGTCTTAATGATTTCACACTTGAACTTTTATTCTGGTTTATGTTGAGGAATCATGGATATCTTCACATCCTTTTCTGACTTTTGTGGAGAAATTTTCTTCTTAACAGCCTTCATAGATGATAAATTATTACTCCTCTTAAGGACTAATTCTTATTCTGGTAGAAAGGTTAAATAACCTTTTTCAATGTGACCAGATTTCTTACATCTCTCACAGAAAACTTCTTTAACATGAGAGTTTTCTATTTTTTAAAACCTCTCATGAACTTTTTCTTTATTATATGAAATCTTTTCTTTTCCTTTTTTACTAGCCTTAGTGTTTGCATCTTCATGTTTCCTCATTCTTTCCAAATATTCTGGACAAATAACTAACATATCCTTAATAACTATGGCAGTAAGTTAGGATCTTTCACATGGGTTATTCTAAGTCCCATCCATCTTAGTAGTTATTTTGGATGGTGGAATTTTCTTCAAATTCTTGGATTTGGAATCCAAGGGCATCTTAGAATTCCTTCTTGGAAATTCTTAGGATAATTTGTGTTCAAAAAATTCTTTTGATTTCTTCCCAAGGTTTCTTGTTCTTTCCTAGACATATTTTGTGATATTATTTTGTCATAAACATTGGATACATGTTGAAATGAGGATTTACCATCCTTGTGACCACTACTATTTCATACATCACATATTTTTTCAATATTTCTAAATCTTTATTTAGAATACATATTTTTCTATACCTATAGATGTTTTTTATTTATCTCTATCTTTCACCCCCTTGACATACAATTCCTTTGTGGTTTTAAATTTTTAGTATTGTACTAAAAATTTAAGGCAAAATACCCAAATCTATGTAGCACCAACATTGACCCACAAATATTGATTTCTTGATATATTATATATAAGGTTGTTGGGTCTTGTTTATGAATTTTTTTTCTCTTTGTGGGGAACTGAATTCTTTAGTATTTATCCTATCCACCCTAGTCAGAGTAGTAGGTTTCTTATCGCCTTTATTCATACATACATGTTCATAATTTGTTTTCCAACCTACACTATCTGTGGGAATAGATTTAGAAACATTAGTACAAGATTGTATGGATGGTACATATTTCTTATAAACTGATTGTGATAGATCATTGAATAAGGTCATGATATTATTATCACATGTTTGAGGTATTTCAACCTTATAATCCTCTAGTAAGAATTGAGTACTATTAGAAACTATTTCCTCATTTTGTGAAGTCTCGATATGTTTCTTCTTAAGATTGGACAACTGAACTTCTAAATCTATAAATTTTATATTAAGGATGATTTTCTGATCATCAATCATAATAATATTTTATTCATAAGCCTTCTTCATTCTATCAACTTCATCTTCATGCAGCTTAAATTTTTTCTAAATCAAATAGTCAAGTTCTTTAATCTTCTTAAATATTACTTCAAATTGTGAATCATTGAAATCAATGATATTTTTCAATTTTTCTTCAAGTGAATGGATATTTTCATCAAGATTATTTTTGAATCTTTATTTCTATTCATCTTCTTTAATCCATTTAGTGGAACATATTTCAATCTTCAAATTTTATAACTTGTCTGGAGATATTTAAACATTCTATAATTTTTTATTGAAATACCTTATCCAAAACATCATATTCTCTTTACAGTTTGGTGATCCCTTCCTACAAACATTAAAATAATCCACAAACAAGGGATGATATTTCTTCAGGAATACCATAAAAAAAATTTAATAATCTATTAACTGATAATTCTTGTGAGGTTGTAGATTGAACATCATCACCACTTGTGCTATGATTTTTTTCAAGATAGTTTTGAAAGGAACTAACACATACCACTTGATTAATTGAGCTAGAGATATTTTCCATCTCTTTGGTGGAAACTTGATCCACCTTCTCATTAATTTACAGGCCAGATACATATTATTTTTTATTCATCCAAGGAGATATAGATACTTTCTCTTATTTATATGAGAGGGAACACTTCTTCAACCTTCTCTTCTCTTTATTTTTCCTGTTAATCATAGTCTTGTAAGATATACACTTATCCTCAAAGATAAGTGAATCTTCACCAAAACTGCACTTCATTGTTGACTTGAGAAAGGAACTCAAATATTTAAAAGAGAATAGCTTTACCCTAGATAATCCAATAGAGGGGAACCTTCCCTCTGATACCACTTTAAAGGACCAGTTTGGGATATTCCTAAAACTGGGAGGGGTGAATCAATATTGGGTAATTTTTAATCCAATCACAACTTTTTATCCCTTTACTAATTAGACCTATTATGATCTTGGTTCTCTTATTATCTTTTCCCTATTATATGAAATTATATGAAATTAGTAAAGATGAAACATGATATTTTTATAAGGATCACTACTCAATAAGAGTATCTAGTCTTTGGCATGGTTTGGAAGTGATCCTAACTACACAACCACTAGAAATTAATCCTTTTAATGTGGTCATATCAATTAAGAAATACTCTTTCACTTGAAATTCACTATAGTCGATTTGACAGTGCTTATTTTACATCACTTGGATGGATCTTTGTACTTCCACTGAAGACAGTCTTCTCCTTATCAAAGTTTTGTGATACTAAGATAGAATTCCACCTATTGAGACCTTTTTGGATGTCATAGTAATATTTAGTACTTACACTAATTTCTTATTCAATTTGTTACTTGCACAACAGAAATAAAGAAACACTTATTTTTTTCTTCCTATCATACAACTTTAAATTTACAATTTCTTCTTCCTCTATCAGTCACAATAATATGATTTTGATTTGGACTGATGAATAAAATTCCTCCTGACCTAAATGATAAATAACTGATTTCAACTAGATCAGTCACTTATTCAACTTATCTATTTCTTATGCAATGAAAAAACTTAGTTCATTGAACCTTATTCATTCTAGAATCAAAAACTCCATTATGATTATTAAAACACGGATGATCGTCTCAAAATAGTATCATCACAATTATTCTTCCCTAAATAATAATCAATATTTAACTGGGCACACTTTATTTCTTCTTAGACACACAATTATATTTAGTTGAGTAACATGGCTTGATATCTTTATTTGATACATAATATCGATAATTGAGTGTGTCATTTATTCATAGTGCAACTGAATATTTTAGTTCCCCTGATTACACTACATTAAACTTCTCTTCTCATTCATGTATTTTAATTATGCATTATAATTATAATTAACATGAATGCAAACTTAAATATTATTGTCTTTATTTATATTATCATCATGTAAGTGAAATTGTTTGGTACTATCATCTTCATTAAAGCACAACCCCTAGCATAGATATAAAATATAATTCTTTGATATTTTATGTGCTATCTAAATTGTGCATATATTTATAACATGAAAAGAATATTTTGTTCATGTATGTTATGTAACTCGGGTTCATAGCCTTATTTCTTTATCAGACAAGTTCACACCTTTTCAATTATATCATGTTTATATGAATTCACTTATCAATGTATGCATGTATTAATTGTTCTATTTCTCTTCACAGGCACTGTATTTTTGTGCACCAGGTGGTCACACATGGAAGAAGTGCAATATTATTCTCCATTGTGTAAGTTTTTATACACATATCATGTTATCATCATAACAAAATTACAATGTCTCACTTATACACTGGTTTATAGTTTCAATCTCCATCATGAAGCACAATAAAAGTTTGAACACTAGTTATGTGTTCACCGTGCTTTTTCTTCTTCACATAGTGCATGGTAATTCTCTCTTCATGAAACACATGAGTGTGTGAGTCATGTATCAAGTGTCCATGAATATCCTTTTTGAAACTATAATGTATCACGAGACCTTACATTTTCACGTAACACAAATCTCAGGAGACGCTCTGTTTTTCAAGAGTTCTCAAGAATTCGAATGGAAGAACCTTCAACAGGCTCAGTGCCTCTTCTTTTATAAGAAAAGATCATATCCTATTCATCATTCAATATCTACCTTGATTCCTATTTTTTATTCCATTTAAATAAAAATCATGAAGGTCTGAAGATCTCATCCTTGAATTCTTCAAATATGGATTTAAGATATGCAACAAAACATATCATTTTTCTTTTCTAATTTTCCTACTTCTCCTCTCATTGATAAATCACATCCATGTGATTATAAATTCATGTGAACCATCTTCCCAAATGATTGATCTAAAATGGCCTCCTACAAATGTGTTTTCATTTCAAACAAATATTTTTCATCATATTATTCATATGAATAATTCAAACAATGTTTCATGATTCCTTTGATTGAGTTCGTCTCATTTTTTTACCTCATAATTATCATAGCAGCCTCTGGTTCAACCATGGGTGATACATCCATCTTCTACGATGAGATAGTTTCACCATAAAGTTTTGGGAGGATGAATATGATGGATGTATTCAAAAAATATGTTGATGATTTTAAATAATAATGTGTGGGAGATTGGACAATTGTGATCACTCTAATCGGACGGCCTCAGTTATATCTGTTTTTTTAACACAGATGAACAGTGAGTATTCTAACACATACCACATCAAAAGAGGAATTGATATATGGAATGGTATATCAAAAAATCACCTCTTGATGCATCCAAAAATCCCCCTCCCCCTATCACAATGTTGCCCTACATGGTGGCGCTGATTCTTCTATCGGCCATTTGCCCAAACCATGTGCGGCCTCGGTCATGTGCATTGTAGTTCTTACACATGGGACCTATTGCCTCATGTGGTAACTATGATACTCTTCCATCATGATAGGTGGATAATTCGGCATCTTAGGTTTTGGATGACTAGTGGGTCCCACATGTTCCCTGGTTGAAGTTTTCTTATCTTCAAAGTTTGGTTTTCCATATTTTTTAACAAAATCCTCAAAGAATTACTTAGAAAACATATAAGTAAAGAATGGAATATAATATCAAATGTAAATACATATAAACACTTATTCATATTCAAACCCTCATGCACTAATTATATTGCATGGTTCTCCTTCATAAAAACTAGAATCTCCATTTCTTTAAGTTAACTCTTGCATGGTTCTTATATAATAGTAAAATATTGCATGACCTTAAATTCTTATTATTATATACTTTTTTGGAATATAAATTAAAAATAACCTCTTCATCATATAAAATTATATTCACCCACAAATGGATGGTACTTAAACCAGATTAATTCTTATAGAAAATGTATCACCTTTGATACATGTATTTTGAACTTAGAACCAATTCAATAATCGTCAGAGTTACTATGAGAATTTTTCAAGCATGGCATAAAATGTCATTAACTAAATGCATAAAAATTTTCTAGGAATCACCATGAAACCCAAATTATTAAATATATTTTTCTTGTAAAATCAAGACTTGAGAACTTTATCCAAGTTCCAATAACTTAGGAACTTCTTCTCCTTATTGACATTAATGAAATCTTCTTATCTCATTCATCACCATTGTCAACCAATAACAATCATTTGAAAAAAAATCCCTGAAAAAATTGGGGTCTTTAGATAAGGATAAATTCAATGACTATATGTGATATACATGAAATAATTATTATATTAATGACATAATTATCATTCTAAAAATATAATATATCATTTTATTTCTTACACTAAAAAATGATAATGCCACCTATGTATGTGTGGACTACCACCTTCATGAAGCGATGTGACTCTATTTTTGTAACCATACCACATGGATGGTATATATAAGTATATTTAAATAAATATTATGATATTTTTTATTTTATTATAATTCTTTAGAGGTAAAAAAATTATTACCTCCTTTCTATAATGATCGTTGAAAAATGGAAATATTTCTCATGTGTGTGTACAACTTACTGTCTCCTTGATCATAACATACTTCATTTCTCAAAATCATCTTTCATGGTTAATATTAAAATTATAATTTATGTATAAATATGATAATTATTTCATTATTATTACTCTATAGATATTTAAATAATGAACACTTAGACCAATATTCACCTTCTGAAGTCATTTTTGACACATAAGTCAAATATCATCAAAACACTAAATTTAAACAAAAGTTGATTAAGTAATCATATATAACATGGTAATGAGTAAAATAAAAGTAATAATAAACTATAAAAATTTATTAAGAAAGTAAATAATTAAAATAATTTTATTATTCAGTAAGATATAGGAAGAACATGATGATTCAGACCCAAGGTAAGGGACTTCATCTCGATTTCCCTTCATTGGGGCATATTGTAATATTATGCACCTAATTTATTTTACATGGTGTATATGATACACTTTTACACGTAATATCATGATAGATACATAATTCATGGTATTTCAAGATCTAATTTAAATTATTTAATCCAAGGGGATTGTACATGAAAATTACGAAGTGGTAAAATTTATTGTGCAATCTCACTTTGTTTTGTGATTATTAACTTTATCTTGAAACAATCACTTTATTGTGATAATTTTTCATTAGAAATTAAATTTATATAAAATATACATATTATTGTATGATGTATATGATTATTTACTAAACCATATACCATTTTTATATATGGTGTTTACTTTCAATGTTATTTGATTAACTGGGGAAATATTTATAAATCTTTATCCTTTAATCAATATAGATAATTGATGATAAGTAACATTGTTTATGAATTAAATATATTATTTGATATATGTGGAATGATTTGGACATGTAAGATATAGGAGGGTCTTGGTTATAAAAATATCCTTGATTCATCGGTAGTCTCATGGGACAAATCAATTGGCCAAATCAAATGGGTTTTTACCCAGTAGTTTTAAACTGTATTAAAGATAAATCTTAATGGTAAAGGTATCATGTGCCAGGGAAATATGAAGTCCAATAAATGAGTATTTACTTCATTTATAATTTATTTATTATTATTATCCATGATATTTTCTCTATGATATTATCTATAGATTCATTTTATTATTAGTTTATTGATGAAATAGAATGTGTTTTCAGTTATTTACCTTGACATATTGATTATTCCTTATATTATCATGATATTAAATTTATTTAAAAATAATATGTGTTCATTTTTTTACCTTTCCATGTTGATTATTATTATTTATTCATAATGGCATCTGTTGTACTTAACCTTTACTGAGCATTTGAGTTTACCCTTTTTTTGTTTCTATTCGCTATGATATAAAGAATAATTCATGGAATGAGTTTTCAAGGATGCAGTTCATTTGTTTTTTTACATATTATGTTTTAATTTCCATTACCAATGTAAAATGGGTATCATGTATGTATCTAGTTCTACAAAACTGCAAAACTAATCAGTCCTTTGGTATTTGATTCCTTGTATCTATTCCAATGTAATTAAGTAATACATTGTCTCTGAGATACCAGAATATAGATTGATACAATTATTACCTATATAACATGTTATACATCTCTCTAAGAAAATACAGCCATAAATATAATAGTCTAGATAGATAATGAATATAATCCCTTACACTTTTTTATTGGATCTATCATGTATTCCATACTCTATACCAAGCATGATGTTTCCTGCACCTTGAGAATTTTAGGAATATATCATGAAAACCTAAGAGAGACATGTTGGATGGTTGTAAATACTAACCATAATTACCTAAGGTGTATAAAGGATATGTTTCTAGTTTATGGAGTAGATGGGAAACTAATTTTCAGGGGATACATAGATGATAGTTTACAAACATATTGGAATGATCTAAAATCTCAATTGGGATATGTATTTTTTTCTTAATGGAAGAGTTGTGATCTAGAAGATTTCTATGAAGATAGTGTTCTTCAATTTTATTATTGAGTCTAAGTATATTCCATCGTCTGATGTAGCTAAATAAGTAGTGTGGGTACTCTACTTTGTTAAAGGTATTGGAGTTGTACCTAGTTGTAAGGATGTTATCACTCTATATTGTAACAATATTTTAGTAGTGTTTCTAGACAAGTAACCTAGGTTACATCAAAAGATGAAACATATACTTCATAAGTATCACCACCTAAGTGATTTTTCTCAAAGGGATTAAGTCACAGTAAGAAAAGTAACCATAGTAAAGAATGTGGAAGAACTACTGAATAAATCCTTTTCTCAATAGAATCATGAAAATCAAGTGAGATAAATCAGATTAAAATTATTAGTAGTTGGATCTAGTGTAAGTTGGGTTCTATTGGAGTTGGTTCCTTAGAACTGACTTTGTACTTTCAATTACTAGAATATTAATAAGTATCATATCACCTGATGATTTTTCTTTTCATAAAATTAATTTTAAAATGTCCTTAAAATATTTATCATATCAAAATTTTATAAAATTTATACATTATAATGAGAAATTGAAGATAGTATGAAAATATTCTTAAACATGTGTTCTATGGTCTATATAACATCTATCTTTTGGGATATAGAATTTATTTGACCAACAGGTGATGGGGGATCATAATACATTGATATTTCTTCTTATAAAGCTAAAACTCGGTAATATTTAAGAAGTGGGGTTATAAGGATAGACTTTCCAATAGTAATTCCACGTGTTTTATATGTCATTGGATATTCCTATTTGTGAACATGTGTATCAGTCCTTAAAATTGATATTATTATTAATTTATATCATGAATGATGCACTTTTATATATAGAAGAAAATCATGATGACATGTACTCATGGTGAGGTAGCATACATTGGGTGTGTCATAAGTGATATAATATTAATTGAATAATTCATAAAAGGACTTTTTCTTTTTGAGTTAATATAAGAATATATATCTAGTCTTTTAATTGAAATGGAACCATTTGATTAAATCCATAGCCACAGTAGTTCATTGATGAGTTAATTTTGGAAAATCAAATAAAGATAAATTAAGCATATTAGGTGATGACACAATTATGTATCATGCTTGATAAGATATAAATATAAAGGTATTATATTAAAAAGTAACATTTTTATATGAAGGTTGATGTCATTGAAATATTTATTTTTTCTTTATGGGTGCCTTGATGTGTTTCTAGATTTTTATCTTGAACTTTAAGTAAGATCACCTAATGCCACTGAGAAATAGACCTAAAGAATAACACACTAAGTGTATCCTTAATCTCATTAAATTCTATTTATTTTAATATTAAGAGTAAATATTATTCTCAAATTTTTAAATAATAGTTATTCAAGTATTGATTATCACATAAATTCAAGCACTAGTAATTCAAGTTTAGAATATATGAGTTGGATTTTATCTCATTTTTATTACTCACAAGGTAACAAATAAATATTTATTTATTCTCTTGGTTAGTTAATATAATAATGTGAATATTTATTTAGTAACATTAATATTAAATTAAATATTTATATATGAGTTTATTGAATATAATATTTATTTATTTATTAGATAAAAAATATTTATTTGATTAAATATTTTATTATTTAAAGGATAAAAAAATTCCATGGAGGTTTGATGAGTTGGGTTAATTATCTCATAGAAATTACATATTTTATTTTATATTATTTAATTAAATATTTATTTATTTATTTAAAAACAATGATGTTTAAATATGTGCACATCATGGGATCTAATAATAATAATAATAATATTATTATTATTATTATTATTATTATTATTATTATTAGACATAGGGAATCACATAGAATGAATATCTAATAAAGTTCCATTATACAATTATCAAATATTAACCCCAAGTATGAATTTCAACTCACATCAATTTTCAACCGAGAGTTTTTTTCATAATAGTGAAACTCTCAAAAAAATTCTCAAGCCCTTGTGAGAAAATAATTTACCCTCCCTCTCAATAACACATAGAGAATAAGAGAAACCCTTGTTCCAATCAAGGGTGAATGAATTGAAGCTCTGGGTTTCTCTATGATAGCACCCAAACTACCAAGAACATTGTTTAGAGAATCATGGGGAATGTATAGATACAATTATAGGAGTATTTATTTGGATTCTCCATGGAAATGAAAATGAAACAAGATCAGTATCAAAAAAAATTATCAAGAATAATTACCACATTCAAGGTAATTCTTATTTTAAATTAATTATAAATTAAATAAAAAATATCCTCTCTAGAATATTTTTTGGTTTCATTCATTAAGTTCTTTGGATCTATCCAAACTGATGAAAAACAAAAAATAGTCACTCTACCATGACTATCATTATGCCCTGAAACCATCACAAGCAATTTATATTAGAAAATATAACATATAAACCACATTTCATAGATGACTTCTACCAAACACTCCTAATTTATTAAACACTCTTGAAAATAATAAAAAAGGATAAGAAATTCACAATACAATTAAAATATTATATAAGATTACTAATAGACATGAGGTTGGAGGGAATATAAGGAACACATGCCACCAATGTTAGCAAAGTACTTGGGTCAGGTCATAAGTTTCAAACTCATTAATTGGAATGGTAGATCTATCAATGATAGCAACAGACCTAATCTCAAGGTAAATATAAAACTTGTTAAGCATGCTTGCATCATCAATGAGTATATTTGAACCACTGAAATCTAGAATCCAAGTGGTTGGATCAAGAGAAACAAATGATATAAGACCACTTTTCTGGGCTAGGTAATCTATCAAGGAAGAAGACATCAAGGAATATCGATGAGAGTGTATATAATCTATAACTCATCTATAGAAATATATAGAGTGGAAGATGTTTAATGGCGGTTTTTGGGACTCAATTAGAGTAAAATAAACTTGTCAAGGTGATAGAGGAGGGATGTCATATATTTTCCAATAGTGATCAACTAGGTGTCCTAACTTATTGTAGATTTAGAAAAAAGGGTTGTTGTTCCTAATGAAACTTTTATGCCCATGAGTATTAAAAGAGTTTAGAATAATATATCCCATGAGTGAATTATGTTCTATACCATGAATAGTCATAGAAACTTAGAGATGATACTTACCAAGGTAGTCATATACTAGTGGGATCTCAAGGTTATATGAACTGAGAAAAATCTTTTCCATGGTGTTTGCATACCTAATATATATATCTAAAATAAGGATAAAGAGAAACACTTGATCCAAATGAGTCAAGTTACTTCTAATTTCTGAGAAAGTAGCCACAACTCAAATATTCCATCACTTAAGGAATTCTGTTAGGTGAAGTATGTTTAAAAAGGAGGTATTGTATATGGACTGTAGAGAGATTTTAAGAACACACAAGACAAATGTTATATTTTTTGTCTCTATGTACTTGTGAGTTAAGGAATCCTATATTTTTTTAACCTTGTTTGCAATCAAAGTAACATCCTTGACTGATTGTTCTATAAAAATATTAAGTATTATAAAAAAATTACATCATCGTGATTTCTTAAACTATATTTTAGATCATTTGGTGGTGGAGGCAGATTGACCAAATGATAATTTAGGTTCACACCAATGAGTGAACTTAGTATTGTATTATATCAAACAAAGAAATTTGATGCATCAGGTCACTCGTCCACTAGGAACATAGAGGTGATGATTAGTTGTATAAGAACAAATGAAGTGGTTATTAAAGAATCCAACATTGTTAGAATGGGTATCGAGAAAAGGAAAAAAATCACTATTGAACCCATATTAAGAGTTGGTAAAGAGAATATTCTGATAGGAATAACCAAATCTAGAACAACTAGGAAATATCAAGGCATATAGTAAAATCATACATTATTATGATGAAGTTAGTATACAAACTACATATTTGGAACATTTGGGATTTTTTATAAGGGGTTGTGGTTGACCAATTCAATATCATCTTGGCATTGCAACTTTGGAACATATGACCTCTAACAATCTATCTTTATTCATTAAATGATATTGAAAATAATACCATAGGATGAGGAATTTGTAATAAAATACAAATAATATGTAATCTTACTAATATACATAAGGTTTAAGGGACTATGAGGAACATGTGCCACCAATGTTAGAAAAATACTTGGGTCAAGGAATAAGTTCGAAACCCAACAATAATAATGGTTGATCCGTTAACAATACTAATAAAATCAATCTTAGTGTTTGAAAAAAAAAATAATCATACCTATATCACAAATGATTATATTTAAACCACTAGAATCTAGAATCCATGTTTTATAACAATGAGAAACATGGTATATAAGATCAATTTTTTGGGATTAACATTAAGTAATCTTAATAAGAGTGTGTATGAGATCTAACTCATCTAAAGAATGCTCTAGAGTGTACCGGATGTCTGATGAAAGTGTTGGTGAATCAACTAGGGAAACCTAAACTTGTCAATGCAATGAACGTTGGATTTCATAGAGTTTCCATCAATGATTTAATAGATGTTCAAATGTATCCTAATGTTGTAAAAAAGGATAGGAGTGACCACCACCACTTTTACGACCATAATTATTAAAGCATTTTCCAATGATACATAATAGGAGTAAACAATGTTATATAGTATCAATAGTTATAGAAATTTTGTGTAAGCCTTACGAAGGAAGTTATATACTAGTGGGATCTCAAGTAAAGATGAACTGATCAATATCTCAGTCATAATAGTTATATACCTAGGACCTAGCTCCTAAATAAGTATAAAGAGAAAAAATTAACCCAATGAGTGAAATCTACTTCTGGTGTATGAGAAAGTGGAAAAAACTCTAAGATCCCATCATATAAGTCCTTTAATTAAGTAAAGTATTATATAAAAGTGATGTGGTGTTGGTGGATTGTAGAGAGTCTTTGAATAAAATACAAGACAAAAATTATATTATTCAACTCTATAAACTTGAGAGTAATGGAGTTTTTATTTGAACATGTCTATATTCAAGGTAACATCCTTAACTAAATATTCCATAGAAATAAAAAATGGTGCAAAAAAATTTCAATCATAGAGCTTTCATGCCATGTATTTCTGGATCAATTAGGGGCAGTAAAGAATTGACAAAATGAGAATAGAGTCACATACTAATGAGTGAAGTTGGTATTGTCTTAAACTAAATAAATAAATTGGATGCGTTAATATTCTCATCTACATGGAACAAAAAGTCAATGATTAGTTGTGGAGGAATGAATAATGTACCTTTTAAAGAATCTAAATGATGAGAATGGATATTGATAATAATAGAAAAATAATTATTGAACCAGTAGGAAGAGTAAGTAAAGATAATTGATATGAATATCTAGATCTAGAAAAAATGGGTAACATCAAGGTATATAGGAACAACATTCATTATTATATTTAAATGTCCATATAAACATCATATATGTAATGTTGGGATAGTTAATAATGTAAGGGGTTATAGGTGAGTAATTATATGCCATATGTCCACTTCCCCTTTCATAATTATTTAGCATATGGTTTGGTGGTGCTAGAAGAGCCACTCCTAAGAGGCACAACAATAGATCATTTTATGTTGAGTTATTTGTCTAGGGGATTTAAATGGTGGGTGATTTGGGTGGTGTGACTACAATGTGCTATATGGAGTGGATCTGAAGAGGGATTCATTTCAAAAGAATAAGAGGATACACAACTAAGGAAGAGAAGGTATGACCCATGGAAGGACATAATTACCATAAGATAAGTCATTCATAAAGGTATAGTACTAAAGGTGTGAACTGGGAGAGAATTTTCATCCTAAGTGATGCTAGAGGTACATTGGTAGAGGAGGTCACACCTGGGTGCATTATTCCTAGAGGCATGTTGATATGGGAGGTGGAACTTGGGTGTGGATTTTCTGGAAGCACATTGGGAGGGTATCCCATAACATTGAGTAATATTTCACTCCTGGTGAGAGAGGAATTACAGGGTTATTTGACTAGGTTAGAATAAATAAATATAGAGTTAGGTTTAATAACATGTAGGATGAAATCCATATCTTAATTAGAGGTGGGACACCTTATTTATAGATAGATTTAAGAGATAAATCTTAGCAGAAAATAGACATGAGAATCTAAAACATGATTATGGGTCTAAGACCAATTTTATTGGGTCTGAAAAAGAGAATTCAAGGTAATATAATCTCACATATTTATATGGTTTTATTGTTAATGATATTCAATTAAAATATAATGGTTGGGAGTAAATATAATCTTTCAAATCATTTGGATGCATTCGAAATAGAACTGTTAATGCGAAATGATACTTCATTCCAATATTTGGTTGGATTGAGAGGAAAAAAGGTATGTTCATTTTATCATTTTATTTTATGTAAATAAAATATATGGGATATAAAATTATCAAAAACAATGGAGAGGGAAATTAAACCTTAAGAGATGTTAGTCTTATTTCTTTCGATTAAGAAGAGAACAAAAAATATCAGTAATACTCATATAACATTGAGATTATATATCATATTTATTTATATAGAATTAATATTTATAATATAACAGAATGGAAAAATAATAATAAATGGAAATAAATGGATAAATCCAATAGAAAATTTTATATTTCATGTTTTTTTTCAAAAAACAACTAACTTTTAACCTAGTGATCTTTCCCAACTAAGGAAAAAAAATTTATCTAATAAGTTTTCTAATATAAATCTATATAAATGTGAAGTAAATATGGTTTGGTATACATTTAAATGAGTATAATTTATGTATCATAGTGGGATAATTAATCCCTTATATAAAAAACCTTGGTAGAACATACACAAAAAGAGAATTATCTCTAAGATGTTTTATTAATCGGGAAAACAAGTTATTACAATGAAATTAAAACACCATATTTAAAGGAATAAACCCTACAAAATAAACACTATTTTCCCATAAAATATTATAAGTTAGAGGGCAAAATAATGATTAATTAAAATATTTCCACCTGGGGGCTATAACAGTATATTTTGACTGATACTGTTAATGCACTACATCAGTTCCCATTACTTGGAAAGTTCTAACCGTGAATTTGTGAGAGGATTCAATATTAAAAATTACATCATATTTAATTTTTTTGAATCTAGTGTCCATATTCTCAGCAGACACATTGTGCCTAGGAAACTTGGGTAATGGGATTAGATCAAGGATATGATTTGGTACTTTTATGTATACCACTTTGAAAGAAGTTTCCTCATTATTTTATTTTCCAAATTTTTTAATAAAAACATAGCCATATGAATGATAAGATCCCATTAGAAAGGAAAATCACCACATAAGTATCGAATAAAAGTTTGAAGAATGTGGTTGGAAACATTTGATTGCTCATCTATTTGGGGGTGGAAGAAGTCACTAAAATTAAAATCTATCTAAAAAATTGTCCATAGAGTATAATACTAATAAAATGAATGTCATGGTTATATGTGATCATTTTTGGAATGGAATGGATTTTAATCACTTCTATAAATAACTACATAACCACATGATAAGAACCACCTATCTTTTTTATAGGTAATGAAGTGTTATATATTTGAGAAACAATCTACTAGAAAAAGAAGGGTTCATGGTATTATTGATTATAGGGAGACCATGTATTCCCAAGGAGCCTTTTTAATGGGGAATGAAATATAAAATATAGTGTTTTTTAAATGCCAATAGTTATATATGAAAGGAATTCACTTTTCACCACTTAAGAAACATATCATTTCAACTATATTTAAAATAATCATCTCATATCCAATGGAATGGTTTATCCTTCACAATGTTCCCATTATAATGGATCTTTTTAAATTTTATAATTTATATTTATCCTTGTGAAATGAAAAAATATTATTTGAATAAAATAAATTCATCTTGCAATATAAAAGGGCTAACAGACGTACCTTCTTAGAAATGTTCCCATTCATCAATGAAATCCATGAATTCTTGACATTGGTCTTTTAAATATTCAGATCCCAAAACCTCATTTTACATAGTGATGATCATATAATATTTACTATTTGATGAATCCTCCACTTCATTTTTTCAAAAAATATTGTGATTAATTACAAAAGTTAATTTCAACTAAAAGGTTACTCATTGTGTTGAGATTTTGTTGAGATTCTTCTAGGAATGAATATATTTGATGGCCTCATGGTTAGTATGGAAGATAAATTATCACTGGAAAAGGTACCAATCCCAATAAATCATAACTCATACTACTATATATATCACAATCCCATAGGTTGACAAATTTCAACATGATTTGCTACACCTATCACTCATAAATGCAACTAGTTGTCTGTATTGGCAAATGACAATGTGAATTATAATAATGGATGAATCTTTATGAAACTATAAAAGATTTATAAATTTAGGATATGCCAAAATTGGAGAAATTTAAATCTTCCCCTTGATGAATTAAAATTTCTCATCAATTGTTTCACCCAAATATAAATTTACCCTTTTTAAGAAAGTTATAAGTGGTTCCACGATCAAGGTGAAATCTCAAAAAAATGGATAAAAAGTAGAAATCCCATAGAAACATCATAATTAATCAATTTTCTTGGTTTTATGTCACTCTCGGATTAATCAAACCATATCCTTGTAAACTTGAATTTTTCTCAACCAATAGAATATATCCAGGTAATATCAATCTAGGAAGCATGAAACTGCACTTATTAAGGTTTATATAAAGTGTGTTTTCCTACAAAACTTAGTATAATCCCTTAGATGTTAAAAATAAATATAATTTATCTGGTTATATATAATAATATCATCAAAATAAACCAAAAATATATTATTAATGAAGGGTTTCATAAATAGGTTCATGAGCCTCATAAAAGTTGTATGGGAATTTGATAGTTTGAATGGCATCACTAACCACTCATGCATCACTTATTTGATCATGAAAGTTGTCTTCCATTCATCCCATTTTCGTATTCAAAGTTGTTCTAAAGGACCAAATTTGAAATAATTGTATCCCCTTAAATTATATTAAACATAACATCTAATCAAGAAATTGTAAATTTGTACTTGATTTTGATTTTATTAATATTCTAGTTGTCAACCCACATCTGTTATGAGTAATCTTTATTTGGTACCATTGAAGCTAAAATAAAGTTTTGGATATTTCTCTATCACAAAAATAATTTATTGTTAAACACTAATACTTTACCCTAAAGTATCTCATTCTCTATTGTAATCATCTGATAGTGTGGAAAATTTCACAAAGAAGCACCCAAGACAACCTCAATGTGGTGTAGGATATCCCTATATGGATTTAAGCCCATAAGTAACTTGCAAGGAATAATATTAAAAACTCATCAAACCATTTTTAGTGTGATGGAAGAATGTAAATAGGGATATCTAAGGATTCTTGGGTTGTTACAAATAGAATTTATTTTCCATTTCCCACCTCATTCCTAAAATTAGCATCTACATGTAATGAAATTTCTAATTTTCCTTATTGTTGAATGCCTTGGAACCTTATCAAGGTGATAAAATAAATATTTATTTGTATTTAGTAAACTCCATAGTTTTACCTTGATGTTTTTTGTGATAATAGATATTTAATTTCCATTTGTATCCCAACATAATTTGGTAATCATCCATCTTTACTATGTCACAAACAACACAATTTTCACAGCTCTCAATTATGAATAGTTCATTTCCTTGTTCTATAACCTGAATTTCTCTTATCAACACTATCCATCCAAAACAATATAGTGATGGGGTTATTTTTTTAGCAATATAGTTTTCACAGAATCATAAGAGATCAAATTTTCTTAAATTCCCTCGCCAATAATAATTTTGAGCATGTTTCCACTCACATGATATTGTGTGTGGAAGATATTGTGAAATTATGGGTCTTCTTATTCTAGTTTAGTGGTCATCACCAATAATAGAAAAAATTAGACCTCCCAATATTATTCAATGAAATACTTTAGGTTGATAATAAATTATTCCTACTCTTATTCAAGGTTAGTTTCTCTCTCATATTTGACATCCTTTATTAAGTTAACCCAGCTTTGATTTGGTAAATTTTTTGACGATTTACCTAGTAATTGGAATAGGTAACACTTTTCACTAAACTTTTGGTCATAAAAGTTGATATTTTTTCATTACTAGGTATACTATATAGGTTAATTGTGGTAGTTAGTGATGTTTATAGCAGGATGTCCTGGTCATTCCTAATTTTAACCATTGCTTTAAGGGATTTTCCTTCCTTTTTGGTGGGGGTTAAATATAGAGTTCATCTACCTTGTTGGGTTATAATTTTTTTGAAGGGGATGAGTGAGAGTGTTTTTGAAATTGTTCCACTACCCATGGGGATAAAATAATCACCTCATCTATGTTTAATATGGTGATCAGTTGTACTTGGTCCTGAATGGAGGGATGGAGGCCTCAAATAAACCTCAATATTTATTGACCCTTCATCTCGCAATGGTTATTTTGAGTCAAAAGTATTATAGTGATCCAGATTTTACTATTATATTTTTCAATAACCCTATAGATAATCCTAGTACCAATTATATAAAACCTGCTCATATCCATTTGGAAGGAACCTAAAGTTTAATTCATCCTTCATTCATTACTAAGAGTGGATGGGATTCTTTCCTCGTTACCGATGATTATTTTTTATTTTTTGAAACCATGAAAAATATCCACCATGGTTCTTATAGACCACATATTTTACTCAAATATTATATGGTATATCCAACAATTCATGTATTTCTTTACCTATGCAATTCAATCAAAAAATATTTCCACATCAATGTTACCGTTGAAAGATGGCAGGTTTTCTTTAATTCAAAGTATTTGTTAGGGCCCTAGTGGTTAAATGTAGTCATCACCAGAGCTTGAATCATCATATCACCAATATAGTGAAGCTTGAACATCTTTGCAATTTTTATTATAACCTATATTAACCAATGAAGGTTAGACATGGGTTTTTACTTCTCGTTGGTGGGAGGCTGATGCATGAGTTTGTCATACAGGCACTACATGAAGGTCTCATAGTGCCTTCAAAAGTGCCTCATGATCATCTCAGGATTGATTATATTATTGGAAAGGTTATTACTAACATTATTTCTGTTGAAAATAAAGTTTCTATAAGATTATTTGCATGTGTTAGTTCTATAAGATTATTTGCATGTGTTAGTTCTATAAGTAGAGATATCCAATAATTCTACTCATGTTATCCATGAAGATTGATGGGTGATAGAGCAGGAATAAGATGATACATTAGGGATGCATAAAAAAATGAAGGATCTAGAGAATAGAGAAATTAGTTTCATGATTTGGAATCATGTATGGTTGGGTTACTGTACACGGAGTAGTAAGGGGATCTCTCCTTGGGTCTAGCACACATAGGTGAGTCGCATGCATTAAGGGTGGACAGATGTGTAGGGATCATGTGCACTATTAGAGAACCATGAATCAAGTGTTATGGGTTCATGTGTGTAAGTGGTGTATGAATATGGGATATGAATGTGTTGGTGGGTTCATTGATATAATCATAATTCATAGCTCTTTACCATTTTTTATTTTTTATTTTTTTCCCAAACATCTCTTTATTTTATTTTATTTTATTTCATTTTCAATTTTTTGACCTATGATAAATTTGTGTAGGGTGGGAATGTGTTGTGATATCTAGTGGAAATGGACTCAAATGTAGATACATTATAGTTAGGTTGGTTCCTCTTGCAAAGAAGTTATGTGGTGACGGATTTTTTCAACTAGAAGGGTGAATGCATGTAGGTCATGCAGGTACAGACCTTAGTGGATGAGATCGTCATGCATCTTTAGAGGGAAATCCCTAGAACCTAAAAAAGGAATATATATATATATATATATAATAAGGTTAATTTCATGTACATCACAATTTTATATGAGGGTAATGTGACATGTATGGTGGTCACATGAGGAAGTGGCTAGCAGCAATGCCAGATTCCAATGTGGATAGGATCGTAGGGTTTACTAGAAATACACACAAATAGGATCACAATCAGATTGTAATGAATGAGGATCAGCCTCTATTTGATACCAAATAATGTATTACAATAGGATAATAGATCCCTTACTGAAGGAACTCATGTATAACATGTAAAAATGATACAATACTCTCTCATAATTTTTATTAATCAAGAAAAAAGGATAATTAAAATGGACTATAGAAACCCTATTTATAGGCCTAAAAAAATAGAAACATAATTAACCTTAAAATATCCTTAATTATATGAAAAAACAATAATTAACCAAAATAATTAAAATTCCCCCATATGGGGGGAACATCCCACACATGATGTTTGTTGTTTCAAAGTCATTGTATCAATAATATAAGATCAACTCCATTAAGTAGAAAATCAACTATATGGAGTAAAAATTTAGTGAAAAAGAATTGTATTTAGTAGAAATTGAAGAGTAATAATAATTCTTTGAGTAAACAAGGTGATGTGATATGTTGAGTTGTCTTAGCTAGGATTCATTGAGTAGTGATTAACTAACTATTTTTTATTTCATTATTCATTTATATCATTATCTACCTCTTCAAAATTCACATTTTCTTTACAATTGAAAAAAATAAACTAAACTTTTAACACTTCTTATAACTCCCATGTATCCTCATACACTAACATATATTTCTAATTTACTTACCATAATTGATTCCTTCCTTTTATCTTAACTACTAGTATCACTTTTGGAGTTACTTTATCTTCAAATCAATAAAAAATACTTTAGGAAAAACTTCTTCCATAGGACGATCCTTAATGAAAACCCTTAACTATGAAACAAGAAACACAATATATACTCTATTAATATTATAAAATTTTAGTTTTTGAGTAATTTTTCTAATATTTTATTCAATTCAAAAAGGTTCATTATTCTGGGTAGTTAATTTTAGGTTTATTTTATTCAAATATACCATCTTATTTGACCTCAAATTAAAAAACTCTATATTTCATACTTTATAATTCACTTCCCTCCTATATTTATTATAATATATTTTAATTAATTTATAGTCCCCTTGGAAAAAAAATTTATGTTATTGTAATGCTTTATCTCTTTCCACTAGTTCATTTTGAACTACTTCTGTAATTTACTCCCCTTTAGTGTAATGTGAAAGTGGTTGAGGTTTGCACCCATAAATAACCTCAAAATGTGTCTTCCCTCTAGAACTATGATAAGAAATAATTGTGACTAAATTCATCCCAAGATAATCACATTACCCAATTTTTTGTACGATTTAATGAAAAACATCTCATATGTGTTTGTTAAAACCTATTCAAAACTAAGGTTTGTCTATAACTATAATACTGATATAAAAATTATTTTCAAAACCATTCCCTATAGATTAAAAAATTATTTCCAAAATTGAGTTGTAAACACTGTATATTTATCAGTAAATATTTCACTAATAATTCCATATAACTAGAAAACAAACTTCATAAATACATCATCAACTATCATAGTAGTATATGAATATTTAAGAGAAAAATGGATATACATACTAAATTGATCCACTACTATAAATAATACATCATATCTCTATGATTTTGTAAGTACTAGTAATATGTACATAGATAATTCTATCTATATTTGTTCAAGAATTGGTAAATGCTTTAATAACATGATTGGTCGCAAAGTTTTATATTTGATTTTCTGGAACACCTCACATTTTCTTGCAAAATTTTATACAACTTGAGTCATACCTATCTCATACACAATATTTATAACCTTTTATGGATATTTAGAAATATTAAGTGTCCCTATGCTAGAAAAAAATGAAAATGCTCCAAAATATTATTCATAAAAGATGATTTATTAGGTAAAAAAATTATTATAAAATAAAAGTTCCTTATAGAAATAATAATTTTAATTATTAGATAAATTTTCATACAATAATGCTATTATTTTCACCATTTTTTTATCAAGCTTAATATATTCCTTAACCAATTGATTGTCAACCTAATGTGGTTCTGAAACAAAAATACACATTATTCCCACTTCTTTAAACACTCATGAAAAATCATATGTTTCTCCATTCATATTTTCAGGTTTGTAAATTACTTCAAAGTAAAAACTCAATAAGTTATCTTTCAAATATTATTGATCCATTGATATTGTATATAGGTTAAACATGTGTTTAGGACATTTATGGTTTGTATAGACCTTGAAATTCATTACCATAAAGTATTATTTCCAATTTTGGACTGATAATATTAGATCCACTAGCTATTTTCATAAATTAATTTTTCCATATTAGAATTTGAAAGTTCCTTTCTAAAATAAGACAAAGGTTTCCCATCTTTCATCAAAACTACCCCTATCATTGTACGAAAATAATAACACTCCATAATGAAAATATTTAAGAAACCAAGAATGTGTAATATATGAGTAATATTTATGTTATATTTCAACTTATCAATAGTAAATTGGTCCTCTAGGGTTTTGTTATAACCATTATTCTTAATAAAGGTTGTTAATGGATTTGTAATTTTTCTATAGTATTTAACAAAAATCTTATGATAGTTAGTAACCCCCTAACCTCTTTAGAATTCATTGGTTCTGGCAATATCTTCACTCTTATTTTATTTAGATCCATGGAAAACCAATCATAAGATATTACATATCCCAAATACTCTGTTGAATTTTTTAGTAAATGGGAACCTATTCTGATTTATATAGTGAACATTATTATTCATGGTTTTAAAAACTCTCAAAAAATTTCTAATTGTTTCTCACATACCTTTATTTTCAAGAAAACATTATCAAAGAACACCAAAACACAATTCTTTAGTATTATCTGGAAAACTGCATTCATTGTGTGCTAAAAAGTATTTAGAGAATTTATTAATCTAAAATTTATAATTAGATACTTATAATATCTATCATGTGTCTTAAATATAGTCTTGATAACATCACCCTCTATTCTAACCTAATGAATTCTACACTCCAAGTTTATCATTATGAATAATTTTATTTTAAAAAATTCTTCCATTGATTATTCTATCACAAGAATTGCATATCTATATTATTTAGTTAATTTAATTAGATCCCTATATTCTACACACTTTCTCCATAACTCATCTTTTTTTGTTACCAAGATAATAGGATTTAATATGGACTTGTGCTCTTCCAAATTAATCCTTGATTTAAAACTCTTGTATCTAACTTATACATCATTTTTTAAAATATAAGATTGTTTATAAGGTATTATATTCACCAGATTTACCTCTCCATTTAATTTAATTCAGTTATTAGTGTACCTCATTAGTATTAATATTGTAGGTTCCTCAAAATTATACTAAAATTTCCTAAAACCTCCAATATTTTTTCTTTTTATTAACATTAATCTGTGTCATTCCTCTAGTATCTCATTACACTATTTTTCAATGTATTTTATGAACCCAACCCTTATCCCCACCAATAAATTCTTTTGAAGCTATTGATATATTTTGAGACCAATTTAGAACCTATAGTGTAACATTTTTCCCTTCTAATCAAAACTTATCATTATATTCATCTAATTTGTAGTTAGATTCCCCATTCTTTTAAGAAAGGGAATTATAAATACCAAATAGGGTATTGAAGTATCCAAAAAGAAATATTAAATAATAGAATCCTATTTAATAAATTCTACTCATAAATATTCACATTTCTATTTTTGACACATCCCATATCTAAATTTAATATGGTATAGTTCAATATCTAAAACATTCACTTTGAGGTGTTTAATCAACTATTTTTTAAACAAAATTTTGGAATATTCCATAGTCTAAAAATATATTCTTATAAACTAAGTAATATAGGTATCCACTACTTCAGTCTATTGTAATTATTTTAAACAAATAAATGGATATTATTCTATTACATTTCCATAAAACTAATTTTATATTAATTCAATTTTTATAGTCTTAAGTGACATAATCCAATTGTACTAGTAATTCCAAGCATAATTGAGACACAGAAACTTTCGATTCTTTATGAATTTGGTGGATCTAAAAATAGGTTTTGGAATTAATAATCCTTACTTCAAGATCTTATTTAGTATAAATCATTATATCTACACATTTGGACGTGGTTTATATATCATTTCATAGTCTATCATCTTCTTTAGTAAAATTCAGTCTCTCATTCATCATCAGTTGAATCTCAACTTGAGTTTTAGAAAAAACCTGTAGTAGTAGTTATGAGATCTTATATATGTACCTTTTTCTTCTTTGCCTGATTAGATTACTTTTTAACACCTATATTAAACTCTAAGTTCAGTGATTCTATAGTTGTAATTTGGAACTCCATTCATGTGAGTATGAAACAACTTTAATCAGGATCTAATATTATTTCAATGTTTCTTAATTAAAGAACCAATTTATAGACAATGAAGTCGAGAGATAATATTTACTTACACAAAATCAGTAGTATGGTAGATATAAAAGAGTAATAAATAGAAAGTAGTGGATTGTGATGGTTCCATAGCCTCCCAACTAAAAGTTATCCTCTAAAATTTACACAAGAAAAAAAAATAACTAGAACCACAAAATCATAATGAAACTTTACTAATGATGTATCTAGAACTAGGAAGACATGTCTCCAAAAACATACACTATAGAAAACACATAGAAAACTTACAAAAAAATCTAAAAGGAAAACAAAAGAAAAAACAAATAAAATAACAACATAATTTTTACATAATTCAAACTAAATCATACTCTACCTGGGGAGCATTGAGAGTACTTTTATTAAAGGATTAAAATATGACTATAATTTCAAACAATTATCTTATCAGAACAAAAATTCCCACCTTACTACTTAGAGTATAGCACAGTCAGTATAATCAGTTCCACTTCCTTTTGATCTTCATAGAGAGTATTTCCCTTAGATCAAATTTCCCCAAGCATCCCTTCACTTAGTAAAATAAATCCATCACCTTAACTCCTCCATCTAGTGAACGATGTGTGCATCTAGAAACTCCATGATTTTATCCTTCCATAATATTATAAATAACCCTTATGTATCCCTTTTTAATGTTAGGAACCCTTACGTAGATTCAAAATTTGACTCTTACATATACTCATAGTTAACCCTTATTGATTTATTTTGAATCTCCGTGCTCATTCCTTTTAGACTAATCAAGGTTTCTTCAAATTACACTACTTTTCGTAAACATTCTTCAATAATTTTTCATTTTTATTCCATCATCATTATCCAATTTTCAAAATTAGACTTTCAAAATCACTACTTCTGCAAGTTCCAATAATTAGCCCGAAATAGTTTTCACATGGTCAAACCTAACAACCTCCCACTTGAGAATGTTTTTCATAATTTACCTTAAATTTCTCTATTAAAATTTACAAAACTGTTCTAATCATAATATTCCCTTATATCTGTAGGATTCCCCCAATATTCTTTCCATCATCCTATTCTAACTGAGGAAAAACAATTCCCCACTATATCCGGGACTAAAATATTCCTAGGTCAAAATATCAACTGGATTATGAACTCTATTAACCTTTTATAGATCCAATAATTTTTACCCTAATAAATTTTAGTTGAAATTTATACATCAGTGGAATATGTTTTTTTAAAATGAAATATCAAATTATTAGATAAGAGGATAAAACTTTTTGAATCACAGAACAACATTACAACAACATGCCTTCTTCTAAGATCTTTCATCATACACTCTAGCCAAATAAACTCGTTTATAACTTTTCTTAGTGCAACATACTCTACTTATGTTAATGAATGTGAAATTATTGATTGAACCTTTGATATATAACTCATGGTTGTGACTCCATAAGTGAACCCATAGCCAGTAGTGCTCCTCCAAATTTCTAAATATCCTCTAACGTCTAGATCTAAAAAACCCTATAGTAATTCATCCATTTCAAAATAAAGAGACTAAATTTTGGAACCTTTGAGATTCCATAGGATCCACCTTAACCTTCCCATTTTTATCTTTTAGTATTATCCATGAACATATTAACAACTCTCATTAAATGATCAATTTTTTGTTGTGTATAAACCATGTCATACATATAACAACCCTTATCTTTATTACACACTTAATCATGATTTATTACATAAAATTTCACTTAATATGACTCTGAGGATCGATAGGTCTAGTGTCTTGGTAAATTCGGAACATTATATAACAACTTAGAACATAAAATACAACATATTTTTTGAAAACTTCTTTTATATGATCACAACATTCCTTCGTACTTATCATTACATGGGATAACCTGAGAACATGCATAAGAAAAGGGTGATAAATAAATCCCAGTAAGGGAGTAAACAAGGGATAAAATTAAGAATATAGTAAATGATATTAAATAGTCATATCAATTTAGATTAAGAGAAACATGAACATAAAGGCATGATATAGCATGATTATCATAACATGGAAATGTGGCAACAACATTTAACATGATATTAATATGATCCAAGTATTATTGAACATAGAGCATGAGTAAAACCTCATTGCACTTGAATTTTCATGATTAAACCATCATTACACTTGACGTGTCATGACACTAATATTTACCCAATGCATTGGAGCGCTATCAGGGCACACCCTTTATAAAAATTTCATTTCATACATAAGTGTGCCACATGGATCATACAATATGGATTCATTAAACATCATAAATTATTCTAGGAAATAAAATATGTGGAATACCTAAATGTAAGTCCTAAATCAACAAGTACATGTGCATAAAAGTGAATACCCTAAATAGATAAATGGGTATGGTATTCACTTACATGATGATTTTGGCATGGAAATTTTTATGTAACTTTGGCAGCATAACGACGTCAAATAGAAATCGTAAAATGGGTTGGTGAGATAGAAAGGGGTATCTCATAATTTATACATCAAATGGAAAATAATGGGGTTATGTAACATAATAACCCAACATTTGTAATGTAATTTAGATGAAAAATATAAAATAATTTCTTGAATGTAAATGAGAAAAGGGAAATTCCTTACGGAGTTTTGACATGGTAACAGGTGTACATGGTAGGCATTAATGAGATAGAAATAGGTCTCTCATAATTAAAACATAATGAGGTAAGTATGGGGGAAATTCTAAATCATACCCCAACATTTTTAATTTAAAACAAAATGTTATAACAACATAATTAAATTTGGACAAAAATGAAAAAGGAAGAAATCCCATACTTGGAAGTGTGATCCCAAAGGCTTGGGAGAGGATTGAGAAAGACTTATTGGGAGCTTGGGGAACATTGGGAGGATTATAGGTAGGGGAAGGAAGAATTCGGTAGAGCTAAAAATGGTTTGAGTGAAGAGAAGTGGTAGATTGAGAGGGTTTATATATGATAGGAGAGGGAATTCTTTATTAATTAGGTTTTGGACACCACACATTAAAATAATAAAAACACAAACCAACCCATGTTTTTTGACCTTTTTTACAAAGGGGATTGGAAAACATTATTTTATATTTCCAATTTCCGAAATTATTAAAATATTTGGCTTGATTATGTGGAGGTGAGTCACACTCTAAAGGAAATCATTTTAAAATGTTAAAATGTTTTTTAAGTCTTGGAGGGTCCACTAGGGCATTGTAAAATAAATCTAACAAAACTAAAATCACATTATTTTAAATTTAAAACATATATTTTCCAAAAAACCCATTTATAGTATTTTATTACATCACTATTGGGTAATTATGATGTCATAAAACACATTATATATTTAACGGTATTTAATTTTTACCCAAAAATTTGATTCTCTCATAAAATTATGAAAAATTCACCATTAGAAAATTTCGACATCCTAAATCCGAAAATAATATTCATTTAATCTAAATAATTTTCTAAATATGTGAATTTTTACTTTTAAAATAAAAACCAACATTTATTGAAAATTCATGGGTTTTGACAAAAACAGATTTCAAACCTTAATAAAAATTACAATTGTATTCATAAAAATTATATGATCATTTATATTTAATAAAAAGTAATTTATTAATAATATTTTATTAAAATATTATTTAATTCAAAAATCCATTAATTCCTCAAAATAGATTTCTTAATTGAATATTAACTAAAAATACTATTTGTGCTTTAAAACTTGTTTACAAAATAAATGTATATTCTTTATACAAAAAAATAAAGCACACAATAATTTTTCTAGGGTCTTGTTACATATTCCCTTATAACACCCACATATTACCTAAGGTTAATGTGTGTGATGGTGATAGACTCATAGAGTGGCTCGGATAACATCGCTCGAGTGGTAATCTCTATTAACTTTCACTTCTCTCATAGGCAACTCTATTCAAGATTAATGTGTTGAAGATCTGCTTGGTCTTGGTCAAGAGAGAAGACTAGAGATGCTACCTATTTTTTGAGCTCCGAAAAATGGGCTTCGTATAGGGAAATTCTACTAAATGTGGTCATCGCTTCCTTTGTCTGAGTAAATAGGATTTGTTAAAGCCCTATATTTATACTAATCATGTGGTCACTGTTCAACGGCTATATTATCAATGGTAATAATTCTTAATGGTATTTTAAAATCCAAAAACATAAAACCAAGTAAGTGAATATGTTATATTACCATTTTACATAATAATACATTTAATTAGATCAAGAGGAATTTTCATTAATAAATGTTTGGGTCTTTACAATCTTCCACCCTTAATATATTTTTCCCACTAAATTTGCTTTTACCACATTAAAACAGATGAGGGTAACTCTAATTCATCACTTCCTTTGATTCCCACATTGCTTCTTCAAACTTGTGGTTTTTCCACAACACCTTGACGATGGGCATTATCTTATTTTTTAGAATGTTTTCCCTATGATCTAAGATCATAATTGGCTTCTCTTTATAGGAGTGGTCATTCTCAAATGGTACCACCTCTGGATTGAGTACATGTGATGGGTCAGGTATGTACTTCATCAAGAGTGATACATGGAATACATCATGTACTTGAGATAGGTTTGGTGGGAGTTCCAGTCGATAGACCACTGCTCCAATGCGATCAAGGATCTCAAAAGTGACTATGTACCTTGGACTAAGATTTTCCTTCTTCCGAAATCTCATAACTATTTTCCATAGTGATATATAGAGGAATACCATGTCACTGACATCAAACTCTAGGTCTCATCGATGATTATCCGCATAGCTCTTTTTTGACTCTGAGAGGATTTAATGTGTTGCTAGACGGTCTTAACCTTCTCCACCATTTCTTTAACCATTTCTGGACCTAGGAGTTTCTGCTCCCCAATTTAATCCCAACATGCTGGTATTCTGCACCTCCTCCCATAAAGGGATTCATAAGGAGATATTTAGATGCTTGAGTGGAAACTATTATTGTAATATAACTCCACCAGAGGAAGATGTTAATCCCATCCTCCTTTAAAGTCCATTGTGCATGCTCAAAACATGTCATTAAGTGTTCGGATAGTCCGCTCATATTTTCCATCAATTTGAGGATGATAATCCATACTAAAGTTCCTTTCAGTATTCAGAGTGTGATGGAGACTCTTCCATAACATAGAGGTGAATCTTGGATCTTGATTGGATATAATAGATAGCGGTACTCTATATAGCCTTACCACTTCTCTAATATATATCTGTGCCAGATGATCTACTGATAAATCCTCTCAAATTTCAATGAAGTGTGTAGTCTTTGTAAGACGGTCCACAACATCCCAGATAGACTTGTTTCTTTCGTATGTCTTCGGAAGTACGGTGACAAAGTCAATGGTGATGTTCTGCCATTTCCATGCTGGCATGGGTAATGGTTTCATCATCCCCTTAGACTTCTACCTCTCTGCCTTCACTTGCTGACATATGAGGCACTTTGATGTATACTTAGAGATATTCTTCTTCATGTTATCCCACCAATAATTCTCTTAGATATCTCGATACATATTTTTGTTTCCTAGGTGAATAGATAAATTATAACTATGTGAATCATAGAAAATTTCATTATTTAACTATATATTTTATGGAACACGTAGTCTTTTCCCAAATCTCTCAATTCATTCTTAATTAACATTGAACTCTGAGGATTCCCCTTTTCTGATAGTTTCCACTTTCTTTTAAATTCCCACGTCAACCTTTTTAGCATCTTTTAACCTTACAAAAGAGATAGTTAATAAATCATTTTTGAAAGTATTGATTATGTTCCCTTCTTTATGATTCCCATATCCATCTTTATCAAATATAATAAGATTGGATCCTTTTCAATTCCCATCAATGATAAAATCGTTGTGTCCTTTCTACTTAGAGCATATGCCACCTTGTTCACTTTCCCAGGGTGGTAATGTATTGAGTAGTAAAAGTTTTTCATCAGTTCTAGCCATATTTTTTGGTGTATATTCAGCTCTTTATGTGTGAATATATACTTGAGAGTTTTTTGATCTGTATATATTTCATACTTCTCCCCAAAGAGGTAATGTTTCCAAATTTTTAAAGCGACTATTACTGTAGACAACTCCAGATCATGTGTTGGATAGTTTTTATCATAAACTTTCAATTACCTTGAAGCATAGGTAATGAATTTGTCATTTTACATCAACAAATAGTTCAGGCCCTTCTACAAAGCGTTAATAAATACCACAAAAATTTATCCACTTGTGGGTAGTATGGGCATAGGTGCAGTGATAAGCCTCATTTTCAACTCCTCAAATATCTCTTCACATTCATCACTCAAAGAAAAATTGACTCCCTTCCTAGTTAGCTTGGTAAGAGGGTTTGAAAACCTTGAAAAATTTCTCATAAATCTGTGATAATATCTAACTAACCCTAGGAAGCTACGGATATCTATCCCTGATGTTGGCCTCGGTCATCCCTCAAATGCATCTGTCTTGGAGGGATCCACAGATATCCCATTACGTGTGATGATATAACTCAAGAATGTGACTTCCTCTAACCAAAACTCACACTTTTTGTACTTCTCATAGAGCTTCTTTTTTCACAAGGTCTCTAGTACAGTGCTTAGATTCTCCTCATGCTACTCCTCAGTTTTGGAGTATATTAGAATATAGTCTATAAAGACTACCAAATATTTGTTGAGGTAATCTCTAAAGACTCTATTCATCAAGTCCATGAATATTTCTAGAGCATTAGTGAGTTTCAAAGGCATTATTATGAATTAATAGTACTCATATCTTGCATGAAAAGCAGTCTTGGGGATATCCTCCTTTTCAAACCTTACTTAATAATATCCTCACCACATATCCACATTGGAGAAGTATTGTGCTCTACATAGCTGATTAAACAAGTCATCAATTCATGGTAGAGGATAATTGTTCTTTATCATGATTTTGTAGATATCACGATAATCAATGCAAAGGCACATTGACCCATCCTTCCTCATGATGAAGAGGACTGGTTCACCCTATGGTGAAGCACTTGGATATAAAAACCTTTATCCAGATTATCCTATTGTTGTTTCTTTAGCTTCTCAAGCTCCATAATATCCATCCTATATGGAGTCTTGGATATTGGTAACTCCTTAGGTATAACATAAATCGATAATTTAATATCTCTTCTAGGAGGAAGACCAAGAAATTCTTCAGGAAACACTTCAGCAAAATTCCTCACAATATGCATGTCTTCAAGTATGGTTTCTTCCTTTGACTCAATCATCTGAGCAAGATACACATGCTCATAGGGAAGTAATATCCACTCTTGAGATGATGGTTCTAAAGAAGATTCATCCTCCTCCTTTCAATAGTATAGAATCAGGGGCAGAATTTCTTTATGGAGAGTGATTTCCCTCTCACAGAAATTTATGTTGTCTTTATATAGATAAATCCAATACATTCCAATAATTGCATCAAATTCCACTATAGGGAGTATGATGAGGTTCACCAGGAAGTTCAATCCACAAATTGTGATAGGGGAGGAGTTATATTCATGGGATGCAATGATTCCCCCATTTTTCTTTCTCATTGACATCTATACTTCCATGATTTGTGGTGGTGTTAGGATTGTTGTACTAAACTTTTGGGATATAAAATAATGCGTAGAACCATAATAAAAAATTATGTTTTCTATTCTTGAATGAATAACTATCATACCTATCACCACTTAATTTTTGGGGTTTTCTTCGGCGGTAATGATGGAAAACTCTCACCCTTACTTCCTTGGAGGTTGTTGGTTGCCTCTGAAAACCCTTGGCTTAGGGAACTAGTTTGCAAAGTGCCATGGTTCTTTGCAGTTAAAGAAATGAACAATGTATTGAGGGTTGAACTGATCGTTCCTCTCCTCAATCAAATCCTTAGGTTTTTCTTATCAGTAGTTAATGTCTAGGTTCCCTTCTCCTCCAAACCTAAATTATTTCCTCATCCCCTTTAGGCAATTTCCAGGGTGCTTCTTTCCACACCTTTAGAAAGTGGGGTGATGGATTTTCTTAGCACCTTTGGATTTATCCATCAGACTAACAAAATTAAATTCCACCTTAGGCTTATTATCCCTATGATACCCCTGAGATTATCTAATCTCCATTTCGGCTTTAAAGGCACATCAGACAATTTCCTCATAGTTCTTGAAGTCACGGATCTCTAGGTCTTTCTGTAGTCTAGGTTTTATCCCACCACAAAAGTGGTTAACCTTTCATTCAGGGGTAACAAAAAAGCTGGAGGTGTATCATTCAAGCCTTTTAAATTTTTCCTCGCACACACTGATGGATTTTTTGCCTTTTTTCTTGATGTCAAAGAATTCCCTCTCCATCTTATGTTGGAGGGTGTGTGGAAAATATTTATCAAAAAACATTTTCTAGAAATCCTTTCATTCCAGGGCCTTGATCTCTTCCTCATGATTCATATTTTTTATCAATGTCCACCATTGATCAGCTTCACCCTCCATACAATAAGAAACCAAAATAATCTTCTCTTATTCGGAACATTGAAGGATAGAGAATATATTTTCAATGGTGTTGATCCATTGTCCGGCGATTGAGGGATCAAATGATCTATTAAAAGTAGTAGGTATTTGTCTCATGAAGCTATATATTGTGGATTTTTCTTTCTTAGGGGAGTTTTAAATTCCTCATGACCCATGTTTCTATTAAAAACTTGAGTTAACTAAGAGATTATCCTGATAGAGTTTATGATTCCCACTCCCATCAGATTGGGCATCTCATTAGAATAGTCATCACATTGATCTTCGCATCAGTTTAAGCCCGAGTCCTCCTATTACCGGCCATTGGATGGGATAAAAGGAAAGTTATGGGTAACACATAAAGGGTAATCTAAAGAAAAAGGGATAACTTATAAATTACATTTATTTCCTTAACTTATCTATGTTATCCATGATCTACTTCCCAATATATATTCTTAGGGGAAGTTTTTTAATTCCTTTAATAATGTTTCATACTAAGATTATGAATTTACCAAAGCATATCACCTGAGAGTTTCATAACCAAGAGTGCATCAAGTCCCGTTTTCGTGCAACAGTTCTTGTTTGAGTCTAGCTCAAAGTAGTGTTTTCATATTTTACCCCTAGATACATTCTTTCCAGAGCCTCCTCTACCTACTCGTATCCAGAAAGGGATG
Organism: Viscum album; assembly: GCA_963277665.1. Lineage (NCBI taxonomy): Eukaryota > Viridiplantae > Streptophyta > Magnoliopsida > Santalales > Viscaceae > Viscum > Viscum album. The sequence continues at coordinate 119,506,806 of OY728141.1, forward strand.
TATTTTCTTGATAAACCACTTACTCAATACTCAACAAAATTTATGAATGTTTTTAATATACTTAGTCTTATACCTATGTCTTTCACTAGGGTTTTCTAATCCTAATCCCAAAAATAACTAAACATATCCTTTAATACCAACTATAACAACTCTGATCTTTATTACACACTTAATCATGATTTATTACATAAACATACACTTAAAAAACTCTAAGGATAGAGAGGTCTAGTGTCTTGGGAAATTAAGAACATTACATAACAACTTATAATATAAAATATAATATCTTTGTTGAAAAATTCTTTTACATGACCACAACATTCCTTCGTACATAGCATTGCATGGGATAACCTGAGGACGAGCATAAGAAAATGGTGAGATATAAATCCCAGTAAGGGAGTAAACAAGGAATAAAATGAAGAATATTGTACATGATAGGAAATATTCATATCAATGTAGCACAATAGAAACATGAACATAAATGCATGATATAGCATGATTATCATAACATGGAAACATGGCAACAACATTTAACATGATATTAGCATGAGCCAAGGTTCATTGCACATAGAGCATGAGTAAAATCACATTGCACTTTAATTATTAGGAGTAAACCCTCATTTCACTTGACGTATCATGATATTAATCTTTACCCAATGCATTGGAGTGCTATCATGTCGCACCATTTATAAACATTTCATTTCATGCATAAGTGTGTCACAAGGATCATACAACAAGGATTCATTAAACATCATAATTTATTCCAGAAATAAAATATGTGGAATACGGAAATTTAATTACTCAATAAACAAGTATCTGTTCATAAAGTTGAATACCCTTGATAGATAATTGGGTATTGTATTCACTTACATGATGATTTTGGCATGGAAATTTTGGTGTAACTTCAGCAGCATAACGACATCAAATAAAATTTTTAATATGGTTCGATGAGAGATAAAGGGGTATCTAATAATTTATAAATGAAATGTAAATTAAGGGGTAATGGAACATAATATACCAACATGTGTAATTTAATTTCTAATAATAATATAAAATAATTGATTGAATGTAAATGAGAAGAGAGAAATTCCTTTCGGAATTTCGGCATGGTAACAAGTGTACATGGGAGGCATTAATGAGAGAGAAAGAGGTATCTCATCATTAAAACATAATAAGGGAATTATGGGGTAGGTTCTAAATCATACCTCAACATTTTCAATTGAAAACAAAAGGGTACAACAATATAAGGAAATTTGGACAAATATGAGAAAGGAAGAAATCCTTTACATGGAAGTGTGATCCCAAATGCTTGGGAGAGGCATGAGAGAGGCTTCTTGGGAGCTTGGGGGCACTCAGAGAGGATTCTATAGAGAGTAGAGAGGATTTTGGTTGAACTAAAAATTGTTCCAGTGAATATAAGTGGGATATTGAGTGGGTTTATATAATAAAAGATAGGTAATTCTTTATTATTTAGGTTTTGGACAACACACATTAAACTAATCAAAACCATAAACCAACACATATTTTTTTACCATGTTTTTTTCCAAATGGTAGTGGAAAACATTATTTTATAAGTCTAGTCATCTAAATTCTTAAAATATTATTATTGCTTAAGTGGAGGTGATTCACACTCTCAAGGAAATCATTTTAAAATGTTAAAATGTTTTATAAGTCATGGAGGGTCCACTAAGGCTTTTTAAAATAAATAAAACAAACCTAAAACAACATTATTTTAAATGTGAAAAATATATTGGCATAAAATCCCATTTATAGTATTTTATTACCTCACTATTGTGTCATTATGATGTCATAAAACACATTATATATTTAACAGTATTTAATTTTTACCCCAAAATTCGACTGTCTCAGAAAATTATGAAAAGTTAACCATTAGATAATTTTGAAATCATGAATTCAAAAATAATATTAATTTTATCTAAATAATTTTTAAAATATTTGAATTTTTACTTTTAAAATAAAAACTGACATTTATCAAAAATTCATATTTTTTTGACAAAAACGGCTTTCAACCCTTAATAAAAATTAAAATTATATTCATAAAAATGATATGATCATTTATATTTAATAAAAAGTAATTTATTAATAATATTTTATTAAAATATTATTTAATTCAAAAATCAATTAATTCATCAAAATAGATTTCTTAATTGAATATTAACTAAAAATATTATTTGTGCTTTAAAACCCGTTTACAAAATAAATGTAAATTTTTTATACAAAAAAAATAAAAGCACGCAATCATTGTGCTAGGGTATTTTTACATATACTCTTATAACACCCCCCATAAGATCTAAGGGTAAGGTGTGCGATGGTGGCAGACTCTTGGGGTGGCTTGGATAACATCGCTCGAGTGGTAATCTCTATTAACTTCCACTTCTCCCGTAGGCAATTCTGTTCAAGATTAACATGTTGAAGCTCAGTTTGGGATTGCTCAAGAGAGATTCCCAGTGATGCTACCTCCTTTCCGAGCTCTAAAAATGGTCTTTCTATTGATCAATTCTACTGGATGAGGCTATCGCTTCCTTTGTCTGAGTAAATTGGATTTGTTAAAGCCTTATATTTATTCTAATCATGTGGTCACTATTAAACGGCTATATTAGAAATGGTAACAATTATTGAAAGTAATTTAAAATCAAAAAACATAAAACAAAGGAATTTCATATATTATATAACCATTTTACATAATAATACATTTAATTAGATCAAGAGAAATTTTTATTAATAAAAGTTTGGGTCATTACAATACATCAAGCTTACAACTAACGATGAAAAACCTTTTTTGTATACTCATCATATGCTTTCGTTATAGGTTTCTTCTCCATGATTAGTTTGAAATATTTTTTATAATATAGTAGAGACTAGTTTTTCATCACTCATTTTGAATAATTTCTCCACCTTTAATATGTAGTAAGATTGAATTGAGAAAAAATATTTGGAACATAAGTCTCTTACAATATACATCCCTAAAATCTATTTTTCAGACTGAGATCATTTATCTACACACTTTTGGAAAATTCATCCTTTGGTTCATCAATAATTTCCTTTATCGGCCTATAAATAATCATGTCATTTACATATAGAAGTATTATTATGGATGTGTTGAGCATTGTTGATTCAACAATTTCATTAATTTCTTTTTTATTTTGATGCTGACAAACACACACATTTATATTGCTAATGAAGTTACTTTAATTTAATTTCATGATGATAATTAATGGAATCATTATTTTTATTCTAGAATCATATTAATTCTTTAATCAATAGGGGGTTATTTGATTTCTTATATAATAAGTATTCTAGGCAAGTTTTATAAGTAGTCTGGAAACATTACTACCTTTTATTTTAATTGGAATGTAAGGTTTGTATACCCTACGTTTGTAATAAAAGTATAGATCAAAAACCATAATTTTGGATAAAACCCTACATTTTAGGAACAAACATATGGTTTTTAATCCCTACTTTTATAATCAACTGTATGTTTTCAATCGTACTTTAGGAGTTTATCATTACGTAGACAAACCCTATGTTTGACATTGAATAATACTGAGTTTTTAATTATGGATTATTTCCATTTTTTTGTAGTAGTCTCTCTAGAATTAAATATATATTTAAATATTTTTAAATACCATTTCATATGCTTGTGTTCAATAGATTAAATCTTTCCTATTTTTAAGGGCAGTTTTGACTTTCTATAAACATTCTGAATTCAAATATTTGTGATTTATCATGCAATATTTATGGAACTATTTGACTAGAATGAATTCATCCACCCTAATAAATACCATGATTTCCATATTCTATATATATAGACATATGTTCTTATTCTAAATAAATAGTTAGGTGTTTGAAAATAAGAATGTTTCTTTGCCTCCAGAACTACACTTTGGAGACATATTTGTTTTGATCCTTGTCTGTTTGATCAACTGTTGTTGTTATATATATTTATTAATATTTTACTGTAGCTAAAAAAGTACTTATTAGATCTATAATTTGGATACAAACTTGTTTAATTGTCAACCTATTTTTTCTCTACTATTGTCTAAATAAATCCTCTTTGATGTTGAATAATATTTTTTACTTTTATATTTTATTGAAGATCATATACAACTGTCAGTTACTATTGTAACTGTGTATTGAATTTATTTAAAAATATAAACCTTATTCTATTATTTTTTTAATATTATTGGATGATCATACTTATTCGTTGGTGTTGTGTCATCCTCTCATAATAAATTTTTGATATTTGGGTTCCTTTTAAAATAACTAGAAGGCCCTATAAAATCCTTGGCTATAAATTTTGAACTACCTTCACTATGTTATAGAAGTCCTAGGTAATAATACTTTCTAGTAAAAATCATGAAGATCACGGAGAGAGTGTTGGTGGAGTAGACTAGGGGATATTTGTTCCTTTAACCACTATAGATCATTGTGTTATATCCTATATTTATTTTCCACTGCTTAGTTTTCTTAAAGAGAGAAGGAAAAAAATGCTTTAATATAAAGTGGGAAGTTTTGTTTCTATCATGTTTTTAAAGGAACACAATTCACCCCCTCTTGTGTATTCAACTTTTCCATGAAAACCTAAAAATTGGTATCAAAGTTTGTGCTCTATTTATTTATTTCTATTTTTTAAAACCTTATCATTAATTCATGATAAAAAAAATTGGAATCTGAGGAAAATATTTGTTGGATATTTTTAGAAATTATTAAATATTTTTCTATTTTTATCCAATATCAATAATTAATATCATAATATTTATTCAATTTGTTATATTTATTTAAACTCTAAAAAATTAGAGATAAAGTTCATGATGAAGTTGATTCTCATTGGCTGATCTTAGAGAAGGTATGTCGATGATCTTTGCACCTTATTTTAATGGGGATAATTATGGATGCTGGAAAGAATGCATGATTATTTAATTACATATCATGGAAGAAGAATTTATTTGATGGTAGAAAATCTATATGAAATTCCTGAAGATGATCAAGAAAATTTTAATGAACATTAAGATAAATAATATGATCTTAATTAAAAAGAAATGAATTTTATTGTCTGTTCATTAGGAGCTAATAAATTTAATCGAGTATCTTAGGGTACTACTACATATGATATGTGGCAGACTATTTATCTTTCTTATAATGGAACTGATAATGTCATAAAACTAAGGTATAATGCTAAAAAATTGAAATTTGATACATTTTGTAAACATGAATATGAGATAATAAATTAGATTAATGGAATATTGATAGAATTTTTCAATGATATTACTGGCTTGGGATAATCAATTAAAAAATTAGATCATGCTTTAAAAGTTTTAATAGTTTTACCCTCCAATTGGAATGGAATATCTGCTACTATTCTTCAATCTACAATAGTTAAATAATTGGAAAGAAAATAACTAATTGAAACCTTGGTGATGTATGAATATGAGATGTAAGTTGAATATGAAAATCATATTTCTATCAAAAAGGAAGATGTTTCACTTAAAACAACTATGGATGAATCGTCTGACTCAAGTTATCTATATTCAAGAAAAGAATTATTAGATATTTCTAAAACATTTATAAAACTATAAAATAAGAGGAAGATAAGGAATGAAGAAAATAGAAACGTTGAATGTAAGGATAAAGGTTACACAAATTCTAGTTGTCTTGTGATTAAAGTTCAATGGAAAGTTAATTATAAAAAAAGGAAAAAAATTCATGAAGATTAATTGGAGTGTTACTTATGGTTCAAGTGATGAATCCACTAAAAAATATAAATATAAGAATGAAAATAAAATGCTAAATCTATATCTTAGGGATCATACTGATGAGTTACACACTTCTAACTCTCAAATTTCTGATTTAGAAAAATATTTCTTAGGATGAAATTGATTAATATTTTTTATTATTTAATAAAAAATAATTCTTTATAAAAGTATCATTGAAAACTTATAAAATCTTATGATTTTATTTTTACTGATAATGAATTTTTAACAAAATAGATTTCAATTTTAAGATCTAAATGTTCTTGTATTTTGTCTGGAAGTAAAATTTAGGAACAATTAGAAGAAGTTAATACATTAAAACAAGCCTCTAGAATGCTTATTCAAGGAGAAGACTATTTCAATCATGTTCTTGGTAAAAATTAAGTTAATAATAAATTAAAACTTGGGATTGGTAGTAATGGATAAAAACCCAAATAATATATAAATTAGTTTATTTCTGGCTTAAATATAAAGAGTACATCCACTGTTAAATGTTTCCCCTACAGAATAAATAGACTTTATTAAAATGACTACTATTTTAGAAAACCTCAATTTTTTGGTATAAAGAATTTTTATTATTATAAATAGTTATTAAACTTTAATTATAAGGTCTCCACTCAAAACAAATAGATTTGGTTACCTAAATTTTTAATTTCTAACACTACAGAATCCAAAAGAATATGGGTACTAAAAGGCACTTTTATTTGATATATTACAGGTGTTCACCACTGGAATTCATTATTATATCATTTAGTGGATGCTTGGAAATTATGGAAATTTATTTTGAAATAAAAATTCATAAATCTTAAACTATTAATCCATGAATTATTTCATTTCTATCTTAATATTTGATTCAAATTCATTAACTTTTATATACAGGGGGAGAGAAAAAAATTATCTTTACGCTTAAATTGTTGAAACTATTTTCACTCTATTATCTTTTTGTTGCATCAATATGTTAAAACTTGGATTACATTATACATTATCTTTAAAATATTTTTTAATTTCATATTAAAAATGAAACAAAATTGCTAAAATTTTCAAATCTCTATAAACTTTTATTTATATATCTAACTTAAAAACATTATATGGGATAATTTATAGTTCAGGGGGAGAGCCTAGAAATTTATTATCTTAATTTAAAATTATATGAATAAATATAGGTTTATCTTAATAAAAAATTGTGTTCTTAATTTAAACTTTCATTCTTAAAAAAAAATTGTGAAATTTTATTTTCTCAAAATTGTTATTAATTTACATAATTTTTTCTTTTAAAATAGGTTTCTTACATAAAAAATATATTTTAAAAATTAAAATATGAAATGATTAATATATCTTTCAGCTTTAGAATATAAAATTTTTTCTTCAAACTTTATAAATGAAACATTTCTTCTAACCCTTTAGAACCCTAGAATCTTCATCTCAAACCCTCATAAACTTCTTGTTTTCCTTATTTAAAATTTTAAACTCAAAGACTTATGAAGAATCCACTCTGAATGGAATGAAGAGATCTAGAACTCAAATCATGAAGAAAATTATTTCTTAAAAGATAAAGTGAGGTAATTATTTTTCTGATCTATTTGGAGAACAATCAGTTTCTTTTGTTAAGGATTAATTAGAAAATTCTTCTAGAAACGATATAGAAATTAGTGGTTTTTGAAGAACCAGAAGTTCAATCTTCTCAAATAGTTAAATATTGAATGATCTATGTTGAGAATATTTCAAAGTTTAATATTTTTAATGAAGAAGTAGTGGAGCAGCATAAAGATATAAAATCATCTAGAATATAGTATGATGATATGAAAAAATATTATATTTCAAAAATAGTTTTTGATACACTTCAAAGAAATTGTAAAACGTTGCAATAAATATCTATTTATAAAAAAATAATCTAATTCATTTAAAGTGTAGATGAAAATTAAAATAGATACACTCATAATAGAATCTAATACTTAGTAATATCTTGATGATCTAAAATAGTTTTTAGTTAAACAGTTCTCATCCTCTTTTATGGTTTAAAGATCTATAGATGTTCAAAGAAGAATAGAGCAGTTGTCAAGAGTTCAAGCTGTTATAAGTAAGAGAGTTCAAATTTTGGAGAGTGCAGATGAATTTTTTAACCCCTCCAAAAATATTTATTCTTCTTCACCTATTTATCTTGTCCAATTTCAAAGCTAAATTTTTTGTAAAATATGATTTTTTTTCTTTTTCTCTTAGTTTACTTATCATTTATATATTTTTATTCTATTTTAAAATTAATTAAACTATTTATTAATTTATTTTTTATGCCATAAAAATGGGGATAAATTTATTTAAATTTTTGGAGAAATTTATAGGAAATAAAACAATTATTTTAAATAAAATTTTGAGGAATAAAAAATAAAATGAATAGAAAAACAATTATAAAAAAATTAAAAATAAAAAGTAAAATTTATGGGAGAAATTTATTTTTAAAAATAAATTATTTAAGGGATAAATTTTATTAAAATTTTATTTATTCTCATATTTGTAAAATTTCATTTATTATTTTTTTAATATTAATATTTTTTATGGGTTTTTTGATAATCAAAAAGGGTGAGATTGTTAAGCAAGTGTTGATTCAATAATTTTATTAATTTATTTAAGATATTGATGCTCACAAAAACCCACATTTATATTACTAATGTGTTTACTTTGAGTGAATTTTAGGATAATAATTACTAGCATAATTATTTTTATTCTAGAAGAATATTCATTCTTTATCCCATGGGAGGTTATTTTATTTCTCAAATAACAAGTATTCTGAATGTGTTTTATAAGTAGTTTGAAAACACTGTTCATATCCTACTTTTCAAGTGGAGCATATGTTTTGTATACCCTATGTTTGGAATAAAAGTATGGATTAGAAACCCTACTTTTGGAATCAACCCTTCATTTGAGGAATAAATATATGGTTTATCATCTATAATTTTTTAATCAAATATACTTTGTAAACCATACTTTTTGAGTTTATCACTATATAGATAAACCCTGCATTTGACTTGGTCAAATATGGAGTTTTGAATTATGGATTATTTTCACATTTTTTGCAATGGACATTCAAGAATTAAATAACTATTTAAATTTTTTTAAATACCGATTCAAAGGTTCATGTTCATTGGATTAAATAATTCCTATTTCTAAAGTAAGGTGTGACTTTATTTGAATTTCCTGAATTCAAATATTCATGATTTATCATATGATATTTCTATACTAGTTTGAAATGAAGGAATTTGACCATCATGATAAATATCAAAATGTTAATCTTCTATATATATCTATATATAAATGTTATTCTTTTGAATACACTATTGTGCATTTGAAAATTAGAATGTGTCATTGCCTCTAAATCTATATTTTGCAGACATACATGTTTTCATACTTATCTGTTTCATTAACTTTTGTTGTTATATATCTTTGTTAATCATCTATTGTATTTTAAAAAAGTTCTTATTAGGACTACACTTTGGATATATACATGTTTAATCATATACCTAGTGTTTTATCTACTACTGTCTAAATAAATCCTATTTGATATTGATGAATATTTTACTATTGATGTGTTTTATTGAAGATCATATACAACTATCATTTTCTATTGAAATTATGTACCGAATTTTTTTTCAATATCTACATCATATTCTATTATTATTTTAATATTATTAGATACTTGTACTCATACATTGGTGGATTTTCACCTTCTCATACTAAGCCTTGGATATTTCAATTCCTTATAAAAGAAGCAAAATGCCCTTTAAAATCCATGACTGTAAGATATCAACTAATTGAACATAGTTTTATAATTCCCTGGTAAAAGGGATTACTAGTGAAAATCACCAAACTCATGGAGAGAACGTTAGTGGAGTGGACTAGGGGATCTTCGTGTCCTAAACCAGTATACATCATTGTGTTATTTCTTGTATTAATTTTCCCCTACTTACTCATCTTAAAGAGAGAATGATACAATCTATTTAATCTCAATATCTAAGTTTAATTTCTATCAAGTTTTTAAAGTAATACAATTTACCCCCCCCCCCTGTCACGACCCGTCCTCGGGGCCCGTGCCGTGACTACCCCAAGCCCGCCTTCCATAGGCCAGGGGGTGGCGACTAGCACCAAAGGCGTAAAATCCCGATAACTGGGAAGGCATTGCCTTTATAAAAGAAAACAAGCACCACAGAGTACAAGGGGAAACAAAACACTAAGTACAAAAGAAAGGCTGAAAAGTAAATGGGCCAGAATACAAACCCAAAATAAAGTACAACTACAACTGAACAAGGTACAACAGCAAAAAGACAAACAGCTGTAAGAAGAAAGCAGCTCCTGGGTCGTCCTCCTCGGATCCAACCTGAAGGGTAGGTATAGATAGCGCAGCTCCTGGTCGTCCACCATTGATCCTACCTGAATGGTAGGTACAGATAGCCTCCTCCACGCTCTCGTCCGTCAACCTCCTCTTTGAGTCGTCACGTCGTGTAGTCCACCTCCCGGTACTGACTCGTTGTGTAGTCCACCTCCGGGTACCATCCAGTCCTCGAACACTCGGCCACCGTCAGCACTGTCTGTCGTCTGCAACCAACACAATGAGGTGCGGGCATAGCCCGTGCAGGGGTGAGTATAACGATACTCACTAGGGACCCCGAGACCCTCAAGGTCTCACTAAACCAACAAGGATAACCACAAGAAGATCTCAACAGATAACCTCTACTTAGATATATGCTCATACATATACCTAAGTTATCAAGTAACCCATCTTAATCATGAGAAACACAAGGATTGTGAAATCAACGGATAACCACTACCTAGGTATATGCCCATACATATACCTAAGTTATCAAGTGACCCATCTCAATATTGAGGTAAACACAAAGGTCAAAAGTCTCAGCTCAAACCAGGATTTTCATTATCGAAACCGTAACTGCTGAAGAGCTCTGTCTCTGGAGTGTACAGTGGTCCTGTCACGACTCCGAGGTACTGCTCACTAATCTAAGACTGCTGAGGTACTCCTCCTGTCGAGTACCGCGGGTCTGCGGCCAACTACCGGGCGCTCCGTCCACTGAGGGACTGTCGCCAAATACCGGGCGCTCCCACTAATAGCCTACAGAGGTACTCCTCCAGTCGAGTACCGCGGGTCTTCTTCCAACTACCAGGCGCTCCGTCCGCCATGGGTCTGCCACCAAATACCAGGCGCTCCGTCCACTGGGCTAGTCGACTCACTCCAAGTCGAGTCGGTCAAGCAGTCGTCAGGTCTCATCCGGCTACACGGTTCCCGTACTCCGCACGCTCGTCTCCGGGAGGGTCCGCTCCACGAGCTACTGGTCGATACTCCAAGTATCACAAAGTCCCTCAAAGAAGTATCTCAAAGGACCACCTCGTCATAGGGGTCTCAACGCAATAGACAGCGCGTCAATCGGACGCCCGGTCTGTGAGTCATTAGCCTTTTCGTCCCAGGGGCCCGGTTGGTTTCGTGTGCAAACCAATCCGGTCGTAACTCAACTATACCCCGAACACTCATAGGGTATACTCATAGGGACCGTTTCTCAACGAGATCACCAATGCTGCTGACGGTTCGTCAATGAACGTTCTGTCAGAAAGGTATCAGCTTTTCCGTTCCAGGGGCCCGGTTGGATTTTGGTGCGATCCAACCCAGCCACCATCCAACTGCATCCAAATCTCGGTGAAGGATGTCGAAAGTTCCGTATCATCAACAGGAACTCAACGCAACAGACGGCGCGTCAATCGGACGCCCGGTCTGAGATTTATTGGCTTTTTCGTTCCAGGGGCCCGGTTGGATTTCGGTGCGATCCAACGCGACCGCACTCTGTCGGCATCCAAACCTCGAGCGGAGTAAGCCAAAAGATCCGTCTCACTTATAGGAATTCAACGAAACAGACGGCGCGTCAATCGGACGCCCGGTCTGTTATTTATTGGCCTTTCCGTCTCACACCCACCCTGGGAAAATTCCCAGGAGGTCACCCATCCTGATCACTACTCTAGTCCAAGCACTCTTAACTATGGAGTTTTAACCACGTAGGCTCCCGAAAAGGAAGATGCACCTTGAGTATAGTATACCGAAACGACCGTCTCAATCCAAGGATCGCGTTGCCGCTGACGGCGAATCGTTTGGAGGCCCGTAGCCCAAGATACGGGCATTTGAACGAAAACCGTCTGAAGATGGGGGGTCCGGGCCCGGGCCGAGCCGGCCCAACCCCCCCCCCCCCCCCCCAGGGTCGGCCGAGCGGCCCGACGCGGGGGGAGCCGCCGCCCCGCATGACACCCCCGCGACACCCGCGGGGTGTCGGCCAGCCAACCGGACGCGGCTGAAGCCGCGTCCCTGGTGACCCGGGGGGGAGAGGGGTGTCGCCGCCCCCGCGTGACACCCGCGGGACACCCGCGGGGTGTCTCCTGGCGCTAGACGCGGCTTCAGCCGCGTCCCGCGAGCGCCACCGCCGCGGCGGTCTCGTCCGGCGGCGCGCCGCCGCCGGCTTCCGCGGGCCGCCGGAGTCGCTCCGGTGGCCCGTTTTTCTTCCCGTCTGCGTCGTTGCTCCTCCCGGGACTTGTTCTTCACTGCGGGATCATCAAACATTCGTTGCGGCATGTTTCGTCATCGCCCGTCAAATCCGCACAAGAACGAAGAACGGCGGAGGGTTGTCGGGCCATGTTCGTTTGGACCGCACCCTCCGCGTTAGATATAAACAACGGGAGAAATTAAAGTTCAACACATAAATGCATATCTGAAACAATTTTTAATGAAATAAAATTGTTTCATAAAAACGGGTTCCTTATTTGAACGGAAACAACAATTTTAATAATTTTAAAATTGTTCACAAAACCAGTTCTTTAACTTTTTAAAGAAACAATTACGGGAATATAAAAAGAAAAGGGGGGTAATTCCCAAAATAAATCCCTACCTCTCCGTCGCTGTCGGATGCGAGGTCGTTGCGGAATTGACCGTCGCGGAAGGAGGTGATCGTCACACCGCGGAAGGGCGTCGCGTCGACGATCTCCGAGGACCAAGAACATACGGATTTAATTAATAATAATTAAATCCATGTTGTTGAAATCCAAAAAGAAAATAAAAATAAGCGCAACCCCCTACCTTGTTGTTGTCGATCGAAGGCTGTCGCTGGGTTGGATCGTCGTGGAGGAAGCGTCGCGAAGGGAGATCCGTTGGCTTCGCGGTACAAGGCTTCGCGTCGTCGATCTCCGCAGGTTCGGCGTTCTTCGTGTTCTTCGCGTTCTTCGCGTTCTTCGCCGAAGAAGAACGCTTTCCTCCAAATCCTCTTCACGCCACAAGTTTCAACCCAAAATAAAATAACCTTAAGCCTTATTTTATTTACACAACTAAACATTTGAATTTAAAAAGATAAGAAACGAACCATTAATTCGTAGAATTAATTCAACGAAAGAAACAACTCATTTAATTTACGAAATAAACCGCCCAATTAAATGGTCTATTAAGAATTTTAAGAAAACGCATCAGTTGACTTTCATAATGACGGGTTTTCGCGGGTGCGTTACTTAGCGGAAAGAAACGGTGGGGCTCATGCGGGCCCCACCTCACAAATATCCTACCAAGAGGGTAGGATATTTCTGGATAGTACCCTATCCGGTTCAACTCAGTTTAAGCTGCTTTTAAGTGGCTTCAAGTGGCCTCCAAGTGGCTTAAGTGAAATAAAATAAAGTTGTCGAAAAAAATATTTTATTTCTTAACCTTAAGCCCGAAAATTTAAAAACCACACCTGAGCAAACGCAACTCCAGAAGAGGCATTTCTAAGCGAATACCGGCACTGCGATTTTAGCGGTGCCCTCAGAATTCGATTCTGGGCACCGGTTCAAAAGTTATAAAAACCCGCTCGTCCGTTCACTGAACGTACCCGAGCCTAAGTTCGGAAATTTATTCCGGGCACACCGGGTCTCGGAATTAGGCACCGTCAGAAACTGCCTTCTTTTAAAATTCCAAATAAAATTAAGAAAAAAAATTTCCTTGGAATTTATAGGTCTTTACATTACTCCCACCACAGGGCTTTACGTCCCCATAAAGCTTCACCACAAACTTAGGGAAACAAAGCGGTACTGAGCACGCATATGATCCTTCCGCTCCCATGTGCTCACCTGGAGGTTTCCGCGCTGCCAAAGAAAGTGCACAAGAGGAATCGACCGTCCTCCTAGTATCTGCTCCTGTCGGTCCTCGATACCCCCAAGAACCTCCATAGAAGACACTCATCGCCACCGTCCAGCTCCTCATGGTCGATGATATGCGAAGGGGTCGAGCACGTATCCTCTCAGTTGGGATACGTGGAAAACGTCGTGCACCTAGTGCAACTAAAGTGGATGGGTCAAGCGGTAAACCACCTCGCCTACCCAGCTGAGGACCTAGAAAGGTCCGTTGAACCTCGGAGATAACTTGCCTCCCTGGCAACATCTCCGTAAACCTTGTCGAGGTGAGACCCGTAAGAAGACGTGGTTGTCATCCTCGAACTCCAGAGGTCTCCATTTCTGTTAGAACTGAAACTCAAAACGACTGCTGCTACGAGGGTAAGGTTGACCGACTCAAGAGTGATCGGTCTCACCCTCCTGTGCAAGAGTTACCCTGCACTGCCTGGGGTTTCCTTTTCTGCCGACCAAGGAAAACCCATCCCGACGTTTGCCTAAAACCGTCAATTTGAGTATGAACAGTTATTGCCCATTCCATACTCAAACTAACCTCGTAAGGCCTCGACGCTGCCACCAAGAGATTCCAACCAGAACTCTCGCCTCGAGGGTATGACCACACCGTCGGTGTAAGTGTGATTATCGAGTCTCCTCCCAAGGTATCTCCAGACATGAGGGTCAAGTCCACGGCTTACCGGAAACTCTAGGTCTGGAACAAGATTTGTGAAAGCGAGGTATGATTCATATCGACGTCTGTTACTACAGCAGCTAGTAGTGGACACAGACTATCCCTTGAATCATTTCTAGAGCCATTGGGTCACACTCCTTGACCGCATGCAGCCGCACTCTTCCTCCGCCCTCCAGCTCGCTGAGCCTGGTGGGAATAACTAAGGCGGGTGGTTGTACCATGTCAGGATGTACACCACCTCATTATTCTCTCCTAGCTCTGCCTCCACGTCTGCCGCTTCGCAGACTCATCTCTATTTAAAGATTCCTCTTCTTGAAACATTTAACACGCCCGAGTCTCTAAGACTGGCACCGGTTCCTTGTTTCTTACTGAACTGTGCAGTCTTCATCTGCTCCTGGATGAATTGCACCTCCTTTAGTCTCACAAGAGCTACTATGATTTCTTCTTTGCCGATAAGAGAAATCTGGTCTCATCCCCTGGATGAACCACATTCATTGCCTAATACAGTCAATCCTGACATGAAGGACGCATTCATGCCATGGATGATGTCGTAAGGCCTCGGCGTAACTACTAAGAGATCCAACTGTCACTCTCGCCTCCAAGGTTTGAGTCACACTGTCGGCATCAGTGTGAGGTCACTGGGTCTCCTCCAGTAGGAATATCGAAAGTGACGGTCAAGTCTACAGTCTTAACCAGGACCACTCACTATCAAAAAGACAGAAAGGCAAACAAGGATAAGTGTCTTTTTATTATTGCAGCTCATAGTACAAAGACACGAATACAACAGTAAAATGGAACTAGAGTACAAGGGACGTATCCACTAGTTCCGCTCCTGTCCACCTACTCCCGGAGCTCTACTACCTTGTCCACTGCTCGGCTGTTGCTCAAGCACTCACCGCTGCTTCTGCCTCGGTGGCTCCCCCAAAGCCTGTGGATCGAGTAGTCGGACAGTCACGTGCCAGGTGACCCTTTCCGCGGCATGAGTAACACAACCTGCTCCTTGCACGGCTAGCTCTATTCCCACTCCGGGTGCCCCGCACCACCGGTCCTAAAACCCGAGATTGCCCAACTGCTGGTCTGGTCCTCCTGGACCTCTGCATCATCTGTCTACTGCCCACAGATGACTCGGCAACTGATCGAAAACCCTGCGGCAAAGGCAAAAGCTCCTGTACACGCTCGGGGTGTAGAGCTACTGGAACAAACTCCACCCTAAAGAAGGTCTCGATGTCTTCCCATGTGAAGGCCATCCTATCGCAAAACTGGAACAAGTGGCTCCACCACCTGCCTGCTGCTGCCTGAATAAGGCTGGCAGCAAAGATCACCATGAAGTCTGTCGGCGTCCCCACTAGCCTGAAGACTCCCACCACAGCCTCTAGCCAATCCTCAGCCGCCTGCGGGTCCGTCTCTCCCCGGAACCTAGGTGGCCTCTGGTGCTGGAACTCGTGCAGCGCACTCAAGTAGCGGGCATCGCCTACTGCTGGGGCTGGTGGCATCAGTGGCCCAACGTATGGTAGTACCGCTGGTGCCTTAACTGGGATAGGGCCCTGTACTGTGGCCTCATCGCTCGGCGGGCTGTCAGTACATACCACTCTCGGGGCTCCAGCTGGTCGTCCACGGGGAGGCATCCTGAAAGAAACAACTTAACACGGTCAAATGATTATACCTGGTGGTTTGAGCTGATAAAAAAACTTCTGGAAACACACACGGAATCAGTGTTTTCATGCACAAAGTCGAAAAGCAGTTGTCAGGGTCCTGGTGTATGGATACGTCGGCCGCCCGCACCAACACTGGACTCCCTGAACTGAAAACCACACTCGGTACTCTTAACACTATTGCTTCACAGAAAGAAACATCAGAGTTATAAGTCCTGCGGTAGAACCGAACTCTTCTGATACCAATTTGTCACGACCCTTCCTCGGGGCCCATGTCGTAAATACCCCAAGCCCGCCTTCCATAGGCCAGGGGATGGCGACTAGCACCAAAGGCGTAAAATCCCGATAACTGGGAAGGCATTGCCTTTATAAAAGAAAACAAGCACCACAGAGTACAAGCGGAAACAAAACACTAAGTACAAAAGAAAAGCTGAAAAGTAAATGGGCCAGAATAAAAACCCAAAAGAAAGTACAACTACAACTGAACAAGGTACAACAGCAAAAATACAAACAGCTTGAAGAAGGAAGCAGCTCCTGGGTCGTCCTCCTCGGATCCTACCTGAAGGGTAGGTACAGATAGCACAGCTCCTAGTCGTCCACCACGGATCCTACCTGAAGGGTAGGTACAGATAGCCTCCTCCACGCTCTCGTCCGTCAACCTCTTCTTTGAGTCGTCACGTCGTGTAGTCCACCTCCGGGTACTGACTCGTCATGTAGTCCACCTTCGGGTACCGTCTAGTCCTCGAACACTCGGCCACCGTTAGCACTACCTGTCGTCTGCAACCAACACAACGAGGTGCGGGCATAGCCCGTGCAGGGGTGAGTATAACGATACTCAGTAGGGACCCCGAGACCCTCAAGGTCTCACTAAACCAACAAGGATAACCACAAGAAGATCTCAACATATAACCTCTACTTAGATATATGCTCATAAATATTCCTAAGTTATCAAGTAACCCATCTCAATCATGAGGAAACACAAGGATTGTGAAATCAACGGATAACCACTACCCAGGTATATGCCCATACATATACCTAAGTTATCAAGTGACCCATCTCAATCTTGAGGTAAACACAAAGGTCAAATGTCTCAGCTCAAACCAGGATTTTCATTATCGAAACTGTAACTGATGAAGAGCTCCGTCTCTGGAGTGTACAGTGGTCCTGTCACGACTCTGAGGTACTGCTCACTAACCTAAGACTACTGAGGTACTCCTCTTGTAGAGTACCGCGGGTCTGCGGCCAACTACCGGGCGCTCCATCCGTTGAGGGTCTGTTGCCAAATACCGGGCACTCCCACTAATAGCCTACAGAGGTACTCCTCCAGTCAAGTACCACGGGTCTGCTGCCAACTACCAGGCGCTCCGTCCTCCATGGGTCTGCCACCAAATACCGGGCACTCTGTCCACGGGGCTAGTCGACTCACTCCAAGTCGAGTCGGTCAAGCAGTCGTCAGGTCTCAGCCGGCTACACGGTCTCCGTACTCCGCACGCTCGTCTCTGGGAGGGTCTGCTCCACGAGCTACTGGTCGATACTCTAAGTATCACAAAGTCCTACAAAGAAGTATCTCAAAGGACCACCTCGTCATAGGGGTCTCAACGCAATAGACGGTGCATCAATCGGACGCCCGGTCTGTGAGTCATTAGCCTTTTCGTCCCAGGGGCCCGGTTGGTTTCGTGTGCGAACCAATCCAGCCGTAACTCAGCTATACCCCGAACACTCATAGGGTATACTCATAGGGACCGTTTCTCAACGAGATCACCAACGCTGCTGACGGTTCGTCAACGAACGTTCTGTCAGAAAGGTATCATCTTTTTCGTTCCAGGGGTCCGGTTGGATTTCGGTGCGATCAAACCCGGCCACTATCCAACTACATCCAAATCTCGGTGAAGGATGCCAAAAGTTCCGTATCATCAACAGGAACTCAACGCAACAGACGGCGCGTCAATCGGACGCCCGGTCTGAGAGTTATTGGTTTTTTCGTTCCAGGGGCCCGGTTGGATTTCGGTGCGATCCAACCCGACCGCACTCCGTCGGCATCCAAACCTCGAGCGGAGTAAGACAAAAGATCCATCTCACTTAGAGGAATTCAACGAAACAGACGGCGCGTCAATCGGATACCCGGTCTGTTATTTATTGGCCTTTCCGTCTCACACTCACCCTGGGAAACTTTCCAGGACGTCACCCATCCTGATCACTACTCTAGGCCAAGCACGCTTAACTATGGAGTTTTAACCATGTAGGCTCCCGAAAAGGAAGATGCACCTTGAGTATAGTATACTGAAACGACCGTCACGATCCAAGGATCGTGTTGCCGCTGACGGCGAATCGTTTGGAGGCCCGTAGCCCAAGATACGAGCATTTGAACGAAAACCGTCCGAAGATGGGGGGTCCCGGCCCGGGCCGAGCCGGCCCGACCCCCCCCCCCCCCCCCCCAAGGTCGGCCGAACCCGGTCCGACCCAGTCCGACCCGGTCCGACCCGGTCGGACCGGTCTGGCTTGGCCGATCGGCCGAGCGGCCTGACGCGGGGGGAGCCGCCGCCCCATGTGACACCCCCGCGACACCCGTGGGGTGTCGGCCAGCCAACCGGACGTGGCTGAAGCCGCGTCCCGGGTGACGTGGGGGGGGGGGTGCCGCTGCCCCCGCGTGACACCCGCGGGGTGTCTCCTGGCGCCGGACGCGGCTTCAGCCGCGTCCCGCGAGCGCCGCCGCCGGCTTCCGCGGGCCGCCGGAGTCGCTCTGGTGGCCCGTTTTTCTTCCCATCTGTGCCGTTGCTCCTCCCGGGACTCGTTCTTCACTGCGGGATCATCAAAAATTCGTTGCGGCACGTTCCGTCGTCACCCATCAAATCCGCACAAGAACGAAGAACGGCGGAGGGTTGTCGGGCCGTGTTCGTTTGGCCCGCACCCTCCGCGTTAGATATAAACAACGGGAGAAATTAAAGTTCAACACATGAACGCATATCCGAAACAATTTTTAATGAAATAAAATTGTTTCATAAAAACGGGTTCCTTATTTGAACGGAAACAACAATTTTAATAATTTTAAAATTGTTCAGAAAACCAGTTCTTTAACTTTTTAAAGAAACAATTACGAGAATATAAAAAGAAAAGGGGGGTAATTCCCAAAATAAATCCCTACCTCGCCGTCGCTGTCGGATGCGAGGTCGTCGCGGAATTGACCGTCGCGGAAGGAGGTGATCGTCACACCGCAGAAGGGCGTCGCGTCGACGATCTCCGAGGACCAAGAACATACGGATTTAATTAATAATAATTAAATCCATGTTGTTGTTGAAATCCAAAAAGAAAATAAAAAGAAGCGCAACCCCCTACCTTGTTGTTGTCGATCGAAGGCTGTCGCTGGGTTGGATCGTCACGGAAGAAGCGTCACGAAGGGAGATCTGTTGGCGTCGCGGTACAAGGCTTCGCGTCGTCGATCTCCGCAGGTTTGGCGTTCTTCGTTCGCATTCTTCGCGTTCTTCACCGAAGAAGAACGCTTTCCTCCAAATCCTCTTCACGCAACAATTTTCAACCCAAAATAAAATAACCTTAAGCCTTATTTTATTTACACAACTAAACATTTGAATTTCAAAAGATAAGAAACGAACCATTAATTCGTATAATTAATTCAACGAAAGAAGCAGCTCATTTAATTTACAAAATAAACCACCCAATTAAATGGTCTGTTAAGAATTTTAA
This sequence comes from Viscum album, assembly GCA_963277665.1. Lineage (NCBI taxonomy): Eukaryota > Viridiplantae > Streptophyta > Magnoliopsida > Santalales > Viscaceae > Viscum > Viscum album. The sequence continues at coordinate 119,526,782 of OY728141.1, forward strand.
GAAAACGCATCAGTTGACTTTCATAATGACGGGTTTTCGCGGGTGCGTTACTTAGCGGAAAGAAACAGTGGGGCTCGTGCGGGCCCCACCTCACAAATATCCTACCAAGAGGGTAGGATATTTCTGGATAGTACCCTATCCGGTTCAACTCAGTTTAAACCACTTTTAAGTGGCCTCAAGTGGCCTCCAAGTGGCTTAAGTGAAATAAAATAAAGTTGTCGAAAAAAATATTTTATTTCTTAATCTTAAGCCCGAAAATTTAAAAACCACACCCGAGCAAACGCAACTCTGGAAGAGGCGTTTCTAAGCGAATACCGGCGCTGCGATTTCATCGGTGCCCTCAGAATTCGATTCCGGGCACTGGTCCAAATGTTAGAAAAACCCGCTCGTCCGTTCACTGAACGTACCCAAGCCAAAGTTCGGAAATTTATTCTGGGCACACCGGGTCTCGGAATCAGGCGCCGTCAGAAACTGCCTTCTTGTAAAATTCCAAAGAAAATTAAGAAAAACAATTTCCTTGGAATTTACGGGTCTTTACACCCCCCCCCCTCCCTCTTGTGGCATCATATTTATCTTAAAGACCTTACAAAAAGTCCCATCATTGAAAACCTTCTGATAACATAAATGATCTGTATTGATTTGTATGAACTTTCATTCTTCCCTAAATGAATTTAACATCTAATTCCAAATACTTGGTGCTTAATTCCAACTATATAATCTCTACTTAAACTTAAACATAAGATCCATGTTCCATTTATCCACAAAACCCTTTAGTAGTTCCATATAAATATCATCATTTAATTCTATAAATAAATTTTGTTTTCACATATAACATCTCCAAATGTAACCCATCTATAGTAACCATACTAAACACTCTCTAAGTAGTTTTTTGTTTAAAAACCAAATAAAAATCTCAAAACAAATATACACCTTAAACTTATTGAAAAGCCATTTGAAAATAATTTCCTCATACCACCTTATATTATCTACATCCTCTTCTAGTCGATAAACTCATTTATTTTAAAGTACTCTCTTCTCATCAAGTCATTCTGTTATCTCTCATGTCCAAAAAACATATAAGGAATTCATTTCATCCTACATCTCTAACTCACACTAACAAAATTCATTTACCCTTTTTGTATCTTCTAAGATTTTAGGTTCACCACCACCCATGAGAAAAAAATAGTGGAAGTCACTTTTGTTCCACCACACTCAGTGCTGAATCTTGGTATAAATCCACAACTAACCCTACAACTCTAATCCTTCTAGGATTTCTCCTTTTAGATCTCTCCCATGAGCTTCTATAGTCACTTGAATTTTTTGTACTTATGGAATTTGAAACACCATCAGAACATGACTTCCATCAAAAATTTATTTCAAATAGTTAGGTATTTCTAGAACTAACATACTCATTAGACTTTCCAAAACATACAAAGATTCCAAACTTTTATTCAATCGAACCTCATATTGTTATGATAATTTTATATAATAATAAACTTCCATTTGGTTTTGATATTTCCACAATATCTCTTCATTAAAGGTAACATTAAAACTTTTGAAAACATGTTTTAAGTTAGTATACTAGCACCATAATCAAAAGTCTTCATTATCATACCCTATAAAGTAACGTTATCGGGAATTATCTTCTAATTTTTCCCTTTATTTAGAATTAATGTGGATCTAGAATAGAGAATTAATAACTTTAAGATGGAAAATTTCAATCTTATTTCTAGACCATCATGATTCTAAAAGTTCCAACCTCAATAGGTTTGATGGACTTATATTCACCAAGTACGTAGAAAAAATCATAGCTTATGTCCAAAACTCCTTGTGAAAACTAGTGTGAATCCTCAAACTCCTTTTATTTTCAATGGAACTCTGATTCATCCATTCTAAAACTCTATTTTTTTATATAGTTATTTGTATTACCTTCTTAAAATATATGACTTTACACTAGAAAAACCTATGTAATTCCCTAATTCTATATTCCCCTTCATTATAAAACCTCATTCATTTCATTTTTCTTCTAATATACTTTTTCACCATTGATCTCCATCGGATGAAGTTTTCAAAAACATAAAAAAAATCTTGATACAAAAATCATACCTATAGTTTCTCATAATTGATGAATAAAATGTAGTATAGTAAACCTATAATAGAATAGACAAGAGTTAGGGTCACTAACTTTAGATCCTTAGGTTTCTTACCTTTCATTTCACATGACGCCTTCTATTGCTTCACAAGGATTCATTCTTCATATGTTTCATACTTCATGCTTCTAATATTTGGCATTACTTTAGTATTAACTTTTGTCATATTTTTTTTACATAAGTGACCAATATGTTCATTTATAACTTTACCGAAGTTACTTATCTAGCATGTATTTCACCTTCAAAAACTCCCATTAGGTATAATGTTATGTTTGTCACTTATTTGGACACCAACATGGAATTGTGTCTAATTTTACACTCTTTATCTATAAAGTTAATACATAAACTCACATCATCAAACTATCCTACTAAAATAAAGTTCTTTATTAACCTAATTATGTGTCACACTCCTTGAAATTCTAGAAATATTATATCTTTTATCTGAATGTAGGCATCATCCTTACCCATTCCTTTGAGAGTATCATTGTTTTCAAGATGTACCTTTCTAAAAATTCCAAAAGTATAATTCCACATACCTCATCTCTCAAATATAGAATGAAATAGATCCCTATAGACTACAATACATGACTCAAGTGGACTATTTGTACTCAATAATAGACCACTCATATAATCCAAAGGAATATTTTTGGATGAACTTATGGAATCATATCTTTTGGAATTAACTCTTCACTCACTGCAATATTTATTCAAATGGAAATTCCTCCTATAATTCTAATACATGGGACCACCTTCATCTAAAAAACTTTGGATTCTACTTATTCATCCTTTTTCTTTATTATGACTCTTTTGGGCTATAAAGTGTCCCCTACCTTTTGCATAATAATAATTTTGAGTAGATTCTAAGATATAATTCTATTGAATCTCCTCATTTATAATTATATATCTAACATCCACAAACACTAATTTCATATTAAAACTTCATTTACTCACCATAGTAACCATCACATCCCATTATTTTTGGAGTGCTGAGAGTAACAACAACACCCACTCAAAATATATGAAATTAACCTTAACTAATTCTAACTGACCATGGATCATGTTGAAATCATTGACATGTTTATCCATTGGTATCACCTATAAAATTAACATGACAAATAGACTTTATAATTGGAACACTTTTTTATCATAGTTGGCTTCTCATATATATCAATAAAAATATCAAGAATTTTGAATTTTTTCTCACTTCATTGATGTTATAGGCCACGTTTCAGGCTAATGACATCCAAATCAACTCTAGATATTTCTTATATATCCTTTCCCATTCTTTAATCTTTAATACTTATAATATAAATCTAGTAGAAAAAATATCAAGATACTTATATAACAGATAATCCTCTCTACATCTTCCAAAATCCAAAATTCATTTTGTTGAACTTATCCACTTAGAAATTAAAACCATTTGAATTTATTTATTCTATAATCAATGAACTCACACTAAATATAAAACACATAATAGGGAAATGAAACTATTTTTTAGAATTATCCTATAAGGTTGAGGTCAGAATAATGATATTAAATCATGCTCTGGAACATTGTGTATAGGGTATGGTCATTCAAAACTCTATTATCGAGATCTTATATCACTTTTTTGGTCTGTAACCTTCTAAATTAAGGTTTTACTTTGAAACTTAATATGTAGAAAAAAACTAGAACAACTGGATCAAAACAAACCCATTCTAATGATATATTTTTAATTGGGAAGAAAAGTCACCCCAAGCACACTCCAAGATGTATACATACATATTTGAAAAGAACTTTTGAAATAAAAATGAAATAATGAAAAAATAAAATAACCTTATGAGTTTTACATGGTTTAGAATAAGTCTCACTCCAAAGGGGGAACACTACAAGTAATTTTATTAAAGTAATATAAGATAATTACAATGTCAAATAGTGATATTATTTGAACAAATTTTCCCACCCTAATACTTAAGGTAAATCCTAGATAGTTCAACTAGTTACACTAATTTTTAATATTTATGGAGAGAATTCCCCATGGATCTAATCTCCAAATGCATCCCTTAACTTGTTCAAAGGCACCCACCCACTTTACTCTTTCATCTAGTGAACTATAAATGCATCTAGAAACTCCATGAGTTCACCCTTATATAACCATTTTAAGAACCCATATGCATTCATTGTGAATGTTGAGAACCCTTATATAATTTAATAAGGATAAACCTATGTATTATTAGAGTTAAACCTTACACAAGTCTTTTTCATCTTCGCACTTACTCATTTCATACTCATCAAGGTTGATTTTGATTACACTACTTTTAGTCTATCTGCTTCTCGAATTACAGAATTTTTCACTGCCCCTCCACTATCATTATTCGGTTTTTGAAATTAGACTTTTATAATAAATCCTTTAATAATTTCTTATAATTAAATAGGAAATAACTTTCACATGGATAAATATAAAAAGTCAATACTGAAAATAATTATCTTATAGTGGCTTGGCTCATAAGCCAATTATTTTTAACCAATTTCCTATTTTAAACTATGAAAATAAAATTTATATAATAAATTTCCCAAACTAACTAACATTTAATATATGTGAATGTTATTGAGTAAAGGTTTCATTAAGTTTAACACTATATCAATTATTTTGAGTAAATTCTACATTGAGTATATCATAGAATCCATTGGGTTGAGTAAATAGAGAGTGAAAAATAAAGCATTGACTATACATCAAGGATCAACGGTGATTTGTAGAGTAACTAATGTGGTATGTTTAGTAGATTTTTCTCAACCTTAATATGTTAATAAATGATTAACCAAATATTTACCATTCATATCCTTTTTTGGTAAGTGATAATTGTATTAGGATATACTGAGGTATCCTAAAACTTATATTAAGGAAAAAATTCATATCGATGTCATTCTCCTTCAACTCAAATTTCATTATTTTAACTGAAGTTGTATGGTTAACATTTAACAAAACCATTTTGAGAGTAAGAAAAAAATTGATACTATTTATCCATTCAATTCTACTCTATTCCATTTATAATACACTCTATTATATTCCACTCCACTCATCTTCATTCTATTCTCAATAATTATATGAAAAAAATAGTTGGTTTGTTAAAATTGAATTTTATTGAAAATGTAGATTTGAGAGGGGAGGGGTAAAATTATATCTATGAAAATTTGATGGGTAATTTAGGTGGATATCAATGGAGGATGGGGTGAGGTGGGTTGGAATTTGGGGAAAATTAATTTTATTGTTTATTGTTTATTATATATAATAATATTTATGAAATTTACTATCATATTAATTTTAAAATAATTGTATATAAAATATTATATTATTACTTTTTCATAAATTTAAATAGAATTTTATAATCTATACCAAACATTAAAATGTTTTTTAATATTAAATTAATTGTTTATTAAAAATTATATAATTAATTTGCTAATAATTTAAACAGAATTTTATAATTCATAACAAGTGTTATATTGTTTATTCCCCTATAAAAACTTTCATTTATTAAGGGGGTATATGACTAGGGGTGCTTAATGGGATTGACCAGTGTGGATACATCATTTTGATTTCCTCATTAGCAAGATTACAGACCACATCCTCAATTGAATGAACATATACCTTCACTTTAGAGTTTGTATAGATATAATTAATAGCATTCTTTTGGATAATCACACCCATGATCTATCATATGTCAAAACCCCGAAGGGTGTCATTAGAAACATCGACAAGCTACTGGATGGCTTCATTTGGGACCCTCTTTTGGAAGGGAAACGACACTGGGCATCATGGTGGAAGATGGGATGGCCGACTAAGGAAGGGGGAATCAACATCTGCATCCTTAAAGATATACTCAACTTCATGCATGAAAAACTGGATTGGGAATTCTTGGAACAGTTCAGGTTGTGGGGAAAACAATGCACAACTCCTAGTATGGAAACTATTCCTTGGTGGAGGGTCGCGGATCTCCTTTCTGGTCCAATATCTCCCACCTCATCTATATGATTCACCTGTGCCCATGATGGATTATTGGGAGGTAGAAATATTCTTCTGGCATCATAAATGGGTTGGGGAGGTGCTTGGGTTTCCAGGTTTCCCTACCCCTACCCTTTCATTCAGGGAATCCAGCTCCAATCCTACCCTAAACAAAATTCTCCCATTTCCATACTGGCATGGGTAATGGTTTCATCATCCCTTTAGACTTCTACATCTCTGCCTTCACTTGCTGACATATGAGGCACTTTGATGTATACTTAGTTATATTCTTCTTCATTTTATCCCACCAATAATGCTCTTAGAGATCTCGATACATATTTCCGTTTCCTAGGTGAATAAATAAATTAGAACTATGTGAATCATAGAAAATTTCATTATTTAACTATAGATTTGATGGAACACGTAGTCTTTTCCCAAATCTCTCAATTAATTCTTCATTAACATTGAAATCTGAGGATTCCCATTTTCTGATAGTTTCCACTTTCTTCTAAATTCCCACGTCAACCTTTTTAGCATCTTTTAACCTTACAAAAGAGATAGTTAAGAAATCATTTGTGAAAGTATTGATGATGTTCCCTTCTTTATGATTCCCATATCCATCTTCATCAAATATAATAAGATTGGATCCTTTTCAATTCCAATCAATGATAAAATCGTTGTGTCCTTTCTACTTAGAGCATATGCCACCTTTTTCACTTTCCCAGGGTGGTAATGTATTGAGTAGTAATAGTTTTTCATTAGTTCTAGCCATATTTGTTGGTGTATATTCATCTCTTTATGTGTGAATATATACTTGAGGTTTTTTTGATCTTTATATATTTCATACTTCTCCCCAAAGAGGTAATATTTCCAAATTTTTTAAGCGGCTATTACTGTAGACAACTCCAGCTCATGTGTTGGATAGTTTTTATCATAAACTTTCAATTACCTTGAAGCATAGGTAATGACTTTGTCATTTTGCATCAACACACTGTTCAGGCCCTTCTATGAAGCGTTAATAAATACCACAAAAATTTATCCACTTGTGGGTAGTATTAGCATAGGTGCAGTGATAATCCTCATTTTCAACTCCTCAAATATCTCTTCTCATTCATTACTCAAAGAAAAATTGACTCCCTTCCTAGTTAGCTTGGTAAGAGGGTTTGAAAACCTTGAAAAATTTCTCATAAATCGGTGATAATATCTAACTAACCCCAGGAAGCTACGGATATCTATCCCTGATGTTGGCCTCGGTCATCCCTCAAATGCATCTGTCCTGGAGGGATCCAAAGATATCCCATTACGTGTGATGATATAACTCAAGAATGTGACTTCATCTAACCAAAACTCACACTTGTTGTACTTCTCATAGAGCTTCTCCTTTCGCAAGGTCTCTAGTACAGTGCTTAGATTCTCCTCATGCTCCTCCTCAGTTTTGGAGTATATTAGAATATAGTCTATAAAGACTACCAAAAATTTGTTGAGGTAATCTCTAAAGACTCTATTCATCAAGTCCATGAATATTTCTAGAGAATTAGTGAGTTTGAAAGGCATTACTATGAATTAATAGTACTCATATCTTGCATAAAAATCATTCTTGGGGATATCCTCCTTTTCCAACCTTACTTAATAATATCCCGACCACATATCCACGTTAGAGAAGTATTGTGCTCTACATAGCTGATTAAACAAGTCATCAATTCATGGTAGAGGATAATTGTCCTTTATCATGATTTTTTAGATCTCACTATAATCAATGCAAAGTCACATTGACCCATCCTTCCTCATGATGAAGAGGACTTGTTCACCCTATGGTGAAGCACTTGGGCATATAAAACCTTTATCTAGATTATCCTATAGTTGTTTCTTTATCTTCTCAAGCTCCATAATATCCATCCTATATGGAGTCTTGGATATTGTAAACTCCTTAGGTATAACATCAATCGATAATTCAATATCTCTTCTAGGAGGAAGACCAGGAAATTATTCAGGAAAAACTTCAGAAAATTTACTCACAATATGCATGTCTTCAAGTATGGTTGCTTCCTTTGACTCAATCATCTGAGCAAGATACACATTCTCATAGGGCATTAATATCCACTCTTGAGATGATGGTGCTAAATAAGATTCATCCTCCTCCTTTCAATAGTATAGAATCAGGGGCAGATTTTCTATATGGAGAGTGATTTCCCTCTCACAGAAATTTATGTTGTCTTTATATAGATAAAGCCAATACATTCCAAAAATTTCATCAAATTCCACTATAGGGAGTATGATGAGGTTCACCGGGAAGTTAAATCCACAAATTGTGATATGGGAGGAGTTATATTCCTGGGATGCAATGATTCCCACATTTTTCTTTCTCATTGACATCTCTACTTCCATGATTTGTGGTGGTGTTAGGATTTTTGTACTAAACTTTTGGGATATAAAATAATGCGTAGAACCATAATAAAAAAGTATGTTTTCTATTCTTGAATGAATAACTAGCATACCTATCACCACTTCATTTTTGGGGTTTTCTTCGGCGGTAATAATGGAAAACTCTCACCCTAACTGCCTTGGATGTTGTTGGTTGCCTCTGAAAACCCTTGGCTTAGGGAACTGGTTTGCAAAGTGCCCTGGTTCTTTGCAGTTAAAGCAATGAACAATGCGTTGAGGGTTGAACTGATCTTTCCTCTCCTCTATCGCAGCCTTAGGTTTTTCTTATCAGTATTTAATTTCTAGGTTCCCTTATCCTCTAAACCTAATGCATTTCTTCATCCCCTTTAAGAAATTTCCAGGGAGCTTCTTTCCACACCTTTAGAAAGTGGTGTGATGGATTTTCTTAGCACCTTTGGATTTATCCATCAGACTGCCAAAATTAAATTCCACCTTAGGCTTATTATCCCTATGATACCCCTGAGATTATCTAATCTCTATTTCAAATTTAAAGGCACATCGGACAATTTCCTCATAGTTCTTGAAGTCACGGATCTCTAGGTCTTTCTGTAGGCTTGGTTTTATCCCACCAAAGAAGTGTTTAACCTTTCATTCAGGGGTAACGAAAAAACTGGAGGTGTATCATTCAAGCCTTTTGATTTTTTCCTCGCACACTCTGATGGATTTTTTTTATTTTTTCTTGATTTCAAGGAAGTCCCTTTCCATCTTATGTTGGAGGGTGTGTGGAAAATATTTATCAAAAAACATTTTCTAGAAATCCTTCCATTCCAGTGCCTTGATATATTCCTCATGCTTCATATTTTTTATCAATGTACACCATTGATCAGCTTCACCCTCCATAAAATAAGAAACCAAAATAACCTTCTCTTATTCGGAACATTGAAGGATAGAGATATATTTTCAATGGTGTTGATCCATTGTCTGGCGATTGAGAGATCAAATGATCTATTAAAATTAGGATGTCTTTTTCTCGTGAAGCTATATATTGTGGATCTTTCTTTCTTAGAGGGGTTTTAAATTCCTCATGACCCATGTTTCTATTAAAAACTTGAGTTAACTAGAAGATTATCCTGATAGAGTTTATGATTCCCACTCCCATCAGATTGGGCATCTCATTAGAATAGTCGTCACATTGATCTTCACATCAGTTTTTATCCAGAGTCCTCCTACTACCAGCCATTGGATAGGATAAAAGGAAAGTTATGGGTAAAACATAAAGGGTAATCTAAAGACAAAAAGGGATAACTTATAAATTACATTTATTTCCTTAACTTATCTATGTTATCCATGATCTACTTCCCAATATATATTCTTAGGGGAATTTTTTTAATTCCCTTAATAATGGTTCATACTAAGCTTATTAATTTACCAAAGCATATCCCCCGAGAGTTTCATAACCAAGAGTGCATCAAGTCCAATTTTCATGAACCAGTTCTTGTTTGAGTCTAGCTCAAAGTAGTGTTTTCATATTTTACCACTAGATACATTTTTTCCAGAGCCGCCTCTACCTACTCGTATCCAGAAAGGGATGTATTTTCTTGATAAACCACTTACTCAATACTCACCAAAATTTAGGGATGTTTTTTAATATACTTAGTCTTATCCCTATGTCTTTAACTAGGGTTTTCTAATCCTAATCCCAAAAATAACTAAACATATCCTTTAATACCAACTATAACAACTCTGATCTTTATTACACACTTAATCATGATTTATTACATAAACATACACTTAAAAAACTCTAATGATAGAGAGGTCTAGTGTATTGGGAAATTAAGAACATTACATAACAACTTAGAACATAAAATACAATATCTTTGTTGAAAAATTCTTTTACATGACCACAACATTCCTTCGTACATAGCATTGCATGGGATAACCTGAGGACATGCATAAGAAAAGGGTGAGATATAAATCCCAGTAAGGGAGTAAACAAGGAATAAAATGAAGAATATTGTACATGATAGGCAATAGTCATATCAATTTAGCACAATAGAAACATGAACATAAAGTCATGATATAGCATGATTATCATAACATGGAAACATGGCAACAACATTTAACATGATATTAGCATGAGCCAAGGCTCATTGCACATAGAGCATGAGTAAAATCTCATTGTACTTTAATTATCAGGATTAAACCCTCATTTCACTTGACATATCATGATATTAATCTTTACCCAATGCATTGGAGTGCTATCATGTCGCACCCTTTATAAACATTTCCTTTCATGCATAAGTGTCTCACAAGGATCATACAACATGGATTCATTAGACATCATAATTTATTCCATGAATAAAATATGTGGAATACGGAAATTTAATTACTCAATAAACAAGTATGTGTTCATAAAGTTGAATACCCTTGATAGATAACTGGGTATGGTATTCACTTACATGATGATTTTGGCATGGAAATTTTGGTGTAACTTCGGCAGCATAACGACATCAAATAAAAATTTTAATATGGGTCGATGAGAGATAAAGGGGTATCTAATCATTTATAAATGAAATAGAAAGTAAGGGGTAATGGAACATAATATACCAACATGTGTAAGGTAATTTATAATAATAATATAAAATAATTGATTGAATGTAAATGAGAAGAGAGAAATTCCTTTCGGAATTTCGGCATGGTAACAAGTGTACATGGGAGGCATTAATGAGAGAGAAAGAGGTATCTCATAATTAAAACATAATAAGGGCATTATGGTGGAGGTTCTAAATCATACCCCAACATTTTCAATTGAAAACCAAAGGGTACAACAATATAAGGAAATTTGGACAAATATGAGAAAGGAAGAAATCCCTTACTTGGAAGTGTGATCCCAAATGCTTGGGAGAGGCTTGAGAGAGGCTTCTTGGGAGCTTGGGGGCACCCTGAGAGGATTCTATAGAGAGTACGGAGGATTTTAGTCGAGCTAAAAATTGTTTGAGTGAATATAAGTGGGATATTGAGTGGGTTTATATAAGAAAAGAGAGGTAATTCTTTATTATTTAGGTTTGGGACAACACACATTAAACTAATCAAAACCATAAACCAACACATAGTTTTTTACCATGGATTTTTCCAAATGGTAGTGGAAAACATTATTTTATAAGTATAGTCATCTAAATTTTTAAAATATTATTCTTGCTTATGTGGAGGTGATTCACACTCTCAAGGAAATCATTTTAAAATGTTAAAATGTTTTATAAGTCTTGGAGGGTCCACTAAGGCTTTGTAAAATAAATAAAACAATCCTAAAACAACATTATTTTAAATGTAAAAAATATATTGGCCTAAAATCCCATTTATAGTATTTTATTACCTCACTATTGTGTCATTATGATGTCATAAAACACATTATATATTTAACGGTATTTAATTTTTACCCAAAAATTCGACTTTCTCAGAAAATTATGAAAAATTCACCATTAGATAATTTTGACATCATGAATTCAAAAATAATATTAATTTTATCTAAATAATTTTTAAAATATGTGAATTTTTACTTTTAAAATAAAAACTAACATTTATCAAAAATTCATAGTTTTTGACAAAAACGGATTTCAAACCTTAATAAAAATTAAAATTGTATTCATAAAAATTATATGATCATTTATATTTAATAAAAAGTAATTTAGTAATAATATTTTATTAAAATATTATTAAATTCAAAAATCCATTAATTCATCAAAATATATTTCTTAATTGAATATTAACTAAAAATATTATTTGTGCTTTAAAACCCATTAACAAAATAAATGTAAATTTTTTATACAAAAAAATAAAAGCACACAATAATGGTGCTAGGGTATTGTTACATATCCTCTTATAACACCCCCCATAAGATCTAAGGGTAAGGTGTGCAATGGTGGCAGACTCTTGGGGTGGCTTGGATAACATCGCTCGAGTGGTAATCTCTATTAACTTCCACTTCTCCCGTAGGAAATTCCGTTCAAGATTAACATGTTGAAGCTCAGTTTGGGATTGATCAAGAGAGAGTCACAGTGATGCTACCTCCTTTCCGAGCTCTAAAAATGGTCTTTGTATTGATCAATTCTACTGGATGAGGCTATCGCTTCCTTTGTCTGAGTAAATTGTATTTGTTAAAGCCCTATATTTATTCTAACCATGTGGTTACTATTCAACGGCTATATTAGAAATGGTAACAATTATTGAAAGTAATTTAAAATAAAAAAAAACATAAAACAGAGTAATTTCATATGTTATATAACCATTTTACATAATAATACATTTAATTAGATCAAGAGATATTTTTATTAATAAAAGTTTGGGTCATTACAATACATCAAGCTTACAACTAACGATGAAAAAGAAACCTTTTTTGTATACTCGTCATATGATTTCGTTATAGGTTTCTTCTCCATGATTAGTTTGAAATATTTTTTATAATATAGTAGAGACTGGTTTTTCATCACTCATTTTGAATAATTTCTCCACCTTTAATATGTAGTAAGATTGAATAGAGAAAAAATCTTTGGAACATAAGTCTCTTACAATATACATCCCTAAAATCTATTTTTCAGACTGAGATCATTTATCTACACACTTTTGGAAAATTCATCCTTTGGTTCATCAATCATTTCCTTTATCGGTCAATAGATAATCATTTCATTCACATATAGAAGTAATATTATGGATGTGTTGAGCATTGTTGATTCAACAATTTCATTAATTTGTTTTTTATTTTGATGCTGACAAACACACACATTTATATTGCTAATGAAGTTACTTTAATTTAATTTCATGATGATAATTAATGGAATCATTATTTTTATTCTAGAATCATATTAATTATTTAATCAATAGGGGGTTATTTGATTTCTTATATAATAAGTATTCTAGGAAAGTTTTATAAGTAGTCTGGAAACATTACTACCTTTTATTTTAATTGGAATGTAAGGTTTGTATACCCTACGTTTGGAATAAAAGTATAGATCCAAAACCATAATTTTGGATAAAACCCTACATTTTAGGAACAAACATATGGTTTGTAATCCCTACTTTTATAATCAACTGTATGTTGTCAATCGTACTTTAGGAGTTTATCATTACATAGACAAACCCTATGTTTGACATTGAATAATACAGAGTTTTTAATTATGGATTATTTCCATTTTTTGTAGTAGTCTCTCTAGAATTAAATATATATTTAAATATTTTTAAATACCATTTCATATGCTTGTGTTCAATAGATTAAATCTTTCCTATTTTTAAGGGCGGTTTTGACTTTCAATGAACATTCTGAATTCAAATATTTGTGATTTATCATGCAATATTTATGGAACTATTTGACCAGAATGAATTCATCCATCCTAATAAATACCAATATTTTCATATTCTATATATATAGACATATGTTCTAATTCTAAATAAATAGTTATGTGTTTGAAAATAAGAATGTTTCTTTGCCTCCAGAACTACACTTTGGAGACATATATGTTTTGATCCTTGTCTGTTTGATCAACTGTTGTTGTTATATATATTTATTAATATTTTACTGTAGCTAAAAAAGTACTTATTAGATCTATAATTTGGATACATAGTTGTTTAATCGTCAACATATTTTTTCTATACTATTGTCTAAATAAATCCTCTTTGATGCTGAATAATATTTTTTACTTCTTTATTTTATTGAAGATCATATAAAACTGTCAGTTACTATTGTAACTCTGTATTGAAGCTATTTCAAAATATAAACCCTATTCTATTATTTTTTTAAGATTATTGGATGATCATACTTATTCATTGGTGGTGTTTCATCCTCTCATAATAATTTTTTGATATTTGGGTTCCTTTTAAAATAACTAGAAGGCCCTATAAAATCCTTGGCTATAAATTTTGAACTACCTTCACTAAGTTATAGAAGTCCTAGGTAATAAAACTTTCTAGTAAAAATCTTGAAGATCGCGGAGAGAGTGTTGGTGGAGTAGACTAGGGGATATTTTTTCCTTTAACCACTCTCGATCATTGTGTTATATCCTGTATTTGTTTTCTACTGCTTACTTTTCTTAAGGAGAGAAGGAAAAAAATGCTTTAATATAAAGTGGGAAGTTTAGTTTCTATCATGTTTTTAAAGGAACACAATTCACACCCTCTTGTGTATTCAACTTTTCCATGAAAACCTAAAAATTAGTATCAAAGTTTGTGCTCTATTTATTTATTTCTGTTTTTTAAAACCTTATCATTAATTCATGATAAAAAATTTGGAATCTGAGGAAAATATTTGTTGGATATTTTTGGAAATCCTTAAATATTTTTCTATTTTTATCCAATATCAATAATTAATATCATAATATTTATTCAATTTTTTATATTTCTTTAAACTCTAAAAAATTAGAGATAAAGTTCATGATGAAGTTGATTCTCATTGGCTGATCTTATAGAAGGTATGTCGATGATCATTGCACCGTATTTTAATGGGGATAATTATGGATGCTGGAAAGCATGCATGATTATTTAATTACAAATCATGGATGAATAATTTATTTGATGGTAGAAAATCCATATGAAATTCCTGAAGATGATCAAGAAAATTTTAATGAACATCAAGATAAATAATATGATCTTAATTAAAAAGAAATTAATTTTATTGTCTGTTCATTAGGAGATATGAATTTAATCGAGTCTCTTAGGGTACTACTACATATGATATGTGGCAGACTATTTCTCTTTCTTATGATGGAACTGATAATGTCATAAAACTAAGTTATAATACTAAAAAATTGAAATTTAATACATTTAGTAACCATGAATATGAGATAATAAATTAGATGAATGGAATATTGATATAATTTTTCAATGATATTACTGGCTTGGGATAATCAATTAAAAAATTAGATCATGCTTTAAAAGTTTTAATAGTTTTACCCTCTAATTGGAATGGAATATATTCTACTATTCTTCAATATAAAATAGTTAAATAATTGGAAATAGAATAACTAATTGAAACCTTGGTGATGTATGAATATGAGATGTAAGTTGAAGATAAAAATCATATTTCTATTAAAAAGGAAGATGTTTCACTTAAAACAACTATGGATAAATCGTCTGACTCAAGTTATCTATATTCAAGAAAAGAATTATTATATCTTTCTAAAACATTTATAAAACTATAAAATAAGAGGAAGATAAGGAATGAATAAAATAGAAACATTGAATGTAAGGATAAAGGTCACACAAATTCTAGTTGTCTTGTGATTAAAGTTAAATGGAAAGTTAATTATAACAGAAAAGGAAAAAAATTCATGAAGATTAATTGGAGTGTTACTTATGGTTCAAGTGATGAATCCACTAAAAAATATAAAGATAAGAATGAAAATAAAATGCTAAATCTATATTTTATGGATCATACTGATGAGTTACACACTTCTAACTCTCAAATTTCTGATTTAGAAAATATTTCTTAGGATGAAATTGATTAATATTTTTTATTATTTAATAAAAAATAATTCATTATAAAAGTATCATTGAAAAATTATAAAATATTATGATTTTATTTTTACTAATAATGAATTTTTAACAAAATAGATTTCAAATTTAAGATCTAAATGTTCTTGTATTTTGTATGGAAGTAAAATTTAGGAACAATTAGAAGAAGTTAATACATTAAAACCAAACTCTAGAATGCGTATTCAAGGAGAAGACTATTTCAATCATGTTCTTGGTAAAAATTAAGTTATTAATAAATTAAAACTTGGGATTGGTAGTAATGGATAAAAACACAAATAATATATAAATTAGTTTATTTTTGGCTTAAATAGAAAGAGTACATCCACTGTTAAATGTTTCCCCTATAGAATAAATAGACATTATTAAAATGACTACTATTTTAGAAAACCTAAATTTTTTGGTATAAAGAATTTTTATTATTCTAAAGAGTTATTAAACTTTAATTATAAAGTATCCACTCAAAACAAATAGATTTGGTTACCTAAATTGTTAATTGCTAACACTACAGAATCCAAAAGAATATGGGTACTAAAAGGCACTTTTATTTGATATATTACAGGTGTTCACCACTGGAATTCATTATTAGATCATTTAGTGGATGCTTGGAAATTATGGAAATTTATTTTGAAAGAAAAATTCATAAATCTGAAACTATTAATCAATGAATTATTTCATTTCTATCTTAATATTTGATTCAAATTAATTAACTTTTATATACAGGGGGAGAGAAAAAAATTATCTTTACGCTTAAATTGTTGAAACTCTTTTCACTCTATTATTTTTTTATTGTATCAATATGTTAAAACTTTGATTACATTATACATTCTCTTTAAAATATTTTTTAAATTCATATTAAAAATGAAACAAAATTGCTAAAATTTTCAAATCTCTACAAGCTTTGATTTATATATCTAACTTAAAAACATTATATTGGATAATTTATAGTTCAGTGGGAAATCCTAGTAATTTATTATCTTAATTTAAAATTATATGAATAAATATAGGTTTATCTTAATAAAAAATTGTGTTCTTAATTTAAACTTTCATTCTTCAAAAATTTATTGTGAAATTTTGTTTTCTCAAAATTGTGAGTAATTTACATAATTTTTTCTTTTAAAATAGGTTTCTTACATAAAAACTATATTTTAAAAATTAAAATGTGAAATGATTAATATATCTTTCAGATTTAGAATATAAAAGTTTTCCTTGAAACTTTATAAATGAAACATTTCTTCTTACCCTTTAGAACCCTAGAATCTTCATCTCAAACCCTCATAAACCTCTTGTTTTCCTTATTTAAAATTTTAAACTCAAAGACTTATGAAGAAGACAGTCTGAATGGAATGAAGAGATCTATAACTTAAATCTCGAAGAAAATTATTTCTTAAAAGATAAAGTGAGGTAATTATTTTTCTGATCTATTTGGAGAACAATCAGTTTCTTTTGTTAAGGATTAATTAGAAAATTCTTCTAGAAAGGATATAGAAATTAGTGGTTTTTGAAGAACCATAAGTTCAATCTTCTCAAATAGTTAAATATTGAATGATCTATATTGAGAATATTTCCAAGTTTAATATTTTTAATGAAGAAGTAGTGGAGTAGCATAAAGATATAAAATCATCTAGAATATAGTATGAAGAGATGAAAAAAATATTATATTTCAAAAATATTTTTTGATACACTTCAAAGAAAGTGTCAAACTTTGCAAGAAATATCTATTTCTAAAAAAATACTCTAATTCGTTTAAAGTGTAGATGAAAATTAAAATAGATACTCATAATAGAATCTAATACTTTGTAATATCTTGATGATCTAAAAGATTTTTTAGTTAAACAGTTCTCATCCTCTTTTATGGTTCAAAGATCTGCAGATGTTCAAAGAAGAATAGAGTAGTTGTCAAGAGTTCTAGCTGTTATAAGAGAGTTCAAATTTTGGAGAGTGAATATGAATTTTTTAACTCCTCCAAAAATATTTATTCTTTTTCACCTATTTATCTTGTCCAATTTCAAAGCTAAATTTTTTGTAAAATATAATTTTTTTTCTTTTTCTCTTAGTTTACTTATCATTTATATATTTTTATTCTATTTTAAAATTCATTAAACTATTTATTAATTTATGTTTTATGCCATAAAAATAGGGATAAATTTATTTAAATTTATGGAGAAATTTATAGGAAATAAAACAATTATTTTAAATAAAATTTTGAGTAATAAAAACTAAAATGAATAGAAAAACAATTATAAAAAATTAAAAATAAAAAGTAAAATTTATGGGAGATATTTATTTTAAAAAAGAAATTATTTAAGGTATAAATTTTATTAAAATTTTATTTATTCTCATATTTGTAAAATTTCATTTATTATTTTTTTAATATTAATATTTTTTATGTGTTTTGTGATAATCAAAAAGGGTGAGATTGTTAGCAAGTGTTGATTCAGTAATTTTATTAATTTATTTATGATTTTGATGCTCACAAAAACCAACATTTATATTACTAATGAGTTTAATTTGAGTGAATTTTAGGATAATAATTACTAGCATAATTATTTTTATTCTAGAAGAATATTCAGTCTTTATCCCACGGGAGGTTATTTGATTTCTCAAATAATAAGTATTCTGAATGTGTTTTATAAGTAGTTTGAAAACACTGTTCATATCCTACTTTTTAAGTGGAGCATATATTTTGTATACCCTATGTTTGGAATAAAAGTATGGATTAGAAACCCTAATTTTGTTATCAACCCTGCATTTGAGGAATAAATATATGGGTTATCATCCATAATTTTGTAATCAAATATACTTTGTAAACCATACTTTTGGAGTTTATCACTACGTAGATAAACCCTACATTTGACTTGGTCAAATATGGAGTTTTGAATTATGGATTATTTCCACATTTTTTGCAATGGACTTTCAAGAATTAAATATCTATTTAAATTTTTTTAAATACCGATTCAAAGGTTCATGTTCAATGGATTAAATCATTCCTATTTATAAAGTAAGTTGTGACTTTATTTGAATTTCCTGAATTCAAATATTCATGATTTATCATATGATATTTCTATACTAGTTTGAAATGAAAGAATTTGACCATCATGATAAATATCAAGATGTTAATATTATATATATATTTATATATAGATGTTATTCTTTTGAATACACTATTGTGCATTTGAAAATAAGAATGTGTCATTTCCTCTAAATCTATATTTTCGAGACATACATGTTTTGATACTTATCTATTTCATTAACTTTTGTTGTTATATATCTTTTTTAATCATCTAATGTAGTTTAAAAAAGTTCTTATTAGGACTACACTTTGGATATATACATGTTTAATCATATACCTAGTGTTTTATCTACTACTGTCTAAATAAATCCTATTTGATATTGATGAATATTTTACTATTGATGTGTTTTATTGAAGATCATATACAACAATCATTTTCTATTGCAATTATTTACCGAATCTATTTCAATATCTACACCATATTCTATTACTTTTTTAATATTATTAGCTACTTGTACTCATACATTGGTGGAGTTTCACCTTCTCATAATAATCCTTGGATATTTCAATTCCTTATAAAAGAAGCAAAATACCCTTTAAAATCCATGACTGTAAGATGTCAACTACTTGAACATTGTTTTATAATTCCCTGGTAAAAGGGATTACTAGTGAAAATCACCAAACTCATGGAGAGAACGTTAGTGGAGTGGACTAGGGGATCTTCCTGTCCTAAACCAGTATACATCATTGTGTTATTTCTTGTATTAATTTTCCACAACTTACTCATCTTAAAGATAGAATGATACAATCTATTTATTCTCAATATGGAAGTTTAGTTTCTATAATGTTTTTAAATTAATACAATTTACCCCCCTCCCTCTTGTGTCTTCATATTTATCTTAAAGACCTTACAAAAAGTCCCATCATTGAACACCTTCTGATAACATAAATGATCTTTATTGATTTGTATGAACTTTCATTATTCCCTAAATGAATTTAACATCTAGTTCCAAATACTTGGTGCTTAATTCCAACTATATAATCTCTACTTAAACTTAAACACGAGATCCATGTTCCATTTCTTCATAAAACCCTTTAGTTGTTCCATATAAATATCGTCATTTAATTCTATAAATAAATTTGGTTTTCACATATAACTTCTCCAAATGTAACCCATCTATAGGAACCATACTAAATACTCTCTAAGTAGTTTTTTGTTTAAAAACCAAATAAAAATCTCAAAAAAAATATACACCTTCCACTTATTGAAAATCCATTTGAAAATCATTTCGTTATACCACCTTATATTATCCATATCCTCTTCTAGTCGATAAACTCATTTATTTTAAATTACTCTCTTCTCATCAAGTCATTCTGTTATCTCTCATGTCCAAAAAACATATAAGGAATCGATTTCATCCCACATCTCTAACTCGCACTAACAAAATTCATTTAACCTTTTTGTATCTTCTAAGATTCTAGGTTCACCACCAACCATGAGAAACAAATAGTGGAAGTCACTTTTGTTCCACCACACTCAGTACTGAATCTTGGTAGAAATCCACAACTAACCCTACAACTCTAATCCTTCTAGGATTTCTCCTTTTAGATCTCCCCCATTAGCTTCTATAGTCACTAGAATTTTTTGTACTTATGGCCTTTGAAACACCATCAGAACATGACTTCCATCAAAAAAATTATTTCAAATAGTTTGGTATTTCTAGAACTGACATACTCATTAGACTTTCCAAAACATACAAAGCTTCCAAACTTTTATTCAATTGAACCTCATATTGTGATGATAATTTTATATAATAATAAACTTCCACTTGGTTTTGATATTTCCACAATATCTCTTCATTAAAGGTAACATTAAAAATTTTGAAAACATGTTTTAAGTTAGTATACTAGCACCATAATCCAAAGTCTTCATTATCATACCCTATAATGTAACATTATCGAGAATTATCCTGTAGTTTTTTCCTTTATTTGGAATTAATGTGGATCTAGAATAGTGAACTAATAACTTTAAGATGGAAAATTTCAATCTTATTTCTAGGCCATCATGATTCTAAAAGTTCCTACCTCAACAGGTTTGATGGACTTATATTCACCAAGTAGGTAGAAAAAATAATATCTTATGTCCAAAACTCCTTGTGAAAACTAGTGTGAATCCTCATACTCCTTTCATTTTCAATGGAACTCTGATTCATCCATTCTAAAACTCTATTTTTTTATATAGTTACTTGTATTACCTTCTTAAACTATATGACTATACACTATAAAAACCTATGGAATTCCCTAATTCTATATTCCCCTTCATTATAAAACCTCATTCATTTCATTTTTCTTATAATATACTTTTTCACCATTGACCTCCATCGGATGAAGTTTTCAAAAACATAAAAAAAATCTTGATACAAAACCCATACCTTATGTTTCTCATAATTGATGAAGAAAATGTATTATAGTAAACCTATAATAGAATAGACAAGAGATAGGGTCACTAACTTTAGGTCCTTAG
Source organism: Viscum album (assembly GCA_963277665.1). Lineage (NCBI taxonomy): Eukaryota > Viridiplantae > Streptophyta > Magnoliopsida > Santalales > Viscaceae > Viscum > Viscum album. The sequence goes on from OY728141.1 coordinate 119,548,348, forward strand.
GTTTCTTACCTTCCATTTCACATGACGCCTTTTATTGCTTCACAAGGATTCATTCTTCACATATTTCATACTTCGTGCTTCTAATATTTGGCATTACTTTAGTATTAACTTTTTTCATATTTTGTTTACTTAAGTGACCAATATGTTCATTTATAACTTTACAGAAGTTACTTATCCAGCATGTATTTCACCATCAAAAACTCTCATTAGGTATAATGTTATGTTTGTCACTTATTTGGACACCAGCATGGAATTGTGTCTAATTTTTCACTCTTTATCTATAAAGTTAATACATAAACTCACATCATCAAACTATCCTACTAAAATAAAGTTCTTTCTTAACCTAATTATGTGTCACACTCCTTGAAATTCTAGAAATATTATATCTTTTATCTGAATGTAGGCATCATCCTTACCCATTATTTTGAGAGTATCATTGTTTTCAAGATGTACCTTTCTAAAAATTCCAAAAGTATAATTCCACATACCTCATATCTCAAATATAGAGTGAAATAGATCCCTAGAGACTACAATACATGACTCAAGTGGACTATTTGTACTCAATAATAGACCACTCATATAATCCAAAGGAATATTTTTGGATGAACTTATGGAATCATATCTTTTGGAATTAACTCTTCACTCACTAAAATATTTATTCAAATGCGCATTCCTCATATAATTCTAATACTTGGGACCACCTTCATCTAAACAACTTTGGATTCTACTTATTCTTCCTTTTTCATTATTATGACTCTTTTGTTCTATAAAGTATCCCCTACCTTTTGTATAATAAGAATTTTGAATAGATTCTAAGATATAATTATATTGAATATCCTAATTTATAATTATATATCTAACATCCACAAACACTAATTTCATCTTAAAACTTCATTTACTCACCATAGTAACCATCACATCCCATTATTTGGGAGTGCTGAGAGTAACAACAACACCCACTCAAAATCTATGAAATTAACCTTAACTAATTCTAACTGACCATAGATCATGTTGAAATCATTTACATGATTATCCATTGGTCTCACCTATAAAATTAACATGCCAAATAGACTCTATAATTGGAAAACTTTTTTATCATAGTTGGCTTCTCATATATATCAGTAAAAATTTGAAGAATTTTGAATTTTTTCTCACTTCATTGATGTTATAGGCCACGTTTCAGGCTAATGACATCCAAATCAACTCTAGGTATTTCTTATCTATCCTTTCCCATTCTTTAATCTTTAATCCGTATAATATAAATCCAGTAGAAAAAATATCAAGATACTTATATAATAGATAATCCTCTCTACATCTTCCAAAATCCAAAATTCATTTTGTTGAACTTATCCCCTTAGAAATTAAAACCATTTGAATTTATTTATTCTAGAATCAATGAACTCACATTAAATATAAAACACATAATAGGGATATGAAACTATTTTTTAGAATTATCCTATAAGGTTGAGATCAGAATAATGATACTAAATCATGCTCTGGAACATAGGGTATGGTCATTCAAAACTCTATTATTGAGATCTTATATCACTTTTTTGGTCTGTAACCTTCTAAATTAAGGTTTTACTTTTAAACTTAATATGAAGAAAAAAACTAGAACCACTGAATAAAAACAAACCTATTCTAATGATATATTTGTAATTGGGAAGAAAAGTCACCCCAAGCACACTCCAAGATGTATACATACATATTTGAAAAGAACTTTTGAAATAAAAATGAAATAATGAAAAAATAAAATAACCTTATGAGTTTTACATGGTTTAGAATAAGTCTCACTCCAAAGGGGGAACACTACAAGTAATTTTATTAAAGTAATATAAGATAATTATAATGTCAAATAGTGATATTATTTGAACAAATTTTCCCACCCTAATACTTAAGGTAAATCCAAGATAGTGCAACTAGTTACACTACTATTTAATATTTATGGAGAGAATTCCCCATGGATCTAATCTCCACATGCATCCCTTAACTTGTTCAAAGGCACCCACCCCCTTAACTCTTTCATCTGGTGAACTATACATGCATCTAGAAACTCCATGAGTTCACCCTTATGTAACCGTTTTAAGAACCCATATGCATTCCTTGTGATTGTTGAGAACCCTTACATAATTTAAGAAGGATAAACCTATGTATTATTAGAGTTAAACCTTACACAATTCTTTTTCATCTTCGCACTTACTCATTTAATACTCATCAAGGTTGCTTTTGATTACACTAATTTTAGTCTATCTGCTTCTTGAATTATAGAATTTTTCACTTCCCCTCCACTATCATTATTTGGTTTTTGAAATTACACTTCTATAATCAATCCATTAATAATTTATTATACTTATCTAGGAAATAACTTTCACGTGGATAAATATAAAAATTCAATACTGAAAATAATTATCTTATAGTGGCTTGGCTCATAAGCCAATTATTTTTAACCAATTTCCTATTTTAAACTATGAAAATAAAATTTATATAATAAATTTCCCAAACTAACTAACATTTAATATATGTGAATGTTATTGATTAAAGGTTTCATTAAGTTTAACACTATATCAATTATGTTGAGTAAATTCTACATTGAGTATATCATAGAATCCATTGTGTTAAGTAAATGGAGTGTGAAAAATAAAACATTGACTATAAATAAACGATCAACGGTGATTTGTAGAGTAACCAACATGGTACATTTAGTAGAGTTTTCTAAACCTTAATATGTTAATAAATGATTAACCAAATATTTACCATTCACATCCTTTTTTGGTAAGTGATAATTGTATGAGGCTATACTGAGGTATCCTAAAACTTATATTAAGGAAAAAATTCCTATCGATGTCATTCTCCTTCAACTCAAATTTCATTATTTTAACTCAAGTTGTATGGTTAACATTTAACAAAACCATTTTGAGAGTAAAAAAACAAATTGATACTATTTATCCATTCAATTATACTCTATTCCATTTACAATGCACTCTATTATATTCCAATCCACTCATATTCATTCTATTCTCAATAATTATATGAAAAAAATAGTTGGTTTATTAAAATTGAATTTTTTTGAAAATGTAGATTTGAGAGGGGAGGGGTAAAATTATATCCATGAAAATTTGATGGGTAATTTAGGTGTATATCAATGGAGGGTGGGGTGAGGTGGGTTGGAATTTGGGGAAAATTAAGTTTATTGTTTATTGTTTATTATATATAATAATATTTATGAAATTTACCATCATATTAATTTTAAAATAATTGTATATCAAATATTATATTATTACTCTTTAATAAATTTAAATAGAATTTTATAATCTATACCAAACATTAAAATGTTTTTTAATATTATAGTAATTGTTTATTAAAAATTATATAATTAATTTACTAATAATTTAAACAGAATTTTATAATTCATAACAAGTGTTATATTGTTTATTCCCCTATAAACACATTAGTTTATTAAGGGGGTATATGACTAGGGGTGCTTAATGGGATAGACCAGTGTGGATATGTCATTTTGATTTCCTCATTAGCAAGATTACAGGCCACATCCTCAATTGAATGAACATATACCATTCCTTTAGATTTTTTATAGATCTCATTAATAGCATTCTTTTGGATACTCACAACCATGATCTATCATATGTCAAAACCCCAAAGGGTGTCATCAGAAACGTCGACAAGCTACTGGATGGATTCATTTGGGACCCTCTTTCGGAAGGGAAACGACACTGGGCATCATGGTGGAAGATGGGATGGCCGACTAAGGAAGGGGGAATCAACATCTTCATCCTTAAAGATACACTCAACTTCATGCATGAAAAACTGGATTGGGAATTCTCGGAATAGTTCATGTTGTGGGTAAAACCATGCACAACTCCTAGTATGGAAACCATTCCTTGGTGGAGGGTCGTAGATCTCCTTTCTAGTCCAATATCTCCCACCTCATCTATATGACTCACCTGTGCTCATGATGGATTATTGGGAATTAGAAATCTCCTTCGGGCATCATAAATTGGTTGGGGAGGTGCTTGGGTTTCCAGGTTTCCCTACCCCTACCCTTTTATTCAGGGAATCCAGCTCCAATCCTACCCTAAACAAAATTCTGTTGGAAGAGGACTATCAGGCCACATTCAACCTCATCGATCTGACATTAGAACCTGATAAATTCATGTTCAGTCCTTCTTCCTTGGGGGAATTTACGACTCGAGACTTCCATCACACTCGGGATAGTAAGGAGACAACTGATAGTTGTAACGATACCCTATGGTCCAAATTCATTCCCTTAAAATATAACTTCTTTTTGTAGTGGATCAGGAGTAGGTATATATCCATGAGTGAGAATATCAAATGGTGTGGGATCCCAAATGTGTCTTAATTCCCATGATGCAAATCTTGTAAGGAGGAAAGTGTGGACCACCTCTTCTTTAGGGGTGACTGGGCATGTGTTGTGTGGAGATTTCTTGGGGAGTTTACCGATATCCTAAATCACAAAATGGAAGAACTCTTGTTCTTGGGTAGGTGGTTCCATGGCTTGGGAGACAAGGGACTGGAGAAGGTGGTCTGCATCATGATCCAACATGTAGGGTTTTGGTGCATCTAGGAGACCAGGAACAAGGAGAGGCATGATGGGGTCTAGTCCTATGGTAAATATATCATCATCAGGATGTAGAACCTCTTCATTGATATGGTCAGACTCATCATCAACTGGAAGGAGGATCCCTCCCTTAGGTGGATGCATGTTCATTCTCATGGTACCCACCCTGATAACAGTAGTTCCAAAGGACAATGGGTTCAATGTAATCCCCCCTACAAGGTTCTTAAGCTCAATACTAATGGGTATTGCATCATGGGGGTATTGCGAGATGGAGGAGTTATTCGGGACTCCTATATCTCGATCTTCATGGAATTATCCTCTCACTTAGGCCATGTTTCATCACTTCAGGACAAGGATAAGGCTCTTTTATTGGGTTTAATCCTATGCCAACAAAATAGAATTGAATTATCCGAGGTTAAAATAGACTCAAAAACTCTTTATGACATATTTCATGGCCTCTCCCCTAATCTATGTTCGATTACCTACATCATCAGAAAGTGTAGAATCATGTTCATCAATAGCACCAAAGTGATGTAGTCCTGGAATGAGGGAAACCAAGTTATGGATCACCTTGCTTCTCTTGAGGTCCTTAGATATAACCCTGTATGTTTCCACAATATGCATACTATGAAACATGAGGGGTTTAACCTAGTCAGAGGGGATTCCCTCATCCTTCACTATTTTAGAACAATATAGGTCCCTTTACTGTCTTGTGTGGATGGTTGTCTCCTAGTGTATTTCTCTTCCTTAATAAAATTTTAAATGATGATAATGATGATAAAAAATCATGGGTTTAGAAAATTAGGTCCGAGTTTGAGTCAAAAATGCTTGGAAAAAGAAGATAAATGGGTTCAATTATGGATTTGGTCTAATGGGATGACAAGCTTCAAAAAGATAGGGGTGTCAAATGAAGAGAGGAAAGGGGGTATGATAGGTGTAGTTATCTACATGTGGGAGAGGGAATTATGAAAATGAGTGGGAGTGGGAGGTAGAGAGGAAAGAATAAATGGGTGAATAATGTGTTGTGTGTGAGTGCGTGTGAGAGGGATCTATCAAGGGAGGGATGGAGGGACCTACCATGGATGTAAAATATATATATATATATAATCATAGGATGTCAAGGAAGATTCTTCCTAAAATAATTACAAGAAACATTCTAATTTTTTTATAAAAAAAATATTTTGAAAAAATGTAATCTTTTATTATAAAAAATTATAATTTTTTATATAATTACCAGTCTTCGAGATATATCTTTGTTCATAGGACTGGCCCATGAAGCTTGTAATATTTAAAAATTTGACCCATTTAATCTTTCATATGAAGTGGGAAACTTGTTTTTAAGATTTATCTTCCCCAACAATGTGGTTTATTTAATGAATCCTATGGGTAAAAAGTAAATTAAAAAATCCTACTTATAAGCATGTTTATATTTTAAAACTTCTATAGAATATTAGATACAATCATTTTTAATTCAAAAATTAATTTGGTATATTAAAAATATATATTCGGATTTATTATCATAGTAAGAAAAAAAATATGAGGGATAGAGAAAGTGTGTGGATTATTGGGCTCTGAATAAATTATTTGTACAAGATAGATATGCAATTCCTGTGATATAAATTTTTATAGATTAATTGTTTGAAGAAAAATTATTCACAAAGATAGACTTGAAATATGGAATTAATTATGTTAGAATGAGGGATGATGATATCAAGACTACTTTTAAGTCACGTGAGGGATATTAAGAGTATCTTGTTACACTTTTTGTCTTAATAAATTCTCATGAAACTTTTCAGTCCATAATGAATGTAGTTTTTAGGACATGATAAGGAAGTGTGTTTTGGTGTTATTTGATAGAATATTCATGTATATAAAAGGATAATAGAAATAGTTAGAATTTTTTTAATATTTTTACATAACATGAGTAAAAATATTCTTTATTTCAATCTGAATAGGATCCCCTTTAAAAAACAATAGAGTGCTTGAGAAATGTAATTTCATGTGAAGGGTTTGATATGGATCTAACAAAAATAGGATCAAAGGGATTTATAGAACCAATGAATGTTTAAGGGGTTACTGAATATTAATAATTATTATAGGAATTTTATTAAAGGCTATAAAAAAATAAAAAATCCTTTAATAACCTTTACTAATAATAATGGGTTTAAAAGGGCCTTTAAGGCCCAAGATGCTATTAATAAGTTGAAATATAACATAACTATAGACCCAATATTGTGAATGTATAATTTCTAAAAGATTTTCATTGTGGGAATTTGGGGTCCATCCTAGTAGAAAATGACCATGTGATCTTACATCAAAGCCTTTGATCAAATCCTGGAAGAACCCCAATTTTGGGTGGTTGGAATTTCAATCATGGGGGTCATTCATCAGATCATTTAGTGGTGTTTTGAATTGAGGTTGGTGGTTATTCTGGTGTCTATTTGAAAATGATAGGCATGGGACATTGGGATTCCATGAGGAAACATTGGTTGTCCCAGTTGGAGGCCTTGACAATGAAGGTCGGTGAGGTCGGTGGGGTATCATTTGATGGTGTTGGCATGCGATGGTGGACTTTTTTGCAATGATGGTGATAGTAATACTCAGAAATATTTAGAGAAGGCTATTTTGTGTAGTCTTTTGGATCTTGATCAATGGCGGAAGGCATGCTGCTGTAGTTTTGTGCAATGATGATGGACATTGTAACATTGTCTATGATGGAAAAAAAACACAGGTGCATCCAGATGTGTTTTAGGGAAAGGATAAGTCTTTAATAAAGCTGTTAGATTAGATTGAATGAGAGGGTATGGATTTCTCCATCAGTACCAAACACTATGTAGTTATGCATGGGAAATTTCCCACTGATTAGCCGTATAGGTTGGGTGCTTTTGACATTATTAAAAAATACAATCTATAGTGGGGTATACTCATTGTATTTGACAAAAAAAGGTTATTTATGGGATTAATTTCTTCTAGGGATTTTAGGCCATCTAAGGTTACCCCTCAATGCAATTTAAAAGGGGGAAAATTAACAAAAATTTAAAGGTCTTTGAGCTTTAGGTCAAAGATTTTCATTGTGGAGTGTGATGATTTGTGTACAAGGATAGGGGTATTTTTTTATATAGGATGGGAAACCATTGGTTTATATAAAAATATTTTGGATTATGAACTATCTAGATCAGCTTATGAAAATAGTTAATGACTTTATTATTATAAATCCAACATTGGAAACAATATTTTTTAGGAAGTAATTACAAGGCCTATAAGGAATATAAAATTCTTAAACACATGTTTAACTAATGTATAGTATCAATAGATCAAAAATATTGTCAAGATATCTTATTGGGTTATGATTTTAAAGTAATTTAAAAACATGAAAAAATGAATAGGGAAACATATTCTTTGTCAATAATATGGGGAGAAATGGGAACATTGTAGATGGTTATTTTAGAACCATATTTTGTTGAAATTAAACTAGTTTAGGAATATATTAAATAAGATAACAAATTGTTGAAAATAATAACATTATTACAGCATGGTTTATCTACTAATTTAGGGTATTGTTTATATAATGACAATTTGTTTTAAAATAAAAGGGTGGTTTTACCTAAGAAATTAGATATGATACCTAAGAATTTGTAAAATTTTCATTCTTTTCTAATATAGGTACACTTGAGATTCTAAAGGCCCATAAAATATTATAAAACTATGTATATTAGATAGGGATAACTCAAGTAGTATAGAAATATGTAATAGAATGGAAGGTGTGGCTAAAAATCAAATATTAATCTTTAACTCCAACTAAGTTATCATAGACTTTACCAATTTTTAAACTGATATGAAATTAAGTATCTATTTACATCATATTTGGACTTCTAAAATCACAAAGATATGATATTGTATGTGTAATAGTGGATCAATTCAATAAATATGTTCATTTTATTTCACATAAAAACTCTTACACTACTAATATGGTTATTGATGTGTTTATAAAGGATGTCTTTGAGTTACATGTAATTCCTAGTTCAATAGTTATTAGTAGGGATATGATGTTTACCGATATATTTTTTGATAACTTTTTAAGCTACATTGAATGGTTTTGAAAACAAATCATATCACCTACAAAGATATGGATAGAACAATTTTTTTAATAGGTTTTTACAAGAATATATGATATGTTTATCATAAAACTATCACAGGAATTGTGTAATGTGATTTTATTGGGATAAATTTAGTTATAATTAGTTCTTATCATACTTTTAGAGGGAAGAAACCTCTTGAGATTATTTATGGGTGCAAACCACCACAAATATCACATTACACTAAAGGAGGCGCAATTATGGAAGCATTGGAAAATGCACTAGTGGAAAGGGATAAAGTATTAAAAAACATAAGGAAAATTTATGAAGGGATAAAAATTAATTATAATATATGCTAACAAGAATAGGATGGAAGTGAATTATGAAGTAGTGAATATTGATTTTGTTAAGTTTAGGTCAAATAAGTCAAGATCTATGACTAAAATAAACCTAAAATTGTTTTTCTGGTATGATGGACCTTTTGAAATTAAAAAAATGATTGGAAATTTTACTTATAAACTCAAATTTCCTAAGAGTGGTAGAGTGAATATTGTATTTAATGTTTCATGGTTGGGGGTTTTCATTGAGGATCAACCTATAGAAGTGGTTTTTCCTGAATATTTTTTTATGAGTTTCTAAGATAAGGTAACTCCATAAGTGGTACTAGTAATTAAGATAGAAGTAAGAAATTAGTTGTGGATAATAAATTAGAAACATTTTTTGGTGGATGAGGGTACTTGGGAGTTGGAAAAGGTGTTGAAAGTTCTGTTTCATTTTTTCACCTCAAGGACAAGGTAAATTTTTTATAGGGTGGTAGAGATAGGAATGTGAGGCTTAATATAGTATTTGGGTTGCCGCATCAATAGTCCAAGATAATTATGACTTACTTAAGAAGGAAGGGAAATATAAATAGTTAGCTAATTGTTTCTCAATGTATCAAGGATGAGATGATTATACTCAACATATCACCTTAGTTACTCCAATAATTGTTGTTTCTCTTCGATTTCGACTCAACAAAAAAAATTCTCTTAGTGTTTACTCAATTTAGATGATGTTTTACTCAATTTAGTTGACTCATATTATTAATAATGTATCTTAGAAGAAGAATACAACACGTTTTAATAGAGCATCTCAAGTGGGGGTATTTTAATCCTTTTGGTTAATTATTATTCTACTATCTATCTTAGGATGTTTTAACGGAAAATGATCCTTCATTTTTTAGGGTTAGACCTTTAAATAAAGTTTAATATTCCACTTTAATCATATTTTTTAAAACTTTAATAAGACTTATTATAGTGTAATATCTCATTTGTATTTGTTTTAATCAATTACCATATATAAGTGATTTATTATCCCATTGTGTTGTATCAGTTGATATCAGAGGGAGTATGATCCTTGGTCTCATCAATCTGATTGTGCTCTTAATTATGCAACTTTTCAAAAAACCATAAGATATTAGATTCATTGGAATTTGGAATACTTATTATCCCATTCCTTGAACGAAATCCAGAGGAGGAAAAATATGTTATCAATCTGGAAGACATCATCGAACAAGAGTGATAGGTCCAAGTTTTGAAACTCTTAGTGATAACCACTAAACTAGCATGAGAGTATAATAAACATTTAAATTTCTTTCACACAAGATGTCAGGTGAATGGGAATATTCATACAATTATTATTAGTGAGGGAATTCTAGATAATTTAATATCTCAATATTTAATAAAAAAGATATAGATAAAAACTAAAAATCACGTATCATCTTATAATATTGTATAGATAATGTTTATAGTTGATATTCAGGTTATGGAATATTGGAATATACCATTCTTGATCAATTTTTATGAAGATTGTATGGTTTTTGATACTGTCAAGATGGATGATTTTCAACTTATATTAGGATGACCATGGAAATTCATTATTTATTCTCACCATAATGGTTGAGAAAATATTTTGGAGTTCAATAAATCCAAATCTTTCTATATGTTTTTACTTATGATAAGATTCCAAGACCCTTAAGTATGAGAAAAATTAGTAAATTTTTTATCCACAGATACTGATTTTTTGAAGGTGATAGGAAAGGCTAGATATATCCTAGACATGGAAGCCTAAGAATTCTCAAATAGCCTTATCAAAATTCATCCACCACTCCAATAATTTCACAATGGGTTTTTCAATATTATGCCTAATAAGTTATTATAGATATTGATGCCAAGTAGGTATATCCAACCCCATATCGAGCGGGTCTTGAATTATTCTCTTCTAAATTTTCCATACTAACACATGATTCTAGTATAACAGGAAATTATTTAGGTAAAAATACAGGAATATCTCAATAAAGGATTCATATAAGAGATCATGATCCTCTAAGTTGTTCCGGCTTCATTAATACCCAATAAAAGATGGCTCATGGTATATGTGTGTTGATATTTAAGGAATCAAAAAAATTACCATAAAGTAAATATTTCTAATTCTATGATTAGATGATATGTTCAATATACATCAATGGGATATGTTTTGGGTTTCAAAGGGATCTAAATCCAATTTTTAGACATATAAAAAGTGATTAAGAAATCCAATACAAGATATTATTTTTATAACAAATGAAATCATTCAAAACTAGAAATAAATGAACTATATAATTGTTTTCCTACAACTAATAATCAATTGTAATATCTTCAATCACCATCGAATGGTTTGATAAAGATCACTAAGAGGAAGTCAAAACATTTCCCTTCTTTGGATGTATCCAAGGGATAGAGAATTTATTTTAACAAAAAACATATCCATCCATTGAATGGAAAATTTCCATTTATATAGATCCATTGGGGATAATCTTAGATTGATCTTGAATTTACTCATATATTATAACACATGATTAAATACCTCATTCACTTCATGAATTTCTTGAACGAATGAATCTCTTATCCATTTCATCTTATAAAATATCTAGTTAATGATATCTAAATGCATAATAAATTCACTCGAATGTTAACACTTAACATTTGGCCACAATGACTATAAAATATAGAGGGATGTATATTCCATATGATATAGAATCCATACACCATGATTTATCCATAAAACCATCTTATGATAAGACATAATCATACCTTACAATTTTCCAAATGTAGTAACATGAAATTAAATTTTATCCCTTATGATATACCTAAATCATTAAATGTGATTGGGATAATTTTATTGCATTCACATGAAAATGGGATTTATGGAATACCTATTTTAATATCCCACTTACAATAAATCCTAACAAAATTTGTTCCATTTCACCATATAACATATCATATATGATAACTTGTGAAATCATATACATAACTCTTTTAAATATCTAAAGAATAATTTTGGAAATATGTCATTAACTTCATCATGTATCGCATAATTTGAAATAGATTTTAAATACCCATGAAAAACTCTTTTGTATAAACTCTAAAACACCTTTAAGAAATATATCTAAGTCAAACTCAATCTCTATTCATTAAATTAAAAAGTTTGACCCCATGGTATTTTATATAGTTCAAAAAAATATGAATCTCTAGATACATAAATGTTTGTAAATATTATCCTCTATCAAAGAATCAATGTTACTCAAGCTATAAAGGGATCCATCATGATCTCTATCAAACACATGTATCCTAATACCAATGTGACACCCCTATACCATTATTATATTAAATATTATTTAATCATGGGTTATTATTTTTATTTTTAAGAGTTTTCTAGATTTGGATATTCAAGAGTTTGAAAATGGGAAATATGAATTGGTGTCATGGTTAGCGCATGATTAGTGCTAATCGTGTTGCTAAATTTTGTGGGGTGGGGTGAGTTTCTAGTCAAGTTTGCATGGTTAGAACATGGATTACCAGACCATGTAACCAAATCATGTATAAAACCTTCTGTATAGGGTGACCACACATGGTTCGAACATGTTTTGGTAAACTGTGTGGGAAAACTATGCATGTTATGCATCTTGGTTCCAGTGCAAGATGGATTGTTAGTGCATAGATTGATAAACCATGTAAAAAACCATTCAAGCTATCCAAAATAATTATAAGTGTGAAATTAAATTTATGATCCTATTTGATTTAACCTTTTTGGAAATCCCCACATTTCTTTTACTCGTGGTCATCCTAGAAGGGATCCTGTCCTATTATCCTCCTTACTTCCAAGCCTTTTCTCCTTGGATTTTAAGTAGTTTTTCAAGGTAATACCCTATTTCATCTTCTACCTTCCTCTCATATTATCCCTTAATTCACTCATCATGGTTTTTTCTCCTATTAATCCTAACAATAATGAGGGTAAAATCTAGGTTTTGGGTTATTCTAATCATAAGGATATGATTGTCTATGGTATATAGAGGTCATTTATTGATAAATTTGATCATATTCTAAAAAATTTGACTTGTTTTAAATGAATTTAGTTGGGTATTTTTTTCAAATATTTTATTTGGAATATCATGAAATTATAGAGCTTTCTAAAAAAACATTCCAATTTATATCTATATATGATACCCTTAATGGGTTTGTAAAATGTTTTTTAATGTTTTTTATGTTTTTCCTGAAGGGTTTTACATGAGTTTCTAGTTTTTATTTATAAAACTATATTTATGAAATCCAATTATTTATATAAATACCTTAAAGTCAATTATTAAAAATGATTTGAAGATAAAAAGGTTCTTGGCACTAGTTTGATTTCTCAAAGGTGATGATTCTAGTTTTCTAATTTATAGAGAAAAGGTTGTGTTGGGACATTTGAAATATTTTTTTTGTTTTATAAGCACTTTTAGTTTTTTTTTTTGTGATTTTTTCAAAGAAAAAATTTTATTTATAAATTATTTTAGTTGAATATTTACATGGTTAGTTTTCAAATTTTGGTAAAATAACTTGGAATTACATGTTGGTTTGAAAGGAATAGTTTGTAATTTTATAAAAATAATTTTTTTTATATCCATATACCCTTGATTGTTAAGCCCATTGATTTTTAGTATACCTTGGTTAGGATTGTTCCTACTTATGGGATGAATTTAATTATTATAAGTTTATTAGATATATGTGAAAGAGGTTATTTATTGTGATGGTGTTAGAGCTATGATGAGGTTTATCTGTTATGATTTATTATTGATATGTATATAGATCTAATGATGCACTTTTTTTCTCACCTCCACTTGATTAATTTTATGGGAACCTTAGGATAAGTTATATTTCTAGATTCATGATACACTAGTTTAAATTATACACTAACTAGTGTACCCTAGTTGTATATTATGTCTAGGATAGGGGATTGCCCCATGTGAGTCTAATAAGAGTAATTTGTGTGGGTAATTAAAGTTGATAATGTAACAAAGGCTGATAATTGGTTTTATTGAGTACTATATAGGATCATCTCACTTTATGACCTAGTAAGTTGTCAATGATGTCTATTTAAATTTTACGACTCCATAAATGGGTTTCCCATCTCATACTTTATTGTATCTATTGGTTTTTTTATTTATGGGGAACCATTGTGTGATTGTAGTTTGCCTTTCTTTTCAATCTTCATTGATGATATGGGGCTTGGTTGTATTGTATGTAGATTCTTTATGGTTGGTTTTTTCCACTTAATGTTTTTAAAATATGGAATAAAAAGGTCGATTTCAACTAATGGGAAAATCTAATTTCATTTATGGGATTTTTAGAAAATATTTAAAATTAGGAAAAAGGATTGTTTTCATTTTCATAATTTAAAATTTTATTTTTTCAAGGTTTCAAAATAATTTTTTCTTTTAAGTGGTTGGTTCCACCAATGTTTTTTTTAAAGTTGGATGTTTTATAAAATGAATAATTTTATGATCCTTGTTTTCTTAATTCTTACATATGAAAATAATATTTTCTAAATATGGTTTAAACTATCATTTACGATACGTATTTTTAAGGTAATTTTACAAAATATTTGGTGAAGTCTTATTGGGTACATTTTTTCCACACCCTATATACACACTAATGTTTGTTTGTGTGTAGTTACTATGTTTTCTTTCAGGTTACTAGGTTATTATCCCTTATGGTTGATGTTAATTTTTGTTCATTTATGGAAATGTTTGGATATGGTGAGTGAGTATGGGTCATATAGAGGTGATTTTTGTGATGTTTTTAGGTTTGATTTATTTTTTGTATGATTATGTATCGGTCAATTCATCCATTTTTACCTTTATTTTTCAGTATTTATTATTATGGATCATGCATTGTTTTTATTTTGGATGAGTTATTATTTATAAAATGAGTTTGATCATTATTATTTATTATGAATCATTTAGTTGGTTTATTATGTTTATGACATGTCTGGATCGTCCATTTAGTAGAATTTTTTTGTTTTATATGCATGGGAGTTTAATGTATGGATTCATCATGTCATATTCTTGGAAAAGTTTATGCTATATATTTAATTTTATTTGAGGGTAATATCATTCTGAATTGGATATGTTTTGATACCCTAGTTCTTGTTTCTAGATCATGAAGATCGATGACATACTTTAGGCCATGTGATGGATTGGTTTGGGTGACATGTTAGGTCAACCTAGGTTGGTTCATTACAAATGTGTCCCCCAGTTGTATCACATGCTAGCATTAATTCTCAATGATTCCCTTTTTGTAAGACATTGAGAGTCTATGGGACATAGAGTATGCAAATCCCATATATCCAAATCATTCATTCTTGACTATCTGGGAATATACTGGCTTGTTTGATGAATATATCACATTCCATTCACCTTTATGGATGTGATTATATATTCTAGTGAGAGAAATGTGATGTGATTATCCATAAAGTTTAATGGAAGGTGATGTATCTATCCTTTAATGCGGTGAACACAGCCTGGTTGGTGGGATGGGACTTTAACTAAATTATGGTTGCTTTAGATAAGAATGGTAGAGACCTATTTCCTTAGAGGGATATGATTTATTTCATGTCTATCTTTACTAAAAAGGGTATCCTTGATCTGTTATAGTGATGTGATAAGTATACTTGGTGCCACAATCAGATAGGATTTTGTTGAATGTGGTTCAGTTCAGATCATTACCTTGCCAATCTCCAAGACATCTCTTCCTTTCCTGATGCAGAGGTCATCCATCTAGATTGTGCATTTTCATAACATTATCCTCTTCTTATCGACTTAAATTTTATACATAATGGTGGATTTCACTTCTTTTTCTCAAACCAGTGTCCACATCAACACAACTATCACTCAGTGGTACGTGATTCCTAGAACAAACCAATATAGAGGAGAATTTGGATCGGATTTTACAAAATTTGTGGTGCTTGAAAAAGGACCTTTATTCTTGGGACAATTCCTTTCCTTCTATTAACCATAACCTGGATTCCATAAAAACTAAGATTGATCATGCAGAAGCTAATCAAAAATATACATGAGATGATGACACATTTTCCTTCATTGCTCTCAAAAACAGTAATTTAAATTAGATGTTTATTGAGCATGATATATGTCTATTTGAAAGGTATAATGATACTTGGATCTATAAAGGATACTATAATAAAACATTTATCCATTCATTATTGAAGGAAAAAGGATGTTTTAGATATCTTAGTATTCATCTAGAGGATTGTTCTTTCTCTAGTGACTGGGAGGTGATTGGAGGTATTTTTGTCTCTTCATTTAATTCCTTACTCTATAATCATAACCCATTCTTTCAGAATGGATAACCTATAGTTTAAGAAAACATATTCAGTTCTATTTTTCATGTGATTTCTCTATATGTTAGTATCCTTTTATAAAACAAACCAGATGAGTAGGAGGTGTGGGATACTATCAAATATCTTAATTAGGAGAGTTCTCCCAGACTGAATGGGTTTCCAAGATCTTTTTATGTGATCACCTGGGATTTTATCAAAAAAAATATTCTAAGCCATTCAAGACTTATTTTGTGGTTTTTCCCTTCCCTAGGTTTCATGGGCCACAAAAAATGGTTTTAATTCCAAAATTGAAATACCCCTCTTCTATTAGTAAATTCAAACCAATTATCATATATAATTTATCTTAAAAAAATTTAACTTCCATTATCAATATGAGACCTTCTCATAACATTCATAACTGGGTTTTTGAAGAGCAACAAGGTTTTATTAAAGGTAGGTCTATTCAAGGATCAATGGGAACAGCTCAAGAGATGATTGGTGATATAAACAAGAATATTGTGCATTCTAGAATTATAATTAAAGTGTATATGGATAAGGAGTATGATTATCTTGAGTGGAATTTTATTCTCTAGGTAATGAGATTCATGGGTTTCTCATAATGAGTTTTTGACTTACTATTCTGATGTTACAGCTTTCCATGGTTCACCATTATTTTCAAGGGAAGGAAATGTGGTTTTTTAAAATCTATAAGGGGGATAATACAGGTATATACCATATCTCCTGGAATTTTATCATGGTTAAGGATGCTCTCATTAGACACATTAATTTCAATATGCATCTTGGCTCTATGTGTTCTTATCACTATGGAGCTCACTTTAGTGGGGTGCCCCCACCTCAACTTTAATAATGATATGGTCTTCTTTTTCAATGGTTATAGCTATTCTATCAATGGTTTTAAAAACATCATGGAATCATACTCCAAATGGAGTGTACAGATCATCAATGAAGATAAAAACTCTGTATTTTTTCCTCCCTCATTTTTGGATAGACAAAGAAAAAAATTGAACACGTTCTTGGAATCCATAAGAAGAACTTTCCCATGGATTATCTAGGTAAACCTCTGGCTCTAAGAAGAATTCATATCAGAAAATTTGAAGTCATGGTTGAAAAAATCACTACCCATATCACAAATGGTAAAATTTTATTTGTTTCCTTTTGTGTATGAATCACTCTTATCAATTGTGTTCTATCCTCTATTCCCATGAATATTCTCTCAGTTCTCAAGGTTCCCAATGATATTTTTAAATAAATTGAAAACATTTTATCCTTATTCATTTGGGATGCCCATGGGAAGGGAAGGTACCATTGGGCCTCCTCAAATAGGATCTCCATACCTATGTATCATGGAGGTGTCAATGTGAGAAATATGGCGGATGTGATGTACTATCTTCAAGGAAAATTGGATTGGGAGGTCATTGAAGGATGTTACCTTTAGAGAATATTTATCATTGTAAAATATGAAATATTTTTATAATTACTAGAGGTAACTTCCCCCAATTATGGAAATATCTCAAATTCCATATGTCGGTTCTTCGGCAACACTCTTGTTGGATTCTCGGTTGTGGGGACAAAAATTTATAGGACTGAAACTAAGTAGGTGAGGTGTTTATCTTTCCAAGATTCCTCACATCATAATTAACCTTCAAATAGGATAGTATTTTCCCCTCCTTTATTTATTAAATCATGAATCCCACCTAGAAAAATATTTTTTATAGTATTTGGATGGAGGACATACTGTATGAATGTTTCATTAAGTGTTCTGCATCGGGTAATTTTTCAACTAAGGAATATGAACACATGATGATATCATCTCAATATAGTGATGTGTAAGTATGACTTATCTGTTGCAAGGATGTCCTAACTAAATTCAACTTCCTAGTTTGGAGAATCTGGAATCATGTGTTTTCTTCTAATTTGGAAGTTAAAGGTAAGGGCTTCGGTTTAGCATCTATGTGATCTTTCTATGTGGTTTATAAGGAGGAAAAAACTATGCATATTTTTTCAACATGAATGGGAGTATAAGGTATGGGGGATTTGGTTTATTTCACTAGTTTAATAATTCTTGTGGGTTCCCTTGATTATTTCCTTCATTGATGGTTCATTGGTGTTGGTAGCAACAATCATGAAAATATAGATCAGTCTCTCTTTATTACGGCTAGTTGTTGGTGTATCTGGGAGGTGAGGAAAAAAATTTGTCACAATGGCCCCAAAATTTTAGGTAATACCATGGTATTAAGGACCAGATGTCTCATTGTGGAGCTATAATATCTTCTAAAGCACTGGGAGGGGACCCCTTATCTAACGGGTTGTATGGCTAGTAGCTATACTTCTTCTTCTCCTAGGTCATCATTGTTGGGACATTGGGTGAGTTGGATTCCCACCACCAATGGACATAAGCTTAATGTTTATGGTTATTATAGTAATGGTTATATGTGAGGTTTGGTGTTGTCTATAACTCCATAGGCTTAGTTATTTATTCCTTCAGTGTGTTTTATAGGAACAGTGACTCTTTTGGGGTGGAATATAATGTTATCCTCCACATACTTGAATTATGTCACCCAAATAGTTCTTCCTTAAATACAGTGGAGACCAACTTGAAGATCATATGGATCTACCTTAAATACCTCATTTTCACTCCCTTTCATATCATTTATTTGATATGAAAATCCAAGCCCCTTATTACCAATGGGATCAAGCTTCTCTACACATGGCATGAAGTTAATTGTGTGGATGAATTTCTAGATGAAATGCTTCCTCGGAGTTTCCTATTATGGAGTATTCTAATATTGGTTCCCTTACCATAGGATTTTTTGACACTATTATTTGGGATGATCTTGGCCTCTATTTATTCAGGCCCCCATGACTGTTCTCCCTATCTTGTTCTCCTTCCTTTTATTAATAAAATTCATATTATGTGTGTGGAAGGTGGTGTATCCATCAACCAAGTCAGTCAATACTCAAAGCGTTAATAAAATATGTGTCATATATATAGGATTGACAAACTTGGTGTCCCATGTTCACTTTACATCTTACAAAAATGAAACATAAGAGAATTTTGATCACGTAGTGATTCACTATTCATCTCCTCTATTACACCAATGTTTTAAACTAGTTTTGTATTAAAAATTAAAAATATAATAAAAAAATTATCTTTATTTTATATTCAATGATTTAATTTTTATCACTTTTAAATATGGAAATTTTACTTGTTTCAATATTTACATTGTAGGAGGAGGTGATTTGGAGAGCCTGAGATAGAATTCAAGCAAAACGGGCCAAATTGCATGAGATCCTGAGAACACATATGGAGTTCAATATCTAATATGGATAATAAGTTCATATAATTTGTCTAGGAATTATAGTACATGTGAAAAAAATGGTGGGCTACATTTATCAATAATACCATCGAGCCCAATTCGTCCATTTGAAGGCCCAAAAGAGGTCCATATTGTGAATAAATTCTAGGAAGTTCATATTGGACAACCCTTCTGTATTTAGACCATAAATCGAGAATAGGAACTCCAATTGAGCTTATTATACCTCAATTGGATATATAACTCTAATAACCACCTTTCCACCTATTTTGAAGTCATTTTCACTCTTTTTGGTCATTCAACCATCCAAATAAAGGAGGAAGAAGTCTGTCATGAATAGTCACCTAGTCCCTTAGTCACTTGACTTATTTTGTTGAAAGTGTGTTGTATTTGTCCAAAAAATCACCCCTCACCCTCATTCACTCGTGTTTCATAACCCGTGGTAAGGGTGAGTCGAACTTGAGAGCTCTCTTCATCCATTTTATTATTCTTCCCCGTCATGTGCTTCTAAATTTCATAGTGATCAATTTAGGGGGTGTTCTTTGTTGTAATCTCAAGCTCTACGATTGTAATATTTTTATAGTAATTGAATTTATAGGTTTTTTGTCAGTTTTTATTCATTTATACCTTCTTAATTTTTGTCTATTCCGGTATGATCACGTACAAATTGAAGTAACAATAATCCTCATTCTTTCATGCATAACCCGGATTTTGTGATGAGTTGAGCATGTTCATCTATTTTCTCACCCCTTCACTTACATGAGTATGTGGATGGATCACATAGGTTGATAAAATCCAGAATCTATAACTTATGAATATGCATGTTATTTACTTTTTTAAAATTTTATCATTAACACAAATATTGTCATCTCATCGCGTTGTTGACGTTATTACTTGATTGATTTCGGTTTTTATATTGATTCAAGTTTTTTGGTTTTGAGCGGTTTTTAGTAATAAATATCATTGATCGATCAAATCCTAGGTGATCACCTAGTAATAACTCACATGAAATATTGGTTTCATTGTGTATAAAATCATGTAATCAATGATCCTTCACATTACCTTGAGAGCGATGACGGATTGATCATCAAGGGAAACATACCCAGATTGATCATGATTTATCCAACTTATTTCTATCACTTTGTGATATAGTTTTAATTTATGCTATTAAATCATAACCCCCCCCCCCCACAAGTTTTCAAAAATAAAATTACCATTTTTTTTAATAATTAGAACCTTATCTTATAATTAATGATCTAAGGCTCTATTGAAAAACGACCTAGGGTTCCTTCTATACTCCAGAAATTCTAGTAAAAACTAAACAACTAATTTGATGCGCTCAAAAATTTGATCATGTTCATGTTATCATGTGATGCATTTTTTGTACATGATTTGTAACAAACTAGCTCAGGTCAACCTAAAACATCACCTAACCTACTCTATCACAATTCATGAAGCAAATCCTTGATCATCACAGGATAGAAATAAGCATTAGGGTATAAAATCATGACCAAGTGGGAATGATTTCAACATTTAATAACAATAAACATAAAGAAGAAACTTTTCTATGAATTTTATATGATTCATACATACATTGGACTCTCATGTTTATAAAATAGGTAGTTTATGCTAAATAGACAAGTTAGTTATGGCATAAACATAGTAAACCAACCAAATAGGGCATAATCAATAATAGTGATCTAACACATTTTATAAATAAGTAATAATCCATAATAAACTCAATGCCTGAACCAAAATAAGATAAACTAAAAAATAAAGGTACAGTTGGATGAATTGGATTATAAATAATCATCCCAAAAAAATTTAAAACAACTTTAACCATTACAAAATCATCTCCATGTGACCCATGGCCACTCAAAATATCCCAACATGTCCATCAATGAACCAAAATTAACATCAATTAAAAGGGATCATAACATAGGAACTGAAAATAAAAATACAGACACACACATAAGTGTGTATGTAGGGTGGGAGAAAAATGTACCTAGTATTATTTCACTAAATAGTTTGTAAAATTTATTTTAAAAGACATATCATAAATACTAGTTTAATCTATATTTCAAAAATAGGTTTTTCACAAGTAATTAGAATTAAAATAGTGATCGCATCATTATTAATTTTATAAAATATCGAAATTTTTATAAAAACCTGGGTAGAACCAAACAATTAGAAGAAAACATTCTTTTGAAACCTTGAAATAAGAACATTGAATTTTTATGAAAATAGAACCAATACTTTTTCATCATTTTAAATATTTTCTTAGAATTTAATAAATTGAACAAGAATTTCCTTTTCTCTAAAATAAACATTTTTATTCCACATTTAAAAAAACAATAAATAATGTCAACACATCATAATCAAGAATCATGTAATCAATGAAACATGAAAAGAAAAACAAACAACAACTACACAATGGTTCCACATTAATCAAATGAACTAGGGGATGTAATAAAGTGGAGAGGGGAATCATGTATATGGAGTTATCAAAAATAACTAAACATCATGGTATATTACTAGATCCTAAGGTAAGACAATCCTATATAGTTCTCAACTAAACTAGTAGTCATCATGTGTTTAATTCTTAACTATAATTCCCCACGTGACTTACTCTCACTAACCTCATCAGGGGAAATCCCCTATCCAAGTCAGAGTATAAAACTATGGGAAATTATTAAATGAGTAATATAAGATAGTATAGGATTAATATATACTTATTTATTATCATAATTTTCCCATTAAATCAATCAAGTGGAGGTGATAAAATAAGTGTGTCATTAGATCAATATGTATATCAATAATAAATCACAACATGAAAACTTCATCATGCTTCCAACACCCTCACAATAAATATCCCCTTTCACATCCATATAATCATATTATAATAATTAAATTTCTCTCACTATATAAAACAATAATAACCAAGTAATAACACAAATCAAGGATAACAACAATCAAGGGTATCATGACATAAAAAATTATAAACATCCAAATGGGCCTATGAAACCAACTTGGAATTCTAAGTTATTTTACCTTAATTTAAAAACTAACCATTTAAACAATCCTTTTAAAATAATTTATATATCTACATTTTTCTTTGAAAATGTCATAAAATGCCAAAAGGTATCATAACCCCCAAAAGTATTTCAACTTAGCCAAAATAACCCTTTTTATACATACCTTAGAAAATAAGAATCATTTCATTTGAAAAATAAAATCAGTTCTAGACACCTTTTATTATTAAAATACTGTTTTAGAAGAGGATCTAAGGCATTTAATAAACACTTGTCATGTATAAACATAGTTTTATAAATCAAAACTATAAAACCATGTAAAACCATTCAGGCCAAACATAGAAAACATTGAAAAATAATAATAAAATCACCAAGGGAGTCATATATAGTTATAACTTGGTAAAAAAAATTTATAAATCTCAATAATTTCACGATATGTCAAATAAAATGTTTAAAAAAACACCTACCTTAATTCACCAGAAACAAGCCACCTTTGATGTCAAAATCTCAACTTTAGCAAGAAACAACCTCCACATACCCTAGAAAACCATATACCCATGGTAACACTAACCCAAAAACTATATTAAAGCCTAAAACCTATTTGGGTTCATGGTATAAATTAAAACCAAGTGGAATGGAAAATGTGATATGAGGATAAGAATAAAGAAGATAAAAAAGAGGAGATTTACCTTGAAAATTTACTTGAGATCCAAGGAGAAAAGGCTTGGAAATAAAGAGAAAAATAGAAGAATCTCACATGCTCTCCATAATAGTTGGTAACATGTAAAATATAATAGGGTAGGTCCAAAAGAAGTTAAATATAAAAGTTAAATAAGTGTAATTTAACACTTTTAATGAATTTGGGAATTTCACACAGTTTTCCACATATTTTACCAAACTACATGCCAACCGTGCAGCTCGCGCTGGAGCCTTGTTGCACACCTCACATGGTTTGGCCACATAGTTTAAAAAAATAGGTAGGGTATCCACATAAATAAGTTTTTCCACATGTTTTAGATATATAGTTTAGAAAACAATTCACTAACCATACACACTTCACTATAAACACATCCTCCTCCCATGTAGTCTGGTTATACGGTTAACACTAACTATGAACTAACCATTCCACCAGTCAAGATTACCCATTTTTCAAAATCTCAAATCTAAAACTATAAAACATTCAAAACATAACCCATAATTAAATAATATTTAATACAATATTGAAATTATGGTATCACAATTCTCCCCATCATACCACTTTCTGCCCTAATAAAGTCATGGTAAAAGTAGAAGGCATCATAAATTTAAAAACCTCAACACCCAACATTAGTGGTGGGAGGGTTTATAAAAACTAAAAAGTTTATAATGAGAGAATAACATTAGAAAAACCACACAATTCCTCAAAACCAACATAATTAAATCCATAAACATCACCAAACATATTCAAACATAGCACAAATCACTATCAAAAGGAATGAAACTCATAGATCACAGAGACCTATAATAGGTCTCCCTGCCATTTATAATTCATATAAAATGGTTAGATGGAGTATAAACACTATTATGAGAAATATATCACAATAAAAAAACTCATATTGATAAAATATCCAAATAAATAATAATTTTTCACTAAACTATTAACAACCCATGAAAAACTAGTTTAAAATTACATTAAGGATATACAACCCAAAAGAATATCCACATGACCATCATATAAAATACCATAAAAGAATATATACCTTAATAAAAAACATACCTCAACAAGGAATTAAATTCCTCTAAACTTGAGTCAAAAGATAAAATATAGGTTCAACCTAGGACCTCATCCTTGGAATAATATCCTATGGATAACCTAATAAAGTCAAAACTAAACACTAGTCATTATGTAATATAAACTAGTGTAGCACCCATCCTACTTACCCAAACACAGAACCAAGGTTTTCTTTGTTTTTAATCCATTAATAATCAAACCTAATAACAACCAACATCATGCATATAAACCTCTAGAAACATGATAACGTAATATAGGAATGCACACCACTAAAATCATCATTTATAAGAGTACAATCCAAATGTGTATGAAAAATTCACCAATAAATAATTTTCTTAAAAACCTTAATAGGATCTAAATTCATAATGTATAAATATAGAATCATATCATCATCCAAATATTGAGTACATCCAAGAATTATTTTTTAAATATTTAATTTTATAGAATTTCTAAAGATTCCATAAATGGCCGCATTGAAAACCAGTCCTCAAGATACATAATAGATCCCTTCCTTTCATGAGAATTAGTAGGGATCTGAGAATACTAAACCATATCAATCTAATTTCAAATATAGTGTTTATCTATTCTAGTCTAATACAAGGCTACTATCATTTCACCATTTCCATAAACGACATCTTTCCAGATTCAAATACCAATAATCTGAGGGTTGATCAAAGACCTCTTTAAAATAATTGATATTTTAAATATTAATAGAAGACTATATATAGATAAAATTTCACTAAATATATGAAATAATCCTACAAAAAAACTTTCACTAGTAAGGATTTAGGAGTTTTCATATAATTGAAGTTTCCTTGAATCCTCATTAACCACTTCATTTCCTCAATGGACCTTCATTTCCATGGAAAGTAAATGAGGGATGATTCAAGAATTATAGGATGGGGCTCAAGGGTAGATAAGGTTTCGGCACCACTACTCTATTCAAATTCTGGGTAAGTCTAACAACTGGAAGAGTCGCACCTAAGAAATGAGATCAATCTCTCTAAGGATCATTCCCAAAAATAAATATTCCACTTTTCTTCTAGATACTTCTTGGATTTATACTCTAAATAACACAAGAAATAAATTGAAATTAATTAATTACTCATAAATTCAATTATAAATATCAATAAAAATAAGGGATACAACCCAAAAAAAATTAAAAAAATTAAAAACTTTTCAGAACTTTCTTTTCTTTAAACCCACCAATATCTTATAAAGAGTCCAAAAACTAATATTACAAAATTTTACACTTTAAAAACAAAATAATATTTAAAAAAATTCAATCTAATTATAAAAAATATATAAATACATTTCAAAAATATATAAAAGTTTAAATTTCAAATTCCCTTCTATGGGATCCAAAACATTTACAAAAATCTACTTTTATTTCAAAAATAATATCCAAATTACCTTATAAAATCACCCACTTAATTTTCCAACACACTTACCCAAATTTAATTAGGAAATAAACTAATTTTCAAAACACTACATGAGAATCAAAAACATTTTGCAAATGAATCATAAAATTGGTTTTTAAAACCAAAAAATTTCATGAAATCCTCTTTTTATACAAAATCAACCCTTATAACATCAACCTAAGAAACATAACACAACGCATCAAACAAAATCTACTACATTGTCATAAAAACATTGCTAAAAACTCTTTGATACATATCCAACTAGCATATACCACTTAAGGAGCAATTAATAATCACACAAGGTGTAAAAAAAATCCATAAGAGATGAAAAACTGCACACATTTTAGTTGAATGGTTTGGTAAATTGTATGATAACTATATAAAAACACCTGTATAGATTTAAAACCAAATAATATAGGCTATGAATTATTTTATAGACTATATAAAATAATTATATATCTCTGGTTTTTCCTCTATTCTCACCCAAAAACTCAATAAAAATCTATAAAGCATCTAATATCGCTCAATATGGTCAAAAACACATCAAAATAGAAAAGAAAAAAAGAAAAAATTCAAGAATATAACATGAACTACCAATGGAAATTCAAGTTCCATTGTGAATGGTGGTAGTCGATCACATGATCATGACTTACCTATCAAGTTATGATAATATTATCTCCATACTACCAGTCCATCCCAAATTACAAGAAGGCACCCTAATAGTATTTTGTATTGAGCTAGTATGGTTTAACTTAATACATCACCCATCCCACTTCATCAAAAGTACTGAATCGCACCCCTAATTTCCCCAGGTTGGTGACAAGCACTAGGTTAATAGAACATGACCAAGTGAGAATGATTTCACCCTTGAATAGAAATATACATAAACCAAAAACTTTTTCAATAATTTGACATGATGTGTCCATACATTGGAATCTCATGTGTATAAAATAAATTGATTATACTAAATGGAAAAAGAATACATGGAATAAAAATAATAAACCAATTAAAAAATTTATAATAAATAATATTTATCTAACTCATTTTATAAATAACTAATAATTCATAATATATGAAATGAATGAACCAAAATAAAAAAGTCTAAAAAATAAAGGTATAATTGGCCAAATTGGCTTATACATAATCATCCCAAGAATAAAATAAAACCTGAATAATCAAAAAATCACATACATATGACCCATGGTCACTAACCATATCCCAAAACATTTATCAATGGACAAACTCAAACAGAAACCATAAAGGATCATAACATGATCACCTAAAATAAATATAGGAGCTATATACACACGCATTAGTGTCTATGTAGGGTCCGTAAAAACATTCCTAGTGGTATTTCACCAAAGAGTTTGTGAAATTACTTTCTAAATACATATCATAAATTCTAGTTTTAAATATATTTAGAAGATATATTTTTCATAAGTAAGAAAAAATAAAATAGAGATCATAACTTTATTCATTTTATAAAACATGTACCCTTTTTAGAAAAACTTTTGTGGAACCAACCACTTAGAAGAAAACTCTCTTTTTTAACCTTGAAATGGGTGCTTTTATTTTATTAAAAGAGAACCAATATTTTTTCCTCATTTCAATTTTTTTCTAAAAATCCCATAAATTAAAAAAAATACCTTTCTTTGAAATATAACATTTTATTACACATTTGAAAAACATTTAAAAAACAAACCAATCCATAAAGAATGTAAATACAACACAATTAGGCACCATATAATCAATGAATCATGAAAAAAACCAAAAACAGAAAATATTAACACATAAATTAAATTAAATAATGGATTTAATAAGGTATGATATGGAAATCCCCTCTATGGAGTCGTCAATAACAACTAGGAATCATGGGAAACTCACTAGGTCCTAAGGTGATATACCCTATAGTGATACTCAACTGAACCAACTGTCAACCTGTGTTACATTCCCAACTATAATTACCCAACCAAATTACTCTCACTAACCTCACAGGAGGCACTCACCTATCCAGGGAATAGAATACAACTTAGGTACATAATTCAATTCATAATATAAACTAGTATACTGATACAATAAAACACTAAATTTGAAATGATTTAAAAAAATTACTGGTAATAAAAAACCATGGGATATTTATGGATTATCCTTATTTATTAGAAGTGTTTAACTAAAAGTACCACATGATGAAATATTAGAGGTGATTATTTTCAAAAAAAACTACTAATATTTTTTAGTGGTAGTTTTAAAATTAGCGTCACTATTTAAACATTGTTATCACGTCCACACTACCTCTCCTCTACTTTCCTCTATCATAAAAATCCCTCTGGTCCTCCCTCAATTTTGAAAACCTCTATATAAAATCTTCAACTCTCCTCCTTTATCCCTAACATGAACATCCCCTCCCCCTTTTCTTCTTCCTCTAAACCTATTATTATATTTCCTGATCTACCCTTATGTTTCTTCACAAGATATTCTTCATCTTTACAATTAATTCTCTTTATCTATCATTTTTTATGTGAACCTCTTCCCCTTCTATGTTATTTTCTTCCATGTAAAAGGTAAGTTATAATAATATATACTCTAATCTTTTATTTATTATTATTTTATTTCAATTACCTATATGAGATTTTTATAGGGATTTTGATTTGGGGATTTAGGGATTTGTCTTTCTAGGATATAAGATTTTTTTCATGAATTTAGAATTTAGGAATTTATCTTGCTAAGATATGTTTAAATTTTAAATTTATTATTAATTTTATTGATTATATAATATGTGGTTAATTTTTAGTTGATTATTAGGGTAAATATTTTTGCATTAGTTTTCTTTTTTGAATTAATTTGTTTTTAGTCATTCATGAGTTATGTTTTCATTTTTATTTTCATAGTTTCTTTGTTAATATGTTATATAGTAATTGAATTTTTTTATTTCATATATATTTTCATATATATGTTATATGATATATTAATATCATAAAATAAAAAATCAAAATATCAATTTATTGTAATTATATTTTATTTGATGATTTATTCTTAGTCAAATTTTACAAATTCTTATATGTTATTCCTAGTTAGGTTTTTTTTAATATGATTTTATTTAATTAATGTGTGTTATATTTTATATAAAAACATTTATAAATCGGGTATAGATGGATAAATTTTATATTTCTTTACCATGGAATTAAACTTAATATTTTAAGGGATTAGATATGTCTTTAGATTTTTTTCATTGAAAATTATGGAATAATAATATGTTGATGTA
This sequence comes from Viscum album, assembly GCA_963277665.1. Lineage (NCBI taxonomy): Eukaryota > Viridiplantae > Streptophyta > Magnoliopsida > Santalales > Viscaceae > Viscum > Viscum album. The sequence continues at coordinate 119,577,513 of OY728141.1, forward strand.
CTTATTTTAATTTTATATAATAGTTGAAAAGACATCAATTTTATGATCATTTGATATTAGAATAATTTCCTATTAGATATGTAAGATGGATTTAGCATGGGGAATTGAAAATTGAAGAGATTTTAATATGTATCCATCTGAATAATGAGCTACCTATTGCCCTAATAGTGAATAATGAAATTCAAAACCTGATTAATGATTATTTCAAAACTAAAACACATCATGATGAAGATTATACCATATTAGTCAGGTCTATTTCTAATTTTCTAGAGATTAATACAATATTAAATTTGATTGAGAAATCAAATGAGTTTTATGGATTAGTGTATGATGGAAATCAAGAGTTATATGAAGGATATACATAATATATATAAATTTTCTTTTAAATGAATTTGTACTATATCATGTGCTTATGTAGAATTACAGATAAATAAATGTCTATGATATTAGAGTTTTTTTATGATTCATTTGTTGAATATAAGATTACTTAATAATTTTATGAGATGAATAAAGTTGTTAAAAATATTTTTCTGAATTATAAAAAGATACATGTATGTCTCAATGACTTCATGTTGTATTGGGGATAAGATTTAAATAGAGAATAGTGTAAAGTATTTTGTGCTTCTAGATGGAAATCAGTGAAATGTGATAAAATTTTGAATGAATGTACTATAAAGAAGAATAAAAATAAAACAATTTTGAAGGTTTTACATTAATTTACATTAAAACCATGATTGAAAAGATTGTACATTTCTTTTAAAGTGGTATATAAAATAAAGAATATTGTCATGGGAAACAAAAATGACAGATTTATATGACATCCATGAGATATGAAAATCTAGAAATCCTTTGATTACTTATATCCAAATTTCTCTATAGATCCTAGGAATATGAATTTTAGATTAGATTATAATTTATTTAATCCATTCTGGACTCTAAGTATAACTTATTTCATATAGATAGTTATTTTGATCATGAATAATCTACCTCCATGGATGTGTATACAACAAATTTCTTTAATTATTTCTATGATCATTCCAGGAAATAAAATTATTATAAATAACATTTATGTATACCTTTATCATCTTATATAATAATTGAAAGAGTTCTGGGATAATGTTATAAATACATATGATACATCTACAACTGGAATGTTAAAAATTAGTGTTTCTATAATATGTAAAATTACTTGTTTATCTATATTAGGAAACATTTTTGGTTGTAACACTCACACTAGAAAGGCATGTCTATTTTATAACATTGACGTTGATCCTAGAAGACTTCCATATAGCATAAAGTGTTTATTCATGTTTCACCATTTATTATTGGATGCATCTCATAAATATTGATTTAAAAAGTCTCAATTAGATAGATGAAATTATTTGAGGCCCCCATAAAAATTATTATCAAGTTCAAAAATCATGTCATGATTATCAATTTTTTATTTACAATTTGGGAAAGAGTATTTGTTGAATTTTTCAAGTAAAATAGTTAAAATATCATTAGATATAATTATATACAACAATGGAAGAAATGGTATTTTTTTAAATTTCTTTATTGATAATTTCAATTGTTACATAATAATATTTAAATTTTTTTAATTGAAAACAATTTATTTGAAAATTTTGTTTTTACAATATTAAATAAGTGTGTAAAATAAAAATATAATCTTAATGATTGTAAGTATTTATAATAAATGAATATGAAGTGGGATTTGTGGTCAAATGATAATGGAAAGTAACCTACATCGGTTTTTGCATTGAAAAAATCACCAAAAAAATGTTTTCCTTCAAAGATTAAAAAATATTAAAGTACCTAATGTATATTTAAGTAACATAAGATGTTTTGACTTAAAAACTTACAAGTTAAATGGGATTAAAATTTAAAGATCTCATATTTTGATGGATTAACTAATACCTTTGGCAGTTTATAAATTGTTACTTGAAAAAATAAGAGTAGTTGTAATTGATTTTTTCACATTCTTCAGACATATTTGTAAGAAAAATTTAAACCCCATTGAGCTCAAAAATTTTCAATAAATAATTTTAATGATAATTTGAAATTTGGAAATGATATTCTCTCCATAATTTTTACTATGATGGTTCATTTAACTGTCTTTTTGACTAAGGAAGTTAAAGTTGGAGGGCTTGTACATTATCGATGGATGTGTCCTATAGATAGGTATTGTCATCATACTTAATTATCATTACTACATTAAAATATTCACATTAATTACATATATATTTTATCCTTTTATATTCCCCTTTTTAAAATTTAGTATCTCATACATTTAAAGTATTTTTTGAGAAACTAATATCAACCATAAGGAACTATTATTTAAGGTTATATAGTCAGAGAGTGTATCAATGTTTATTTTAGGTATTTGAATAATATTGAAACATGATTCAATCAAGTTAGATAAGTTAATGATAATGAAAATCAATTATAGTAATACATTAAATCATAAAAATTTCCAATTTTAGGTCATCTAGTTGGTAAAATATAATTAGTTTCATTGATATGAATAAAGCTCATAAAGTTATATAGAAATATGTTTCTAAATAGTGATATTGAATATATTTCCATTGAATAATTGAACATGAAAACAAAGTGATGAATTCAGAATTGAACACAAAATGAGAGATAGATAACAAAATCCATTAACAAATACATTATTGATTGGTTTTCATTTCATATAAGATCGTAATCAATTTCATATTCATAGTATGTTGATATGATTATCTTATGTGGTTAATAATATTTTTTTATTTATCCATATAGATCATGAATGTTTATAACTGATCTGTAATGCTAAATGATTTGAAACATTTTTCTTTGGGACCTTCAAATCAGTATAAGAGATTTGATTTTTATAATACTAATATCTTAAAGTTTTATATAGTATTTCATGATGAAGTTTTGAAAACAAAAAATAGTTTCATTTTAATAATATTCATAAAATTGGGATACTATGGAAAGTTGTTTAAAATTATCAAATGAAATCATCATAGAAAATTTTTAGTTGTGTTATTCAAATTCAAGTGGGTCAATATTTATAGGGGAATGAGTAAAATTTTTCTATAATTTACTTATGTTTACTTATCTTGGTTGATTGATACAAGTGATCATGAAGAACAAGATCCATATATTTTGACTTCACAAGCTAAAATGGTCAATTATGTGGATGAAGGATTCGATAAAGAGAGGAATGTTATAATCCATGTAAATCAAAGATAATTACATAATATAAGAACTAATGTTGATGATTTTTTTTTGATGGCCAACTCCATCAGTAATAGGATATTGATCTATCAATATATGATGATATTGAAACAATCAGACTTGTAAAGAAGGGTGGAGATGATGAAATCATGTTAATTATAGAGGATGACAGTAATACAGTCAATGATGAATTAGTTTATTGTATTCTCAATCATCCTTTAACTTATATATTATTTATTCATTTAGAATACATGAATTCAATTATTTATGTACATCATGTTCAAAATAATTTCTTGTTTTTTATCATATATTATGTTCTAAATTGTTTTATTTTCTTTTTGTGTATACTAATGTCAAAAACCAAACAATTTAAATATATTAGTAGGTATTCTAAAACTTATATATCATTTGACATATCTGATATTCCCCCACCTTCATTAAGTATTATCCTTACTTTTGGTATTCTCCCTTTCCATTTTCAAAAAATGACTCTAATAAATTTACAAAAAAGATAAAAATATACCACTCTAAAGAAAAATAACTTTCCAAACACCCTAATAATTTATTTTTATAATTAAATCTTTATTATATATATCTAAAATATAATTTTTCACTTACTGCACTATATAGTCTCACTATCATCACCTAAATACTAATTCTTACTCCCAATTCCCTATTAAGGCTACCCACTCAAAATTATTTTGAATATTACTACTTGAATTACTAAACTCGATATTATAAACTTATATAATATCTCAAGTCCAAGTCAAAAAATAAATTTTAGATATTTGTAATTAATATTAACAAGAAATAAAAATTTCAATATTTATCCATTATAGACATAGGTATTATAATTTCTCATAAAATGGTTTTATATCTACCATTGATGAAATTTAATTTATTTTTCGAAATATATACTCCCCCCAAACTAATACTTGGGTATTTTTTTATAATACCATAGTATTGATGTATTCTACTTCAGGGATGTCAGGGAGATCAGATGAAGTAGTTTATAAGTAGTAATTGACTAATAATATAGTGCCATAGTTACAATAATGGGGGTATAGGAGGGTGACCATGGTTTTTATGTAATTTTTAATGTTAAAAAATAATTTACTACATATGTATATTAATTATGAAATTTGATATGTCTGAGGTTTCTATAGATGATGTTAGAGTTTTGTGCAGGCATATCTTAGGGAAATTAGCAAGTGAGATGGAATATTTTTTCCATCATGTATCATGATAAGTGAAACATTCCCATCACTTGTAAAAATGATATTTTTGATAAAAAAAATTAAAATTAAGTTGGACTAAATATTTTCAGTTTACTGTATTTGATATTCATATAAAATTTAAGTCAAATTATTTTTCCATATTTATTTCAGGGCATGACTGGGAGTATTCCTCTAGAAATCAAATCTTTGATACAAGCGGTATTGAATCTGTTATATTTATTTTAATATGTTTATATTATTATGATAATTGGTTAAAAAAATTATGGTCAATATATAATTAAATATAATTTATATTGAACATTTTTTTAATACAGAGATTGAATGTATGATAGGCTATTATTCAAGAGAAATATTGAAAACGTGGATCATATAGGGGTATTCAGCCTAACTTAAGGGGATAAAGTTGATGTTGGATCACTATATTAATCAATTTAATATCTATAAGAAAAATTATATCTACTTCCTTTGTATTATTTAACTGATACAAACATATTTATGTATTTAAAATGTTGTGCAATATAATTTTTATAATTATTGAATCTTTTTTTATAGTTGAAAGTACCTAAGTTTACATATTGTGGATATATCTATATTTTAAATTGTAGGTGGTATCATATTTATATTCCATCAATTTCCTATGAAAATTTTCAAGTTTTTAGTAGCTGTTTAAACAACTATAAAATAAAAAAAAAGATGCCAGTTATTTAAGGGAACTAAAAATTACCTCTACTTACTATTACATTATTTCTAAATAATTGTATGCACTACTAAACCCCTATAAAATACTTTCATGGAAGTTATAACCACTGTTAAATATTATTATAATACTGAAATTTAAACCACATCATTCTTTATAGTGGTGGTTTCAAAATTTATTCCAATTATAGATTTATAAGGGTTCTAAAACACTTCCACTAATTAATAGTCAACTCAATAAACCATGGCACTTTGAGATAACTTTGGGAATTAGTTATTAGTGGTTTAAAAAATCACATAATTTGAATAAACACCACTATAATCCATTTTTCTTATAGTTTATCATGAATCTATACCACTCCCTTAGCGCAAGGTTCCCATGAAATCGATCAAGTGGAGGTGATAAAACAATTACATCATCAGATCAATACATATATCAATAATAAATTATAATAAATAAAACTCATCCCACCTCCACATCCTTTCAAGAAACAAACCATTTCACATACATACAAGGAACATATAATAATTCAATTACACCCACAAGAGGCTAAAATCCTAACCAAGGAATAATATAAAGAAAATTAAACAACAATCAAGGGTATCAAAAAATCAAAAAAAAAAATTTAAATTCACAAACATTCCTTTCAAACTAAATTGGAATTCCATGTTACTTTACCTTCCTTTTAAATCCAACCATGGAACCATATTTTTAAAATAATTTATAAATAAACATTTTTCTTTGAAAACTTCATAAATCATAACAAGGAATCATAATCCCTAAAAGTAATTAAAATGGAAAAACGGTAATGAATTGGATCTCCTTGAGACCTTCCTTTAGTTTTTGAGTTATCAGATATATCATGGAAAGTATGGAGGAGGAGGGTATTGTTAGAGCTAGAATTTTAGTTAGAATGGAGACATTGTTCCATGGTTTCTTTAGTTGTAGCTTGGTGTAGTTTTGAGGAGTTTGGTTTAATTTTAATGAATATAATTCATGGAATAGACATGTTCTTCATGTAATGGATCCCCAAGTGGTTGGTTTAGTGGTTCTTTTGTTTTAGTTATCACTATGGTGGGTCTCCTGGGCTACACCGTGGAGATGTGGGTGGTTTGTTTTTATGGTTCTACATTTTTAAAGGTCGATATAGCATGTTTCTTGAGCTCTTTTTTGGAGCTTAGATGTCAAGTTACTTAACTATAGATTTTTAGGGGTAACTTTAGCATATTTATTGGGTTATTCCATAGAGCCTGAAAGATCAAATTCCCTAGATCTTTCTTTTTGGGGATTATTATGGAATGGTGTCTTATCTATGTCGCAACCCTTACTCAAGTTTATTGGATTGGACATTGACTGAGTCTTAAATGGGGAGATAAGAAGGATTCACATTGTGATTTATATATGGTCACTTGTCATTGGCTTTAATTGGACCCATTGTGACATGGAAACCCCTAATGCACTCTATTTTTTGTAAAAAATACAACCATTATGGTGTGTCTATACCTATTGTGTCATGGTGTTATAAAATTAAATCTTGTATAAATTCAAAAGTCCTTCCAAATCCCTCTCATTTTCTTTATTTTCCTTTGAACTGAAGGAAACTAGGGGATACCCTTGAGTTTCACTTAGGACATTTTTCTTGGCTTTATCCCCAAACTTCTATAAATCAACTCATGTATGATCTAACGTGAGTTTTTTTCTTCCTCCTTCGGTTCATTATCTCTCACATTCTCTCAAAAATGCTATGTAAGCTTTATTTTCTTTGGTTTTTGTGTTTCTTAATAGAAGATATATTTTATTTGTTTGTTTGTTTTTTCTTATTGATGATTTAGGGTGGATTATTGGTGGAATTATATCCTTGAAAATCATGGGTTCTGTACTGAGTGGTTATTAGAGATCTATGTCTATTATTTTGTAATTTTTCATAGAAATTTTTCTAGAATTAAAGAATTTGAATAATTTGAAGGGGTTTTGTGATTGTATGTGATTATGATTTACTTATGATTGGTTACCTCAAGTAAATTTTTAGATAATGTGATTTATCATATTGGGAAATTTTTTTTTCCTTACATATTTTACATGAATGAAATCTTCATAACAAGGTAAATATTGTAATACAGTTGAATAATAAATGAGGTATATTATTTGAGTTATCTATCATTCTTAAAAATTCTAAACATGAAAAGTTTTTCTTTGAACATTTTTTTTGTTATTTAAACCTAATACTAATGAATTGGTTAAGTCAAAATGGTAATATAATTTTTCTTCTAGATATTAATTTTAGAGGTTATTTTAAATCCCAACCTTGATTACTTTATGTTTTATTCCCTCATATTATTACTTAGGTTTCCCCTTGAGTTTTTTGTGCTGAAAATATGATTTGTTTCTATGTATATGCATTAGGATGGTAGATAATTTGTTGTGATTTGATATTTTAAACCTTTTCTGGTGGAATTTTTTAGTGAGGGGTGGGTTTTTTTCTTCTTGGTTGGTTGTGTAAATGGATTGATATGGAGAATATTGGGATAGTTTCCATAGGTTGAGATTTGGGTTTACATGATACTTATTCTTTTTGATGAGGTTGATGCTCGGATGGTTGTTATGGGTTGAGAGACAGGCTTTCTTATTTCTATTGTTGTTTTTTATTGTTCTTAGTTTATACTTATTGTGGAATACTTGTTACCTTCAGCTATATCTATTCCTTTAGATTATATTTGGTCAAGTCATAGAATAAAAAATACTATAGAATTGTAGCTAATTGATGGGGATGTGTATTTATGATAGGTAATAATATATTAAATGTAAACTAAGAAACAGTTGGGATAAATTCTCTAAGAACATGGGATGAAACCAATATTTGAAATAATGATTATAAAAACACCTTGTTTTTTTATGAATTAATGTAAATAGTTAAACCAGAATTTATGATGAGGTTTAATAAAGAGAATGTTAATTATTAAATTACTAAAGGATTAATAATTATGAAATTTAATTCTTATATTCTTATATAACTATTAGATTTTTAGTATTTGTGATGGAAACCGAGTTTTCATGAGGAGAATTAAATATAGTTAAAGTATAATGTAGAATAGTTTCCCTTAAATTGGTTTTTTGATATTTTATCATTATATTCTTTTATTTCTTATGCTCTACCACCTAAGTCGATAGGATTATTCAGCACCCATATTGGAATTATGTTCTATCTGTGCTTCCAATATCTAGGTTTTCATAGATATAAATGGTTTACTACTCCCCTCACCTCTCTCTATATCCTCCAAACATAGGATATATGAGTATATGTGGGTTTTTGTAGCTTAAGGTTATAGAATATACTTTTATTAGGCTGTGATAGCTCACGATTATACATGTGTATGTATGAACAAGCTATAATGGCTTTAAGTTTAGTGTATATTGTTATGGATCTTAATTTTATATTTGGTTATAAAGATGAGATGATGATATTGCTATCGTATGAATTCATGGATGTGAATTATGGGATGAGATGATGATGTGGTTTTGATATATTTCCAAAAATGTTCATTGTGACTAATAGAGGAAATGTGAGCATTGGGGTGTGATTTGTTGGGTTTTAGGGTGACTAGTTTAGTGGGAAATTGGATGTGGGTTCCTTACTTCTATATAAACTATTTTTTAGGTCTATGTGGACTGGTTAGTGATCAATATAGGTGTTACTAGCTTGTAGTGGTTGTTCAAGAGTTACTAGAGTTTGTAGCCAAAACCTAAGACTTTCCTGTAGTATATTTTCAATTAATTGCACTTTTGTAACACTACATTCATGTATTGAGGTTGGTTATTTATTTATGTATAGTGTTTATTAGTGGTATCTATTATTCCTATGATATATTGAGTGTAATTCCTCACATTTGAATGCATTATATACCCTTAGTACTAGTCACTAATCCATGTTCTAATAGAGGTGGGCTTTGGGGGTTAATCAGATCTTCACTCCCAACCCATGAGGGGTAACGATGGAGGGGGTTGTGACATAATGGTATTAGAAAGATTTTGGTTGAGAGATAGGATAGAGATTATGGATAGGAATTTGGGAGTACTTCATGGGTTGGTAGGGAAATAGTTCAATTGAAATTATCATGTAACATGAGTAAGGGAGGATGTCTAGGATATCGGATTTTAGGGGGGGCCTATGATCAGATGAAAGGAACTTCAGTTTACTAAACATACTAAGTGAAGTGGTTTTTCTTTCATAGTATAGACTTAAGGATCAGGCATCATGATTGTATGTTCCAATGTTTAAAATGGGTAAATGATGGGAATTATTAGGGATATTAATTAATTAATCTTAAGTATTCCATATTTTGGGTTTAAGGAGTTTCTAGTATTATCTCTATTGCGAGCATGGATCCAAGTAAACATCCCCATTAGGTTTTTTGTATTTTTGTAGAAATATACACTAATAGATCAGCACAGAGCAGAATTTGATGAATATTACTCTTAGAGTAATATTCTTTGAGATTTTTATCACTATACATTATAGAAGTATGAGGGATCCATTTTAGATCAGGAGATTGGGGCTTGGTTGGAGGAGCAAGATATTACCTTTATATTGATCCATGATCGGATGGAGCACTGGGTTCTATTATCGATTAGCATGTTATATAGAGCTACTCAATAATGGTGTTTTCTGTTCTTTATTGATTGTTATAATTCAACGGTTTCATGGGATTAGTTTCATGATAAATTTTAGGATGAGTTTCATTACTCAACCATGAACGTGGCTTACCAATTGTATATTATTAATCACCTAAAAGGGAGTTATAACATGTGGTTTTTTAGTATTTGGTATAAGAACCTTATTCATTATGCCTCATACCTTCAACATGATGAGATTTCTTGAGTGAGGCATTTTGAGGAGGTATTGAGTTCATAGATCCAACACTATATTACTCTACTCACATTGCTAATGTATCTCTAGGTGCTGGAAAAGGTAGAGGTTATTGAGAGGATGTTAGTTAGGACCATGTCGTTATGGGAGAGGATTCAATAGGAATTTATACATATCAGATTTATGGATATAGGTTCTTAATCACCCAGTCAAATAAATTTTTAGACAACATATAGTCAATTCCAACCTTATTTATTCCAATTCATCATATTTGGGAGTTCTCATACCCCTATAGGGAGATTAGATGTAGTTTTCGTTTCATATGGGGGTTGTAGCCATCAAAATTTAGAGTGTATGAACTTCCTCAATAGTTAATGGAGAGAAAGTGACCCACTTGAGGCACGGTCATTGAAATAGTATCCTTTGAGGTAGAAGTAGTAGTAGGGTGCCTCGGGTTTTGATTAGTAGAGAGGGGATGGGGTGGGTAGAGTATATCCACATGGTGCTCCTCTTACTTGGGGAAAAAGATCATATATCATCCATGGTTGTGGTAAATGATGTGGCCGTTTTTGAATGCTCTTTGCCACATCCTTTTTCATATTTTTGTTTAGTTTTTAATATCAAACTATTGTATTTTGTGTAATATTTATCAATTCTTCTATTTTATAAATTACATTATGAAAAATGTGTTTATGTATTAAAATTGTGTTTTTGTTGTTTATTTATTATTATTTTTCAATAATAAAATTAAGTTGTTGTTTTAATTACATTTAATTAATTCTTTATGTTATTATTCTTCAATAATTTTTAATTCATTAATTAATTTAATTAATTCTTTATTTTTAATTTATAAATAAATAACTCACTTTATTTGTTAGTATTTTAATAATTTAATTAGTTTTAACAATTTAATCTTATTCAACTAATATTTTTATTCTTTAATTTTATTAATTCTTTAATTAATTGGAAAATTAATTTAAGTTAGTGACTTTTAATGTTTTAATTTATTCTTTAATTAATTTATTTATAATTTTTAATACAAATAAATTAATTCTTTTAAATAAAACATAATTAATTTTATAATTTAACATTGTTTTATTATTTTTAGTTTAATTCATTAATTTATTAATTCATTTCCCAGTTGAATTAAAGTTTTAATTAATTTAATTTTTTGTTTACAGGTGTAGCGGTCGCACAGTCCCTATGTAACAGTTTCCCACCAGTCACGGTGCCACCATATCCCCTACTTCATTGTCTCACTGTGAGCAAAACCCAAACTCACGGTGCCTCACTTGTTATCTCACAGCAACCGTGAGTGTCACTCATAGTGACTCCTTTTCCACTATTCCTATTGTCCCACTGATTCCCCGCACACTGTATCTCTTTATTGTGCCACCGTTTCGCATTCATGGACTCACCGTTTTATTCAAGGTGTCACAGCTACAAATATCCAACACTAGCCCCCCTGCCATCAACCATATCTTCACAGCAGCATCATCAACAAATCAACCAATGCATTACAACACTCAAATTGAAACAGCAAGTTCAACCTCACAAATCAGACCAAATCAGATCCGAAAATAACACATACCCAGATGAAAATTCAAACTGAAACTCATGTTCTGAGCACCATCGCATGAGCTCCTGATTTCCCTCTTAAACTTTAACAGCCACATACCCTCTTCGCCTGCTTAATCCGAGTCGTGCACCCCCTGTCCGAACCATCTGCGCACCACCCACTGTTCTCCATAGCTACTTCAGGAAACTATGGACCCGAGTCTTTCCCTTTCTCTGCTAAAACCATGGCCTGCTACACCCACACAAACCCTCCACCCAAACACCATGAACCTTCCACCGGCAACCCTGCTTTCATGGAGCCGCCTATATTCCCAAGTCATGGCCTACCCTGATCGAACCACCAGCCCGCATCTACTAGAAACTCTAACCTGTGTCGTCGCTCCCTGCTGGAACACCTTGCACAGCTGCTGGTCTGGCCTCGCCGAATAAACCCCTGGCCTCTCTCACCACCGAACCTAAAACTAGATCACCTCTCCCTACTCCAACCTCTCCTCTCCCTTATGCGCTGAACCCCTTTCCCCCTTTCTCCCCTCTTCCACACCACACCCCTCCTTCATCCTTACTTTTCTTTTCTTTTTTTCTTTTTCTATTATATAAAATATAAACCTATTATAATATATATAACATTATAACATATAATAAATAACAATATAGAATATAGTAATATATATATATATATAATAATAATAAATTCACTTATATATTTTTATTTTATAATATTTTTAAACTAATATAATATTTATTATATATATATACATTAGTAACATTTAATACCTATAATAAATATATATAATAGTAAATACAAATATTCATTTATATATAATTATAGTATTTCGATTTTTCTTATTCTAGCGTGTTTTGTATTTTTCAGTGGTTTTTCACAGGGGGAGTTGGGCGTACAAAGCAAATTGCGGGCACTTCACAGGAAAGGAATGAGAATATTCATGAGTTCATTGCAAGGGGGTGGTTTGCTCTTACAGGGAGTTCACTTGGATCTGGTGAAAAGCATGCTGAAGACGCGCCACATGGATTTTTGGCCTTTCATTTTTTCTCTGTTATTAGTTTAGTTTCTCTAAATAAGAGGTTAGGACCAGCCAAGACTAGGACCAGAGTACCAGGTGGGACATCATTCCACAGTGGGGGGAGGAGACTCCACCACCGTTCACGCACCATTCTATACCACTTCACCATACTAGAACTCGTCTTCAACCTAGAGATGGTTTCCCACTCCCACAATTCATCCACCCCCCCCCCCCCCATTGCTCTGTTCTAGTTTTAATTTCAATTGTGTTTGTAAATACTTGTGTTGCGTGTTTTGTAATTATAACTGTGATGTTTTTTTCATTTATTTTGTTTTGTTCATTCATCCTTGCTTCGTGTTGTGATTTTAAATCTCCAGAAATGAAGATCTAACTTGCAGGGTTAGATCCAGTTTATGAAACCCAACATGATCTGGAGATCCACACATTAACGTGATTATGTTCTTTTTATTTTCCTTGGTAGATCGCGTCTATGAGTTAGATTGAGCGATAGAAAGATCTTGCGTAGGACGATCTCCCAATTTCTTGTTTAATTTCTTATCACCTTCTTGAATTTATTTCTCAAACTAAGAATAAATATTGGTTGTGAAATGTGATGATCTTAGTGGAATCATTCTGGATTATGAGAAATTCTTTCCAGAATCACTTTGCTGAGTGAATCACCTTGCAGTTTAGAGGAACGCTTAAGTATTGAAGAACTTCGATGCTTGAGTGTTTAATTTCTGGGTGATATTGGTGTGTGATCTGAGACATCGATCATGCACTGAGTGAAGTTGAGAATTGTTGATCAATTTTTTAAGTTCATCTAGGATAGGGAGTAGAGGGTGAATTAACCTGGGTATGTCCTTGTTCACACTGTCTTTTTTCTTCCGTGTCTTGGTGTTAATTTTTTGTTTTGTGCCTTGTGTTGTGTCTACACCTTCTTTCTTTTCTTTGTTTTGTCATGTGTCTCTATATTTTTTCACTTTTCTATCACTATCACTCTCTCCACTATTCTCTTCAATACTGATTAGTGATTTCTTAGGAGTTGTGTTTTTCTGTTTCCAAAATATTTAAAAGTATAAAAAGATTTTCAGAACGACCACATAGGCTCTCGAAACGGCTTCCTTGAGAGTGACCCTAAGGTTAGCCACTTTGCTAAATCTTGGTTCTTTATAAATGTAAACATGACCGTCCTTGAGACAAGGACGCATGTCAAATTTTGGCACCGTTGCCGGGGAAGCAACGAGTTTCTCAGTGGTTTTTCCAATTTTTTTTTTATTTTTTAAAAAAAACATATAAAAAACATAAAAAAACATAAAAAAACAATAACACACACAGTGATGAACTCTAACGAATCTGATATAATGTCACTGTCTGACCCTATTCAAGAGCTTGAGGAGGCTATTGCTAAATTTCAAATTTGGATGCATGAAAGACAACATCAAGACCATTCTGATTAGGAGACAATTTATTCTCATGAGATCATGAATCTAATGCAACAAGCCATGGATAAGGTCAAAGTATACCACGAAGAAGGTGCAGTAACACCACCTCCCATTGAAGCCCAATATTCTAGAAAGTCGTTGATAAGGAAAGAGAAAAGAAACAAAAGAAATAAAAAGTTGGAGTTTCCCAACTTTGATATGGATTTTTCCCTAGAGTCAAATCTTTCTGAGGATGTTTTCAAGGGCTTGTATGAGATGGAACGTTCAATGATTCATGATGCTGGGAATTTCTTTAATGGTCATATTTTCTATGATTTGCGTTTTAACGATTTTTCTTGTAATAATTGTTTTAATTATTTTTCAATTCTTCAACAGGTAGAACTAGAACATGACATCATATCACTCTCCTTAGAAGATTCAGCAAGTGACGTGGCGTGTTTTGAAGAGAGTTTGGATGAGGTTGACTACCTAGATCTTGCCCCATACCCTCTCCCAGGATCACTATTCCATCATGAGGAGGAACAAACAACACTTCTAAAGGGAGTTTACAATTTTATGGAAGAAGCTATATTTTTATTCAACTTGTATTACATCAAAGATGATCTTAATTGTGTTTCTCCCTGTGTAGGTATTGAAGATGCATCTCACTTTTGTGATTTTTTAGAGAGTGAGGATGTTGTGGTTGCTTCTGCTGAAGAGTTAATGCAACTCCCAATTATGGATAACACATCCAGTTTGGGAGTTATTTTTGAAGAGGAATTTTTGGAGCTGTGCACAAGTGTACAAGTGGATGATTACAAAGTCCATTTTATTCAAGATAAAATAATTTATTGGAATGATCCAGAATACAAGTCACATCCAAGTTTCCCAACATTACAACTTGTGCACACTCAACCTCAAGCAGAATAAGTAGGGAAGTACTCCTATATCATGTTCTCCCCTCCACCATTCAACATGAAGTACTTCACCGTCCAGGAGGGGAATTCGGATGAATCTGCACATGGGGTACTCCAAAGATGGAAAAGCAATGAAGTTGGAAGGAATCACATCTGGTGGTTCCTAAGTAATAATCTTAATCCCCCATTGGACTGGGGTTGATCTGAGGACTGTCCAACTGTGGACAGTCAAACTACAGCACCCCCTGGGGGGTTATCCTAGGATTATCCCTTTAAATTTCTTTCTTTACGTTATTTTTTCTTAATGTTTTAAATTTGAGTGATCTTTTATTAGGATAATAAATAGGAAAAAGCTTCCACGTGGTTATCATTCAAGTCCTATAGGAATAGTACATTGAAGATCATGAATAAAACTCCCTAAATCATACCCTGTGGTTGGTTTTTATTTGAACTTAAAATCTTGAACACTAATGTTAACTTGTTTCATCATGTTAGTTCCAAACTAGAGCAGTTAGAGTTCATGCACAAGGAAATCAAAGGGAGAAATTTGTAAATTTCAAAATCTGCACATTTAGGGGAGTATTGTTTTATGTTTCAATGTTTTACTCTTCACATTTTTATTTCATGCTGCTGTGAATTAAGAGTGGGGGAGTTCCCTCTAGTTTTTGAAACTTGTAAACTGTATTTACTACTTGGGAGTTATCATACTAATATCTACTTAGTTAAAAATGTATTTTGAGCTGATTTGTTGAAACATGCTTCCACCCACTGCTTTCAATTTCATTATGTTACTGCCTCACATCACTACTAATCATGAAACTATTTGAAGTAAATTGATACAATCATTTGTATGCTCTTTAAAAATTCAAAGCATGAACATTTTAGGAATAGAAAAACACTTTGTTTCTGGTGATGGTTGATGGGGTTAGGATCTTCTATTTTTATTTGAAGTTTTCTTTTCTCTCTTTTTGTGTGGAAAACCAAATTTTTGAACATCATTGCTTACCCTCTATACCCTTCTTCAACTGAAATGTCCATCTGTTTTGAACACACGTTGTCTCCCACCTTGAGATTCAAAATTGGGGAAATTTTGGATTTTAAGTGTGGGGGAGAGGGGTTATACTAGTGTCATTTCAAATTCCCCCTTCTTGAACCTAAAGTTTGTTTTTGTTTGTTTGTTTTTAAAAATATGGTCAATTTTTTTCAAAAATGGTTCAAAATTAGTTCATAAAAAAATAAAATTATTTCATTCCCTTATGGTCATTGGAGGTTCAATAGTATTTCAATTATGTCATGTTAGTGGATAACTTCTTACTGAATGTTGAGAGTGGCATTTAGTCATAAACTTTTAAGCATGAGTGATTGCTGAGTGTAATTGTTCATTGTCTCTATGAACCCTTCTATTTAGGAACTGAGTATGGGAGTGTGATATGATAGGTTTTGTGGGATGAGGATCATGACTTGGAGTAACTAGAAGTTCTCACTAGAACCTAGGGGACTCACACTGTTATAAAATAATATTCAATCACTTTAGGAAGTCAACTTGAATGATTATTAATTAAGTCCTTTGTAACTGGAGTAAAATGGGAAAATGGGATCCCATGGTGAGTATTTGAGATAAGGTGAACTGGGTGCATTTATGTGAATAAATAAATCCAATTTCAATCTTAATAAGTGCTATGCACAGTGCTCTGCACATGGAATATGGCTAAGAAAGATTAAAATAAAGTTCCCTTGTCAAAAATGGACTCATTAAGGTGAGGGGAATTTTGAAACCAGATGAATAAGGGAGCAATTGAATTGGTTAATTTTCATTTTAGTTGAATCAATAAAGTGAAAAAATTAATGGATTTTAATTTTTGGAACTTGGGGGAAGGTGATAATGGAAGGTGCCCTTGGTTAAGTTTTTAGTTCCACTTCATCTAACCTGTCAACACTCCTTGGATTAGAAATTTAATTAGAAGGTGAAGTAGGACAGTTAATGAATACACATAGGAACCATGACATACTTGACAATGTATGAATTTGTGAGGATTTTTACTTCCAGTGAGTATTTGAAGCTAGGCAGGACATCATTTTTTTAACACCTTTGGATATCCTGACTCACTGTTGTTTTTTCTCCTTAGGGTATTAAAGTTTAATCTTTCACTTTTTGAACTAAAATCCACAAATCATCTTTCTATTTTAAAGTCTAAGTCATGCACTTGTTTGAGGGAAAACAATGTAATAAGTGTGGGGGAGTTTGATGTGTCGGTTTTTTAATGCTCTTTTTCACATCCTTTTTCATTTTTTTGTTTAATTTTTAATATCAAACTATTGTATTTTGTTTAATATTTATCAATTCTTGTATTTTGTAAATTACATTTTGAAAAATGAGTTTATGTATTAAAAGTGTGTTTTTGTTGTTTAATTATTATTATTTTTCAATAATAAAATTAAGTTGTTATTTTAATTACATTTAATTAATTCTTTATGTTATTAGTTTTCAATAATTTTTAATTCATTAATTAATTTAATTATTTATTTATTTTTAATTTATAAATAAATAACTCACTTTAATTGTTAGTATTTTAATAATTTAATTAGTTTAAACAATTTAATCTTATTCAATTAATATTTTTATTCTTTAATTTTATTAATTCTTTAATTAATTGGTTAATTAATTTAAGTTAGTGACTTTTAATGTTTTAATTTATTTTTTAATTAATTTGCTTATAATTTTTAATAAAAATAAATTAATTATTTTAAATAAAACATAATTATGTTAAAATTTTAACTTTGTTTTATTATTTTTAGTTTAATTGATTAATTTATTTCCCAATTGAATTAAAGTTTTAATTAATTTAATTTTTTGTTTAAAGGTGTAGCGGCCGCACGGTCCCTCTGTCACTGTTTCCCACCAGTCACAGTGCCACCGCATCCCGGCTAATTTTGTGTACAGGGTTTTTTTTAATGGGTTAAAGGGTTGAATATTTTGTTAAATGGGTCTCTTGAGCGCCACTTCAAGTGGCGCTCAAGAGAGCTGAAACCGGAGCGCCACTTGAAGTGGCGCTCCACCAATTTGGCGGAAACTTCTTTCAGCGCCACTTGAAGTGGCGCTGCTGGCTTCTTCCAAATCAATTCGGCGCCACTTCAAGTGGCACCGAAACACCCCCCAATCCTATAAATAGGACCCTCGCCCCACCCACATTCCTCACTTCCTACCCCTTCCTCTCTCTCTCTCTCTCTCAAACTTCTCTCTAAAAATATTTTTTGTTGCTCTGTGTTCTTCGGTTGCTCTGTCTGCGTAGCCTTGCTTCTTCGGTTACTCTGCCTGTGTACCTACGTCGTCACAAATTTGAGGTAAATCTTTCTTTAAATTTATTTAATATTTTGATTTAATAATTTAGTTGTTTAATTTATAGAATAAGTATATAATATTTGTATTTTATAAATAGTATGTTTTTTTTAATGTAATTAGATAATGAAATGATTAGTTAGTTAATTAATTAATCATAATTAGTTGATTAATCAATGATAATTAAGTTATTAATTAATCATAATTAGGTAATTAATTATTTGTAATTAGGTTATTAATTAATCATTATTAGCTAATTAATTAATCATAATTAGCTAATTAATTAATCATAATTACTTAATTAATGAATCATAATTAGTTAATTAATTCATTATAATTAGGTTATTAATTAATAGTAATTAGGTAATAAATAATCATAATTAGTTAATTAAATAATCATAATTAGTTAATTAATGAATCATAATTAGTTAATTAATTAATCATAATTAGTTAATTAATGAATCATAATTAGTTAATTAAGTAGTCATAATTAGGTAATTAATTAATCATAATTAGTTAATTAATTAATCATAATTAGGTTATTAATCCTAATTAGGTAATTAATTAATCATAATTAGGTAATTAATTAATCATAATTAGGTTATTAATTAATCCTAATTAGGTAATTAATTAATCATAATTAGGTAATTAATTAATCATAATTAGGTAATTAATTAATCAAAATTAGGTACTTAATTAATCATAATTATGTAATTAATTAATCATAATTAGTTAATTACTTAATCATAATTAGGTAATTTGTTAATCATAATTAGGTAATTAGTTAATCATAATTAGGTAATTAGTTAATCATAATTAGGTTATTAATTAATCATAATTAGGTTATTAATTAATCAATATTAGCTACTTAATTAATCATAATTAGCTACTTATTTAATCATAATTAGCTACTTATTTAATCATAATTAGGTACTTAATTAATCATAATTAGCTACTTAATTAATCATAATTAGGTACTTAATTAATCATAATTAGTTAATTAATTAATCATAATTAGGTAATTAGTTAATCATAATTAGGTAATTAGTTAATCATAATGAGGTAATTAGTTAATCATAATTAGCTACTTAATTAATCATAATTAGATACTTAATTAATCATAATTAGCTACTTATTTAATCATAATTAGCTACTTATTTAATCATAATTAGCTACTTATTTAATCATAATTAGGTACTTAATTAATCATAATTAGCTACTTAATTAATCATAATTATGTAATTAATTAATCATAATTAGTTAATTAGTTAATCATAATTAGGTAATTAGTTAATCATAATTAGGTAATTAGTTAATCATAATTAGGTAATTAGTTAATAATAATTAGGTTATTAATTATTCAATATTAGCTACTTAAGTAATCATAATTAGCTACTTATTTAATCATAATTAGCTATTTATTTAATCATAATTAGGTAATTAGTTAATCATAATTAGGTAATTAGTTAATCATAATTAGGTTATTAATTAATCAATATTAGCTACTTAATTAATCATAATTAGCTACTTAATTAATCATAATTAGCTACTTATTTAATCATAATTAGCTACTTATTTAATCATAATTAGCTACTTATTTAATAATAATTAGGTACTTAATTAATCATAATTAGGTACTTAATTAATCATAATTAGGTACTTAATTAATCATAATTAGTTAATTAATTTATCATAATTAGGTAATTAGTTAATCATAATTAGGTAATTAGTTAATCATAATTAGGGAATTAGTTAATCATAATTAGCTACTTAATTAATCATAATTAGTTACTTAATTAATCATAATTAGCTACTTATTTAATCATAATTAGGTAATTAGTTAAACATAATTAGGTAATTAGTTAATCTAATTAGGTAATTAGTTAATCTAATTAGTTAATCATAATTAGGTAATTAGTTAATCATAATTAGGTAATTAGTTAATCATAATTAGGTAATTATTTAATCATAATTAGGTAATTAGTTAACCATAATTAGGTAATTAGTTAACCATAATTAGGTAATTAGTTAACCATAATTAGGTAATTAGTTAATCATAATTAGGTAATTAGTTAATGATAATTAGTTAATTAATTAATGATAATTAGTTAATTATTTAATCATAATTAGGTAATTAGTTAACCATAATTAGGTAATTAGTTAACCATAATTAGGTAATTAGTTAATCTTAATTGTGTATTTACTTAATTATAATCAGTTAATTAATTAATCATAATTAGGTTATTAGCGAATTAGTTATATTATTCAGCGAATTAGTTATATTAATTAGCGAAGTAGTTATATTAATTAGCGAAGTAGTTATATTAATTAGCCAAGTAGTAGTAAATTGCTTATGGAATATACCTTTGCATTACATTCTAGGTATGATAATGAATTTAGTTTCCAATCTACCTTGACCTCGGTTTGTAATTGAAGTTATGAACTTGAATTTAGTAGTTCAATATATTTTTTGCATATTAAGTGTTAGAGTTATCATGAAATGATTTCTCTCTTGAGTAAAGTATCCCCGGGTAGAGGGGCTTTGGGTCGGACCACCTACTTTCCTGGAGGCTTGCCTTGTCTAGGAAAGTGAATGGGGTTGGCTATCTGTCGCTCCGGGCTTACTCATGTGGAGACTTTCAATTTCATATAACTCTATGCTTTTTACATGACGTGTTTGTGTACCTCATGCATATAATACATGTGGATATGTATAAATATATTTGACTTCTATTTTTGGGTAAGTAACACAAACTTGTGGGTTGTGTAAATAGTTACACATCAATATGGTTTGAACATATTGATTTGGTGGAGGGATTAGGATTCCAACCTAAATTACTAGAAGCATGCATACATAAATTGATTCTTTAATCATATTTAATTAATAACAGTGGTTTCTTTTAGATAAAAAAGATGGTTGCCGCTTATATTTATTGCAACGGTCAAATAATTGAGACAGAACAAGGATGTAGTTATAGTATACATCCAGAAGTTGTTGCGATGCTTGGAGGATGTACTACTTTGGAAGCTGTGCAAAGGAAAATTCATCGGAGGTTAAAACTGGCGAGGAATCAAGTGATAGAGTCCATCACATTCAGACATCTCCAATTTATAGATAGGTTTTGGCATGTGCCCTATCCGGTAAATGATGATGATGATTGGGAATATATACTTTCATTGGTTAAGTATATACCTGAGAATCAAATGATGGAGTTGTATGTCACTATAGCTACAATGGAGGTTCCATCAGCATTAGAAGTTGACCCATCTCAAAGTCATGAGACTATGTCATATGCTCCTTCACATCAGGACGTTCCATCAGCATCGGTAGTTGTTCCATCATTTCCATCAGCCACAGTTTCAATGGATAGTCCTCCACATACTTTAGATGCATTGGTTGATGAATTTGAGGATGATGACAATTTTGAACAAGATGAAGAGGAAGTTGAAGAAGAATAAGAAGAGCATGCGGAAGATCAGTCTGTACCAACTCATGTGAGGTTCAACCGACCATTGAACCATCCTCCACTATTGGCTTCATGGTCGACTGAAGGCATGAATCGCTTGCCGGAATTTTATTATTCAGTTATTACTCCCAGTTCAGAATTTCCAGGAATCATTGGTGGCACAAATCGAGTGTCAGATAATGGTGTTCTGTATATTGGCAGAGAGTTTGAGAGCAAAGAAGTAATGAAAAATGTTATAAAACAATATCACATTGAAAGACATTACTCATATGTTGTAGAAGAGTCAAAGAGATCTTACTATTTGATCCGTTGTGACAAATATGAATCGAAATGTCAAATGCGTCTGCGAGCTATTATTGATAACACTTTTCACAGCTGGCGCATCACTAGATTTACTCCACACACTTGTGTGAACTCAAGCTTGGCACAGGAACACTCTTCATTAGATGTTGAGTTTGTTTCAACTATTATTGTTGAAATGATTATAGCATGTCAAGACGTCCCTATGGTTCTGGTCATTGAGCGAATAAAACAGCTTTTTGGGTATCAAATCTCTTACTGGAAGGCATGGGCAGCACGACAAAAAGCTATTGTGAAAGTGTATGGTGATTGGGATGACTCATATCGAGTTTTACCACAACTTTTGGAGCTTCTACGCCACAATAATCAAATAGTCTATCGGTTACATACTGTTGAATATGTTAACCAACAGAACCAACTTGACCGCTCAATGGTTGTGTTTGATAGATTATTTTGGACATTTTTACCATGTGTGGCGGATTTTAGACATTGCAAGCAGTTTATACAAATTGATGATACATTTCTGTATGGAAAGTATACAGGAACTTTATTGATTGCCGCCACACAAGATGGAAATCAAGCCACTACTGGAAATACACTATTTCCCAACGGTTCAGAACCGTTGGGAAAGCCCCTCAAACCGTTGGGAAAGGTTTTCCCAACGGTTCTGATAACCATTTGCAAGTAAGCCGTTGGGAAAGGTTTTTCCAACGGTTTACTGGCAACCGTTGCAACAGGCCCATAGAAGTTACCCTACCCCAACGGTTTGGGTGAACCGTTGGGATAGTTTTTTCCAACGGTTCTCCCAAACCATTGGGAAAACCAAATACCACACATTTTCCCAACGGTTCCAAACCATTGGGATATACCATGTGGAACATTTTCCCAACGGTTTCAAACCGTTGGGAATTGGTGAAGTCTTTCCCAACGGTTTAGAACCGTTGGGAAAAGACATGCTAAAAACTTATATTCCAACGGTTTGAAACCGTTGGCATACCATATGCTGCAAATTGCAACACCCTGCAATTTGTACAGCCCCTGTCCCCTGTCCATCACCACCAGTCATCAGGCCTCATTTTCACCTCATTTTCACCTCATTTTCACCTCATTTTCACCTCATTTTCGATCCAACTATTGTACCAGTAATAAAGTAAAACATACATATTCAATTACGAACAAATTCATACACATTTAACATATAATGGATCCTGAAACTATACAAATCCATAATTAAATTACAATTCATAAACATACATAATTCATATAGAATTCAATTTAAAATTTAGATGACAATTATACATGGAATCTGAAATTCAATTCATAATATGATCGGTTTTTTCTATACCATATATTTTTACCTCAAATGATGTCCATTTTAAACAAAATACATACACCTGAAGTGATACCGACCACACCACACCTCAGATTGAGGTGGGGTTAACTCGTACACGTCACATTTGACTCATGGATCGTTGTTCTAAAGTATCGACAGAATCCTAATGCGTTTGGTCGGTTTTCCGTATGCCAGTTGATGTTTTTCACTTAAAATGGCGTCCTTTTGAAACAAAATACGGACACTATGAGTGGTGCCGACCACACCGCGTCTCTAATTGAGGTGGGGTTGATTCGTACACGTCAAATATGACTCATGGATCGTTCTCCTAAAGTTTAAATGGAAACCGAATGCGTTTGGTCGGTTTTCCGTATGTACTTAAAATGTTGTCCATTTTAAACAAAAGAGTGACACTTAGACTCATCCCGACCACACCGCGACTCAGATTCATCCCGGGTTGGCTCGTACATGTCACATATGACCCATGGATCATTGTGATAAATTATCAAAAGATTCTGAATGCGTTTGGTCGGTTTTGCATATGCCAGTTGTTCTTTTCATTTATAATCATGTCCATTTTAAACAAAAGAGACATAGTTAGAGCGGTGTTGGCCACACCACATCTCAGATTAAGACGGGGTTGACTTGTACACGTCACATATGACCCATGGAATGTTGTGCTAAAGTATCGATATAATCCGAATGCGTTTGGTCGGTCTTCCATATGTCAGTTGATGTTTTTCACTTAAAATGACGTCCTTTTGAAACAAAAGACGGACACTTTGAGTGGTGTCAGCCGCACCGCATGTCGGATTGAGGCGGGATGATTCGTACACGTCACATAGGACCCATGGATCGTTCTCCTAAAGTTACAATGGAAACCGAATGCGTTTGGTCGGTTTTCCGTATGTACTTAAAATGGTGTGCATTTTAAACAAAAGAGAGCCATTTAGACTGATCCCGGTCACACCGCGACTCGGATTGACCCGGGTTGGCTCGTACACGTCACATATGACCCATGGATCGTTTTGATAAATTATCAAAAGATTCTGAATGCATTTGGTCGGTTTTGCGTATGCCAGTTGTTCTTTTCACTTATAATCCTGTCCATTTTAAACAAAACAGACACAGTTAGAGCGGTGTCGGCCACACCGCGCCTCGGATTGAGGCGGGGATGATTCGTACACGTCACATATGACTCATGGATCATTCTCCTAAAGTTTCAATGGAAACCAAATGCGTTTGGTTGGTTTCCGTATGTACTTAAAATGGTGTCCATTTTAAACAAAAGAGAGCCACTAAGACTGATCTCGGCCACACCGCGACTCAGATTGAACCCGGGTTGCCTCGTACAGGTCACATATGACCCATGGATTGTTGTGATAAATGATCAAAAGATTCATAATGCGTTTGGTCGGTTTTGTGTATGCCAGTTGTTCTTTTTCACTTATAATCATGTCCATTTTAAACAGAAGAGACATAGTTAGAGCGGTGTCGGCCACACCGCGTCTCGGATTGAGACAGGGATGATTGGTACACGTCACATATGACCCATGGATCGTTCTCCTAAAGTTTCAATGGAAACCGAATGCGTTTGGTCGGTTTTGCGTATGCCAGTTCTTTTCACTTATAATCCTACCCATTTTAAACAAAATAGACACAGTTAGAGCAGTGTTGACCACACCGGGCCTCGGATTGTGGCGGGGATGATTCGTACACCTCACATATGACCCATGAATCGTTCTCCTAAAGTTTCAATGGAAACCGAATGCGTTTGGTCGGTTTTCCGTATGTACTTAAAATGATGTCCATTTTAAACAAAAGAGAGCCACTTAGACTGATCCCGGCCACACCGCGACTCGGATTGAGCCCGAGTGGGCTCGTACATGTCACATATGACTGATGGATCGTTGTGATAAATTATCAACAGATTCAGAATGCGTTTGGTCGGTTTTGCGTTTGGTCGGTTTTGCGTATCCTGTCCATTTTAAACAAAAGATAGACAGTTAGAACGGTGTCGGTCACACCGCACCTCTGATTGAGGCAGGATTGACTCGTACACGTCACATACGACCCATGGATCCTTGTGCTAAAGTGTCGACACAGTCCGAATGCCTTTGGTCGGTTTTTCGTATGTCACTTGATGATTTTCACTTAAAATGACGTCTTTTTGAAACAAAAGACCGACACTTTTTGAGTGGTGTCGGCCACACCGCGTCTCCGATTGTGGCGGGGTTGATTCGTACACGTCACATATGACCCATGGATCTTTCTCCTAAAGTTTCAACGGAAACCGAATCCGTTTGGTCGTTTTTCCGTATGTACTTAAAATGGTGTTCATTTTAAACAAAAGAGAGCCACTTAAACTTATCCCGGCCACACCGCGACTCGGATTCATCCCAGGTTGGCTCGTACACGTCACATATGACCCATGGATTGTTGGGATAAATTATCAACAGATTCGGAAAGCATTTGGTCGGTTTTCCGTAAGCCAGTTGATGCTTTTCACTTAAAATGACGTCCTTTTGAAACAAAAGACGGACACTTTGAGTGGTTTCGGCCACACCGCGTCTCCGGATTGAGCTGAAACCACCGTGAAACATTCTAATTATTATTCTTGACGTGTACGCGCAGACGGCACTTCAATCGGACGTGCGGTTTGCCCGGTACGGATCAATATTCATGTTTTAAGTGATGCGCGCGCTTCGAAACGCGCATGAGGGGGTCCAAACGGGCCGAACGATGTCGGAATGGCCTGAAATCAGACGATAAATACGGGTGAGTGATTTATGAAGTGGTCGAGCAGACGGCACGTCAATCGGACGTGCCGTGTGCCCGTGGTGACCGACAACGCAGTTATGGTGTCATAAACGGCCAAAACGGGCGTCCAACGGTCAAATTCATAGCGGACGACCACGGATTCACCCGAAACCACCGTGAAACATTCTAATTATTATTCGTGACGTGTACGCGCAGACGGCACGTCAATCGGACGTGCGGTTTGCGCGGTACGGCTCAATATTAGTGTTTTAAGTGATGCGCGCGCTTCGTAAACGCGCGTGAGGGGGGTCCAAACGGGCCGAACGATGTCGGAATGGACTGAAATCAGACGAAAAATTCGGGTGAGTTATTTATGAAGTGGTCGAGCATACGACACGTCAATCGGACTTGTCGTGTGCCCGCGGTGACCGAGAACGCAGTTATGGTGTCATAAACGGCCAGAACGGGCGTCCAACGGTCAAATTCATAGAGTACGACCTCAGATTGAGCTTAAACCACCGTGAAACATTCTAATTATTATTCGTGACGTGTACGCGCAGACGGCACGTCAATCGGACGTGCGGTTTGCTCGGTACGGCTCAATATTAGTGTTTTAAGTGATGTGCGCGCTTCGTAAACGCGCGTGAGGGGGGTCCAAACGGGCCGAACGATGTCGGAATGGCCTAAAATCAGACGACAAATACGGGTGAGTGATTTCTGAAGTGGTCGAGCAGACGGCACGTCAATCAGACTTGTCGTGTGCCCGCGGTGACCGACAACGCAGTTATGGTGTCATAAACGACCAGAACGGGCGTCCAACGGTCAAATTCATAGCGGACGACCTCGGATTGAGCTGAAACCACCGTGGAACATTCTAATTATTATTCGTGACGTGTATGCGCAGACGGCACGTCAATCGGACGTGCGGTTTGCACGGTACGGCTCAATATTCGTGTTTTAAGTGATGCGCGCGCTTCGTAAACGCGCGTGAGGGGGGTCCAAACGGGCCGAACAATGTCGGAATGGCCTGAAATCAGACGACAAATACGGGTGACTGATTTATGAAGTGGTCGAGTAGACGGCACGTCAATCGTACGTGCCGTGTGCCTGCGGTGACCGACAACGCAGTTCTGGTGTCATAAACGGCCAGAACGGGCGTCCAACGGTCAAATTCATAGCGGAAGACCTCGGATTGAGCTGAAACCATCGTGGAACATTCTAATTATTATTCGTGACGTTTACGCGCAGGCGGAACGTCAATCGGACGTGCGGTTTGCGCGGTACGGCTCAATATTCGTGTTTTAAGTGATGCACGTGCTTCGTAAACGCGCGTGAGGGGGGTCCAAACGGGCCGAACGATGTCGGAATGGCCTGAAATCAGACGAAAAATACGGGTGACTGATTTCTGAAGTGGTCGAGCAGACGGCACGTCAATCGGACGTGCCGTGTGCCCGCGGTGACCGACAACGCAGTTCTGGTGTCATAAACGGCCAGAACGGGCGTCCAACGGTCAAATTCATAGCGGATGGCCTCGGATTGAGCTGAAACCACCGTGGAACATTCTAATTATTATTCGTGACGTGTACGCGCAGACGGCACGTCAATCGGACGTGCAGTTTGCGCGGTACGGCTCAATATTCGTGTTTTAAGTGATGCACGCGCTTCGTAAACGCGCGTGAGGGGGGTCCAAACGGGCCTAACGATGTCGGAATGGCCTGAAATCAGACGAAAAATACGGGTGACTGATTTCTGAAGTGGTCGAGCAGACGGCACGTCAATCGGACTTGTCGTGTGCCCGCGGTGACCGAGAACGCAGTTATGGTGTCATAAACGGCCAGAACGGGCATCCAATGGTCAAATTCATAGCGTACGACCTCGGATTGAGCTGAAACCACCGTGAAACATTCGAATTATTATTCGTGACGTGTACGCGCAGACGGCACGTCAATCGGACGTGCGGTTTGCGTGGTACGGCTCAATATTAGTGTTTTAAGTGATGCGCGCGCTTCGTAAACGCGCGTGAGGGGGGTCCAAATGGGCCGAACTATGTCGGAATTGCCTAAAATCAGACGACAAATACGGGTGAGTGATTTATGAAGTGGTCGAGCAGATGGCACGTCAATCGGACTTGTCGTGTGCCCGCGGTGACCGACAACGCAGTTATGGTGTCATAAACGGCCAGAACGGGCGTCCAACGGTCAAATTCATAGCGGACGACCTCGGATTGAGATGAAACCACCGTGGAACATTCTAATTATTATTCGTGACGTGTACGCGCAGACGGCACGTCAATCGGACGTGCGGTTTGCGCGGTATGGCTCAATATTCGTGTTTTAAGTGATGCGCGCGCTTCGTAAACGCGCGTGAGGGGGGTCCAAACGGGCCGAACGATGTCGGAATGGCCTGAAATCAGACGACAAATACGGGTGACTGATTTCTGAAGTGGTCGAGCAGACGGCTCGTCAATCGGACGTGCCGTGTGCCCGCGGTGACCGACAACGCAGTTCTGGTGTCATAAACGGCCAGAACGGGCGTCCAACGGTAAAATTCATAGCGGACGACCTTGTATTGAGCTGAAACCATCGTG
Source organism: Viscum album (assembly GCA_963277665.1). Classification (NCBI taxonomy): domain Eukaryota; kingdom Viridiplantae; phylum Streptophyta; class Magnoliopsida; order Santalales; family Viscaceae; genus Viscum; species Viscum album. Next base: position 119,606,259 of record OY728141.1, read on the forward strand.
GAACATTCTAATTATTATTCGTGACGTGTACATGTAGACAGCACGTCAATCGGACGTGCGGTTTGCGCGGTACGGCTCAATATTCGTGTTTTAAGTGATGCGCGCGCTTCGTAAACGCGCGTGAGGGGGGTCCAAACGGGCCGAACGATGTCGGAATGGCCTGAAATCAGACGACAAATACGGGTGACTGATTTCTGAAGTGGTCGAGCAGACGGCACGTCAATCGGACGTGCCGTGTGCCCGCGGTGACCGACAACGCAGTTCTGGTGTCACAAATGGCCAGAACGGGCGTCCAATGGTCAAATTCATAGCGGACGGCCTCGGATTGAGCTGAAACCACCGTGGAACATTCTAATTATTATTCGTGACGTGTACGCGCAGACGACACGTCAATCGGACGTGCGGTTTGTGCGGTACGGCTCAATATTCGTGTTTTAAGTGATGCGCGCGCTTCGTAAACGCGCGTGAGGGGAGTCCAAACGGGCCGAACGATGTCGGAATGGCCTGAAATCAGACGACAAATACGGGTGACTGATTTATGAAGTGTTCGAACAGACGGAACGTTAATCGGACGTGCCGTGTGCCCGCGGTGACCGACAACGCAGTTCTGGTGTCATAAACGGCCAGAACGGGCGTCCAACGGTCAAATTCATAGCGGACGGCCTCGGATTGAGCTGAAACCACCGTGGAACATTCTAATTATTATTCGTGACGTGTACGCGCAGACGGAACCTCAATCGGACGTGCGGTTTGCGCGGTACGGCTCAATATTCGTGTTTTAAGTGATGCGCGCGCTTCGTAAACGCGCGTGAGGGGGGTCCAAACGGGCTGAACGATGCCAGTTGATGTTTTTCACTTAAAATGATGTCCTTTTGAAACAAAAGACATACACTTTGAGTTGTTCCGACCACACCGCGCCTCGGATTGAGGCAGGGATGACTCGTACACGTCACATATGACCCATGGATCGTTGTCCTAAAGCATCAACACATTTCGAATGCGTTTGGTCAGTTTTTCGTATGTCACTTTTTGTTTTCACTTAAAATCTTATGGAAATTCATATAGAATATTTTTATATCATATTTAGTATGGATTAGATTTTAGTTGATCGTGCTATGAAACATTTTAGAGCTAATGAAATTAAGGAAGGTGGAGGGGATGTCCGGGGGGCTGTCCGGGGGGGCTGTCCGGTGGGTGTCCGGGGGGCTGTCCGGGGACCAAGGAGGAGGGTGGGGGGGCTGTGCGGGATCTGTCCGGGGGGGTTTTGGGGGTTGTTCAGGGGGTTGTCCGGGGTTGTTCAGGGGGCTGTCCGGGGGTTGTTCAGGGGGTTGTCCGGTGGTGTTCAGGGGGCTGTCCGGGGGGTGTTTGGGGGGTTGTCCGGGGTCCAAGGGGGGGGGGGTTGTCCGGGGGGCTGTCCGGGGGGCTATCCGGGGTCCAGGGTGGAGGGTTGGGGGCTGTACGGGGGGCTGTCCAGGGGGCTGTCCGCGGGGGCTGTCCGGGGGGGCTGTCCGGTGGGTGTCCGGGGGGCTGTCCGGGGACCAAGGATGAGGGTGGGGGGGCTGTGCGGGGTCTGTCCGGAGGGTTTTTGAGGGTTCTTCAGGGGGTTGTCCGGGGTTGTTTAGGGGGTTGTCCTGTGGTTGTTCAGGGGGTTGTCCGGGGTTGTTCAGGGGGTTGTCCGGGGGGTGTTTGGGGGGTTGTCTGGGGTCCAAGGGGGAGGGTGGGGGGGTTGTCCGGGGGGCTGTCCGGGGGGCTATCCGGGGTCCAGGGTGGAGGGTTGGGGGCTGTACGGGGGGGCTGTCCAGGGGGCTGTCCAGGGGGCTGTCCGCGGGGCTGTCCGGGGGGTGTTTGGTGGGTGTTCGGGGTCCAAGGGGGAGGGGGGGTTGTCCAGGGTCCAAGAATGAGGGGGGTTGTCCAGGGAGTTCTCAAACACACAACCACTAAAAGACAACAACATCCATAAAAACAGACAATATATAAAAATAACTCAACTCCAATACTATACTACGAGTCTAGATAAAACCAACAACTAGAATAGATTAAACATCAAACCTCAAGTCAAAAATGTAACGGATCAATATGTCCCACATCAGCATCACTATCTCCATCATCATCATCATCATCGCTCTCGTCATCGTCCTCCTCATCGTCCTCACCCTCCACAACGCCTTCCTCCTCGCCTTCGCCCTCCTCCTCGCCCTCCTCATCTCCCTCCTCTTCCGCATCAGACTGCTCGCCATCATCATCTTCAAGCTCGACATCGGCCTGACCACCACTGGAACTGCCACCTGGTGCACCATATATAGAATGTATCGACGACATGTATTCATCAATCGCTGGGCTGGCCTCTGCTGGAAGTGTTGGACGTAGAACTTCAATAAATTTCATAAATGCACTGTTTGCCCTTGCAGACTGTTCTGCCGTCTCTGTGGCCCTTTTCTCAGCCTGTTCTGCCTGTGCCCTAACCTGCTGTATCTCGGTGGCACTACAACTCGTACCTGAGGCAGGCCAATACCTCGTCGGGGCTATCCTAGGTCGGCAGCGTACTCTGCCAGAATGAACATCTCCCAACACCTGATGTAAGTGATCAGATGGCCCAAAATTGTCTGCTTCTTGGGCATCGAGGGCCTCTAAAGCATCCTGTTACAAATATAAATATATTGTTAAGTTACGAAATAGATATTAAAATATAAAATCAACAGATTAAAACTTACAATCTGCTGCTGAGTCGCTTCGTTGACAGCACGTCCATCCTTTTTTCGTCTACTCGAGCAAAACAGTTTTGCTCGAGGCACACGTCCTTCAATATTTTGTACTTGCCTCTATAATGACATTGAAAACAAAATTTATATAAAGACTTCAGCAAATAATTAAATAATTGAGGAAACAAAAGAAAATGTAAGTCGTAAAGAAAACTTATAAACAATTGTCATACCTGCTGCCTCTCATGATCCGGCATCGTCGTGCGTCCAAGTGTATGGAGGTATTTTTTTGCATCAGTGTTTTTTTTATTTTTTCCAGATGATTCCTAAATAAAATTCGATAATGCAAAGGATAATATTAATGCAAAACTTGAAAGTTATTATTTAAATACCTCAAATGTAATTCATACCTTAAACTGGGTACTCGTCCAATGAGTAATCATCTGACGATACTGCTCTATAGGACAATCATCCACGACTGGTACCGCCTCTAACTCAGTGCCAACTCTAGCACGCCAGCCAATATACAGCTCATGCTTTTAGGCTCTCCAAAGCTCTCCTAAATCCTTTAGACGTTCCATTCGTGCACCCTCACCATCAGGAAAATTAAATCGAAGCTGAAATGAAAATATTAATTTATATAAATACAAAAAAAATTCATGGCATTAAATACAACAGATTTTTTTACCCATATCTCTGCCCAAGCTCTATCTTTGACCTCATGTGGCAAATGTCTCCACGACAGCGGGCTGACGGGAATGATGTCGGAGTATTTGGAAAGCGTCGCCATAAAACTCCGACATTGTTGCCCTGTTTTCTCAACCATCTGATTGTCTTCATTATATTCCACCATAACCTGTGTGCGACGGTTCCACACCGAACGCATGCGTGTACGGCCCCGCCCCCGCCTCCTTTCAGTAGATGTATCTGTCATGAAAGAAAAACAAATATTTTATCAAAACATGTTATAATGAAAATAAATATTGCTATAAAAATTTGATAGGGTTTTATAAATATACCTGTGCTAGTCTGATCAATGAATGGCGCCGGATCCACAGAACCTGATGGAACACCCTCTGGTGGAACAGGAGTTGAAGACGATGGAATATAAAAGCTCGGAGAGACAGAAGTAGAAGGAAAAGAAGATGGAACAACTGTATGACCTGATGCTGACTGGGGAGTGGGAATCATCATGGGATGTGAAAATGATGGGGCAGAAGATGCAGAAGGTAGCGAAAACATGGGAGGTCTAAATATCCCGTGTGTCCCTAACGACACACCGGGATCAGAATGTGGGAAGGCTGAAATGTCAGTGGGAGGGGCAGGGTCTAGTCGGGCACGCGCAGCTCTATGTCCACCTCTGGTACGAACCCTCCTCGTACCACCGGCCTGAGTACTAGGACCAGTACTAGGCTCCTCGTCGAATAACTGTCGACGTAATGGTGGATCCTTCAAAAAAGTTTACAAAAAAAATTAATCACATGACATTATATATTCTGTAAATATATATATATATATTTGAAATAAAGTACTCACTGTAGGCACTAATGGTGGAATGCCCATCTCCTCCATCCGACGATTGTTCTCCGCCATTTTTTTTCTTCGTGTCTCTTCAATTGGCTTCATTTCCTGCATTGGAAAACAAATATGTAATTAATTAGAAAAAGAAAATTAATGTGTAAACCAAAAAACTAAATATATGAGGGAATGAGGGGATTCATTGGTAATTTAGCTATCAATTGTTTTAGAAGAGCTTGAATGAATTTAATAAAACATACAAGTTGTAATGTTCACCAAGTTAGAAATATTGTTTGATTTGGTTTGAATACAGTTCAATTCCAAATTAGAAAATGCAATTCAAATAAAACAGCAACCAATAAACATTAAAAATTCACATAACGGTCAAGTCAGCTAAAACATATTTGTGATCAATACTAAATAAATATGAATATTACCAACCTTAACAACCCAACTCGAGGTAAACCAAAAGAATTGAGAACATGGATGAATGATTCTATATATTTCCAACCACAACTTCAGGTTCACAATCAACTCTGACAATTGAGCTATTGGAGTCATCAAAAGAAATAAATGGATTGGTTCCAATGGCAATAGGGACAGTGTCAATTCCATCATCAGCATCATCAAAAATATGTCTTGGAATTACTTCAACTACGACACCAAATTCAGGTTGAAGTTGATCTTTGACATAAAAAACTTGTTTAGCCATTGATGCCAACACATATGGTTCTTCGGTTGTAAGAGTGCGGGTCATATTAATTACTCGAAATCCACAATCATCAATAAATGTGCCATGTCTCGTCATCGAATCAAACCAATGGCATTTCATCATTGTGACTCGTCCATGAGAGTAATAATCCAATATTATTATTTTCTCAACGACTCCATAATAACCCACATTTTCAAGTCGCGGTCTACTATCTGATGCGCTGGCATAACAATCTGTTGTGGCAGTAACCATAATACCATCATGTTGTGTTCTCATGTTTTTGGCTCGTTCAGTGACAATAAATCTGTACCCATTGATAACAATTGATTTACAGTCACGAACCACGGTATTAGGACCAAAAGCCAAAGCTCTTATTTCCTCAGAGACAGAGTCAGCAGACAAACTCAATACCTGCAATATAAATGATAGTTAAACTTAAGTAAATATTGAAATAATTAATTTAAACAGTAATATTTTTACCTTCAATTTTAACCAAGCAGAAAACTCTTTGCTATGCAAAGTCTCTCTCCTTCTCAAAGATAAAGAACGATGCTTCCTATTTATCATTGTTTTATGTTCCCTGTAGATAAAAAAATATGAATAGTTTAACAGATATATATGTAAGATATACATATTCAATTTTGTTACCTGATATAGTCATCGAACAAATCACAGTTGAACAAAACTGTGCGATGTGCCATCTCCCGCTCTTCATGGCTTAATGTCTTCAATGTATATGATCCAGGAATTCCTCCTGTTTGAGGAAGTGATGGAAAACTGGGTTCAATTTGCTCATATTGTTCTTCTTCATTTCTCATTGGTCTGTTCATTCTTGTAGTAAGATCAGACAAATACATTGAACAGAAATCCATACATTCTTGAGCTAAGTAACCGTTCACGATAGAACCTTCGGGATGATTCTTGTTTCGAACATAAGACTTTAATGTGAACATATTTCTTTCAGTTGGATACATCCAACGAAAAGAAACAGGTCCTCCGAGAAGTATTTCAATTGGAATATGGACAGTCAGATGCAGCATGCATGTGAAAAATGATGGGGGAAATATTTTATCCAACTCACACAAAATTAATGGGGCATCTGTCAACATTTTTTGCAAGAAAGACTTGGACAACTTCTTGGCACAAAGATCTCTAAACAAATGGCACAACCGAATAACACCCACCCTTACATTATTGGACAAAAGATGACGGATTGCTATTGGAAGCAACTCATGCAGTAGAACGTGATAATCATGAGTCTTCAAAGATTTTAGCTTCAACTCTCTTCTGTTGACCCGTTTAGATATTTTGCTTGAATAGCCATCAGGAACTCTAATAGTCTCTAATACTTCCAAAAATTGTTTTTTTTCAGTAGGTGTCATCACATAAGAAGCACATGGAAGTTGCCATTTATTTTCACCGATACGCACAGGATGCAATTCTGGTCTGATGCCCCAATCCACCAAGTCACGTCGAGATCGTAAATCATCTTTTGTATTCCCCTTGACATTTAGAAGAACTGAAAGCAACATTTCACATATATTCTTTTCAATATGCATTACGTCTAAGCAATGACGTAGCAAATTGGTTGACCAATACGGCAAATCAAAAAAGATACTCCTCTTCCTCCAATTGTAACAGGTTTCTGTGGAAACATTCTTTCTCTTTCCAGATTTCATTTGACCCTTCCCGAATGAAAAACTGAAATCTTTCAATTCATTAAGCACATCAGTTCCAGACATACGCTGAGGTGGATCATCGGTCTCTATAGTATTATCAAATCTTCGACGATTCATTCTATATGGATGATCCTTTGTCAAAAATCGTCGATGTCCCATAAAACTGAAACTACAACGATGTTTCAGTCTTCTGGATCGTGTATTCTTCATACAAACTGGACATGACAGTTTCCCCTTCGTGCTCCATCCAGACATCATTGCATAAGCCGGAAAATCATTGATTGTCCACATAAGCGCAGCGTGCATCTGAAATATGTCTTTCAAACATGCATCGTATGTGCGCACACCCACATCCCAAAGAAGCTTCAACTCTTTTATTAAAGGTTGCATGTATACATCAATATCAATGCCAGGATCAGAAGGACCAGATATGAGTATACTCATGAAAGTGAAAGGTTTTTTCATACACAACCATGGGGGAAGATTATAAATGTGTATAAAAACTGGCCATGTGCTGTGCGAAGTAAGCATCTGCCCAAAAGGATTAAAACCGTCGCATGAAAGACCCAGCCTCACATTACGCACGTCAGCTGCAAAATCAGGATGTCGAGCATCAAATCTCTTCCATGCAAATCCATCTGTAGGATGAACCAACTCATCATCAGTCTTCTTTCTCTCGGTATCATGCCATCTCATTTTTATTGATATGTCATCAGACATAAAAAGATTCTGGAGTCTGGGGATCAATGGAAAGTGCCACATTACTTTTTGTGGAACGCGGGATGGTGTTCCATCAGATTTTGACTTCCAGCGGGATGTGCCACATTTTATACAATCATTTTGTTCAGTGGTTTCCTCCCAGAATAAACTGCAATCTTTCGGGCAAGCATGAATTTTGTTTCTTGAAAATCCAAGTTACTCAACTAACTTCCATGCCATATAGTGGTTTGAGGGAATATCTGCATCATCTGGAAGTAAATCCTTCAAGAGGGTAAGAATGTAATCGATTGTTGTATTAGAAATCCCATACATAGTTTTCCCATGAAATAATCGGATTAAAAATTCCAGCTTTTTCATTTTATCGCATTGCCGATATACTGGAGTCGTGGCAGCATCATTCAATTTTTTCACCCTATCAATATCATCATTTTCACTAGATGCATCAGCTGTCCTCATATCGAAGTCTTCTTGAGTCGAAATCCTTTCTTTTTCATGATGACGAATAAACGGAAACCGATCATCTAAAAAATTCTCCATTCCAGTCTTTTCATTTCGATCATCACCAATTTGAGATTTCGTTTTCTCCCCATTGTGATACCACAGAAAGTAGTTTGCTTGAAACCCATTTTTGGTTATGTGGTAGCTGACTTCTTCACGGCTCAACCAAGGTCTACCAGCACAATTGGATCATGGGCAGTGTATGCGACCACTATCTGAAGCATTGTGAAATGCAAAATCTATAAAGCTCTCCAAATTGTTTTGAAAATCATCTGAGATCCGATCGGTTTCATACATCCAACTTCTGTCCATTCTGTAAAAAGAATTTATATAAGTCATTTTGTCATAAACAATTCAATAGGAATTAACTATAATAGAATATACATTTAAGTAAACGATAAAGGAAGAAAATAATCAAGGTATCAACTACACATGTCAAAAAAATATACAAATGTGTTATTGAAAAAATGTAAAACCAACAAGAACTTAATGTGTTATATCACATAACAGCATGACTCATCCCATAACCATATTAGTAGGGTATCATGAACATGAATAACATCAACCGTGTGCCATCCTCCTACCCTACATGACCCCAACCACATGCCACATCTTATTATAGCCTTATCACATCACACCTCATCGAAAAACACTAGGGAAATCATAGTACATCTCACCTGAAGACACATGGACAATCACATCGCATCTTTCCTAAAAACACATGGTCAATCACTTTTGAAGGAAGAGTAGGGAAGACATGGTAGCTATCCAAACATATAACCACCATCCTAGATATTAGAAAAAATACCCATAACTCAAAACCTCTGATCATTGGTAAGTTTATCCAACTCTGGTTGGGAATGTGTAGAAATAACATAAAAATACATGATATATAGATAGCACAAAATACTCAACCTATGGGTTCACATTAACTACATAATCACACACTTCACTACTACCATAAAACACATAAACCACACCACCACCACACAAGAGGCATATCATTGGAATATAATTCTACATTCAATAAGTCTATCTATGGAATTATCATAAGAATCCATGTATCAATTGGAATATAATTCTACATTCAATAAGTCTATCTATGGAATCCCTCCCTTGGATCCATGTATCACCAATGGCTTAATCAATATTCAAAGAAATGAGTCTATCCGTGGAATTCCACTATGAATCCATTTATCACATAAAGCATATAAGTTAATAGAAACAAGATTATATACTTGACATCCTAATAGAATCCATGTATCACTATTTACTATTAATCATTTAATGAATTTCATTTCATTTAAACAATTCATTAAACATACCAAGGTCAAAAACAAAGGTATTTAATACAACTCACCTCAAAATGGAGACTCAATCAAATAATAACCTGAAAACAATGAAGCTTCATTTACTCATGTTGTAATGACAAGATAATGAGATTCTCTTGCTTAATCAATCAATTCCATATCATGGTCTCAACATAACTCATAATGGCTAGAAATTCAATGAAAATTCAAGCACTCACATGGGAATTTTTAATATAACACTCCTAACAAGACTATAAAGATATCACATGCATTAGTTATAATATATCTAACATGGTAGCATAAAATATAAGATAAATTCAATCCAATTTCATAGATTCATAGCATAGTCTCTACTTTACTCACATTGGCAAGGCAATACAATTAAAACATGTGTTAAAAAATAATTGGCATTCATGTGTTAAAGGGGAATGCAAACCATAAAATACCCTTAATTAATTTAATTTACAATTCAATTCAGAAATCGAACAATCAATTCGATTTATATAACCTTTCACAAATGACATCCCATGTTCAAGGGGTAAAATCCAAAAAGGAATTTTCAAGAAAACTCACCCTTAGGCGCCGGCAGTAGCTCCAAAATCGTCTAAACTGAAGGGAAAAATAAAAATAAGTTTAAATACTATCCAAACATTTGAATACCTTTTGGTGGTGTGAATTTCACTTTGAATTGTTAAAAAATCAAATTGGTAGGATGTTAGAACCAAAGTGATCTGAGTTTGAGAATGATAATGATTTTTTATTTTTGTAAATTTATTTTCAAGTTGATCAATGTATAAATATGAAGGACTAAGACATAATTTATTTCATGATCCATAAAATACATTCCCAATAATAAAATCCAAGGATCTAGAGGAATCACATCTTTGTAAGATTACATACATAAATTCATGATCAGAAATGTAAAAAATAGGATTATTTAAAACTCCACATAATTCTTATACAATCCATAGAAATTATAAAACTATATATGACAATCCAAGGCACAAAAAAACAACTTTGAAAGTTCTATCAACACCCCACAAGCCGGATGCCACACTAGTTAGGGATAACACTCAACTAGATGGAGGTTTTACTCATTGAGATCCAAACATTTGAATACCTTTTGAGATAAAGAAGAAGAAGAACCTGAAGAAGAGCTGGAATCCGGCCGGCAGTATCTCCAAAATCAGCTGTTGCTGCTCCCGTTAGGGCTCTGTAACGCGAATGGGGGAGAGAACGGGCGGCTGGGTTTTTTGGGGAAAACCGTTGGCATATGTATGTTTTTCCCAACGGTTCTATAACCGTTGGGAAAAACTCCCAAAAACAAAGTTTTCCCAACGGTTCTCATGAACCGTTGGGAAAAGGCCTCACATATATGCCAACGGTTCATGAGAACCGTTGGGAAACACTCCCCAATACACATATATCCCAACGGTTCTAATGAACCGTTGGGAAAAACCTCCCCTATTCACATATATCCCAACGGTTCTAATGAACCGTTGGGAAAAGCCTCCACTATTCACCTCAATACCAACGGTTTACTATAACCGTTGGTAAAGCCTTCCTAAACAATCCTACCCCAACGGTTTCATAGAACCGTTGGTATGTAAGTGTGGGGAAAAACCCAAATTCCAGTAGTGAGCCCCTCTGCCTATAGCATTTGCAATTGTGGAGAAAGAGAACTTCTCATCATGGAGCAGGTTTCTGGCATGTCTCTGAGAGTTTGTTACGGATGCATAAGGGATTTGTCTTATTTCTGATCGCCACCGTGCAATCAAGGAGGCGATACAGTCCGAGGGTCTTTTGTGGAGACCACCCTATGCCCATCATCGATACTATAGTCGACACATTGCCAGCAATTTGCGAAAGAAGTTCAAGAATGAATCGATGAAAAAGGCAATCTTAAAAATTGGTATGAATATCCTTTTCTGTTAAAATGTTTTTGTCATAGTTATTTTCATAACTGTTCAGATGACTGCTTGTATGATAGCATATGAGCCTCGACAACAAAGGATGGAGGAGCGTCTTCAAGATATCCACAGAGTGAATCCAGAAGTGTATGATTACATGATGCAAATTCCAAAGAAGAAATGGTCGTTGGCATACGATGATGAGAGGAGATATGGTCATATGACGACCAACATCGTAGAATGTATAAATGGAGTTTTCAAGGGAGTTAGAAAACTTCCTATCATAGGTAAATACGAATATTTGAATATATGTTACTCAGAAGAGCTACTATTATAATATAATATTTGTATGATGTCGTAAATTTAAATTTCAGGGTTGATACAAGAGACATTATATCGTAGTGTAAAGTACTTTCTGGAATGAGGAAAGCAAGCTGAAGAGGGCTTGAACAGAGGAATGCACTATGGACACCATTTCCAATGTGAGCTAGATACAGTTCTTCAGGAGGCCGCAACTTACCGTGTAACTACATTTAATCGTCCAGAGCAACGATTTGAGGTCGCTGAGCCTGGTGATGTTGTGGCATGTAGTAATGGTCGTGTGCGAGTTGTTTTATTGGAGAAGCGTTACTATGATTGTGGAAACTTTCAGGCACTGAGATATCCATGCGGCCATGTGATTGCTGCATGTGATTACATACACGTATCTTGGGAGCAGTTCGTTGATCCGGCTTATCGACTCGAGAGCATCAACTCCTGCTACAGTACTCCGTGGATGTCAATCGAGGAATATCAGAATTTTCGGCTGCCTGATGACACACCGACGCTTGTACCGAACAAAAATAGACTTCAACCTAAAGGGAGTCCAAAGTCTACTCGTATTCGGAATGAGATGGATTGGCCTAGTGAACATCCAGCTGGACGGCAGTGCAGCATATGCCGCCAGGAAGGTCATACGAAGACACGTTGCCCTAGACACATAGGGCAATCATCTAATGGTTAAAATGAATCACGTACTCTATCAGTTACTATAAAACTTAGTACATGTAATTATTTTTATCATTACACCATTTTTAATCATATTTGTTTTACTTGTAAATAGGGTAATTTTTGGAAAATGTACCACGATTTAATGTGACATTTTTTGTCGAACGATCAACATTACATGAGTAGCTTTAAACAAACAACACCAACTCAAAAAAAGGAATGTACCTGTATAAGAAACCAAAACCATTTAAACTATTAAATGAAAATTTCATCAGTTTTTTATAATGAAAGATGAACTTACAGTGACTACAAAACAAAAACGAGGAAACTCTGAACGTCTTCACCCCAACACCCCAACACGGGAGACAACAACTAACCCAATGTGTTTATGCTTCTTTCAAAATTATATGATAAATTTCATATCTTACATGATAAAAGTCATAACTTACATGAAATTAATGTTTTATTGTTTTCACATTCAGATGGAGCAGCCACTTTTATCTGGCCAGGAGACGCACGTGTCGCGCGATGTGTTGGCGTGACGACCTGTTAGACATCTTCATGTTCGGAGAGCGCACTGTTTCCATCATGAGGCACCGTCGGCATCTATTTGTCCATACCTTAGACGTGCAGGCTTTTATGGAGTCGCTATGTGTGACTTCAAGACCATCGACCATCATTTGATAGCTGCGTTGGTTGAGAGATGACGGCCAGAGACACACACATTTCATCTCCCAGAGGGGGAGATGACTATTACATTAGAGGACATTGCCTACATGCTGGGGTTACCTATCCATGGAGATGCAGTTACGGGGGCCAGTACTGGCGATTGGGTTGTAGTCATACAGAGGCTGCTAGGCATTGACGTCATCGGCGCACGGGGTGTCCTCCAGGGTTCGCGCTTGCGAATGAGGCGGCTCGATCAGCATTTCGACGTCATTCCAGATGATGCAGACGAGGATACGCTTCTTCAGCACACACGTGCATACATTTTGCGGCTGCTCGGAGGCATGTTGTGCGTCGACTACTCCACCGCTCTGGTACACATGATGTACCTCCCATTACTTGAGGATCTGGATCAGACTGCTACATACAGTTGGAGATCTGCTGTATTAGCACATCTGTATAGATCTCTCTGCACCAGTTGTCAGGCCGATTCACATCAGATTTCAGGTTGCATGGTGTTAGTACAGATGTGGGCCTGGGAGCGTTTTCCACGCATCGCTCCTCGAGTTGTCGCACCGCTTGCATCGGAGCTACTTCAGGACTGTCCTCGGGGATGATGGTATGTCTACGTCATTACTTTCGGTTATTTAGTACTTTTGTTATTGTTTTTTATAAACTTACCGTAGGTTACTCTTTTTTCACCAGGTGGAGTCAGTCTCAAAAGTTTGCACATACTCCGAGACATAGTGTGCACAGCTTCAGACAGATATTCGATGTTATAGTGTCAGCTGATGTAAGTTAAACAGTACTTTTTTGTAGGAAAATTTGTTTTGTTATCACTATTTTAAGTTATTTCAATATAATCTCAGTAAAATTATCATGCTACTATATGACTTATTTTTTGAGTTTACATTTCAGGTTTCATGGACTCCTTATACAGGTTACGTCTACGCATCACTTCCACTATACTGCACAGCTTTGGCTGGAGATCGTGCTGCAGTGGTGCCACTCATTCACTTCCACATCATTGAGTGGCACCAGCCAGACCGGGTCATGCGCCAGTTCGGTTTTATACAGCATATCCCCTTGGCACCACGACAGTCTACCGAGTTACATTCGATTATGCTTATAGGTAGACATACGACAGACTGGCGGCGACATCATGCATCTTATATCCAGCTTTGGGACAGGCGTGCCCGATTCAGTATCTTTCCACAGGGATATATCACATCACACTCTCATTTATCTGATCAGGGGTATTATGCACACTGGTATCGACGTCACACCATCATGCACCTTACACGTCAGGGGATTGGCATTCAGTGATTGGTATGTTTACTAAGATTTATTAATTTTGTTTAACTCATTTTTGATATTAATTTGATTGTTATTTCATTTGCAGGCAGACACCATTGGTCAGCTTGCACATTCCACATAGCCTCAGGAGCATGCATATATTCTACGGGAGGTAGTTCATCGGGATGTGGTGGCTCTATTGGATCATCTCCGGTTGATACGTGACAGTTTTTTTGATGAGGAGCCACAGATATATCTTGATCCATATCTTTAGGCAGAAGCACCTGAGGATGACGATGTCCCTGCTATGACTGCTGAGGAGGATGCACCACCACCGCTGCCGCCAGCTGGACGACAGAGACAAGCACATCCGGAGGGGCAGAGGCGACGACATCGACATCCGAGAGCGGCTCCTGCAGATGTCGTTGCACCACAGAGAGACGATCCCGCCCAGCCGACTGATGATTTTTCACAGCAGGGAGACGCTTATATACCACATATGGCGTCTCCGCAGACTACTATGGACTTCGATCTGGGTGCAGTCACACAGCTTATGGTGGCCCCCTCTCCTCCCGAAGAGACCTTCTTCAGTACCCCATTTCTACCATTTATAGGAGCTTCAGAGCCATATGTCACCCCATATGATTTTGGGGCATCCTCACATGATTTTGGTCAGTCCTCACATGATTTTGGTCAGTCCTCTACACAGCATCATGGGGAGGCACCAGAAGCACCGGAAGAGGAGGAACCTGCAGAGAGGACACCGGAGCGACACGGACGTCGGACGCAGAGAGGACGTGACATTCAGACACCGCATTGTGGTACCGGGGGGCATCGTCGTTGATGTTTTTGGATGTAATGTTGTATATATTAAAAAACTTATTCACTATGATAAGTAATTGTTGTTTAAGTCTAATAACAAGAAAATCAAAAATATATTAAATACAAACTTATTTCAATTAACTATTAAATTATAAAGTAAAGGTACAATATAAACAAAATTTGTCACAGCGACTTAACCATTAATAATTAATAATTATAATGAAAAATAATAATTAATAATTATATTACTAACTAATTAATTATTGTATATCAAATAATAATGTTTTATAGACGTTCAAAGTCACATAGTTGAAACATTTTTAAGTTTCAACTAGGTGGTTTTGAAAGCCTATAAAATATTTTCTGTCGACATTTTTTACTTATTTTTTTTATTTTCATCTATTTAGTATATGTTTAATCCATGTTTAAGTTTCATTCATACTGGTCATATGGATTATGTTTTATAGACGTTCAAAGTCACATAGTTGAAACATTTTTAAGTTTCAACTAGGTGGTTTTGAAAGCCTATAAAATATTTTCTGTCGACATTTTTTACGTAATTTTTTTATTTTCATCTATTTAGTATATGTTTAATCCATGTTTTAAGTTTCATTCATACTGGTCATATGGATTATGTTTTATAGACGTTCAAAGTCACATAATTGAAACATTTTTAAGTTACAACTAGGTGGTTTTGAAAGCCTATAAAATATTTTATGTCGACATTTTTTATGTAATTTTTTTATTTTCATCTATTTAGTATATGTTTAATCCATGTTTTAAGTTTCATTCATACTGGTCATATGGATTATGTTTTATAGACGTTCAAAGTCACATAGTTGAAACATTTTTAAGTTTCAACTAGGTGGTTTTGAAAGCCTATAAAATATTTCCTGTCGACATTTTTTATGTTTTTTCCCATCTATTTATATATTTTTAATCAATGTTCTAAGTTTCATTCATATTGGTCATATAGATTATCTTTTATAGCGTTCAAAGACACATAGTGGAAACATTTTTAAGTTAAAACTAGGTGGTTTTGAAAGCCTATCAAATATTTTCTATCGACATTTTTTACGTAATTTTTTTATTTTCATCTATTTAGTATATTTTTAAAACAGTTTTTAAGTTTCATTCATATTGGTCATTTAGATTATATTTTATAGGCTTTCAAAGTCACATACTTTAAACATTTTTAAGTTTCAAGTAGGTGGTATTGAAAGACTATATGTTTAACAATATTTCAATTTTTTTTATAAATAATTACTTATAACTACGTAAATATATATATGTACAAATATATAATTATAAATATACAAGTATAACTATAATTACAATATAATTCTAAATATAATTATAAATATAATTCTCCACACACACACATACATACATACATATATATATATATATATATGAATATTAAATATATTTATAAATAAATTTTAAATATATATGTAACAATATTTTCATAATTATATATTTTAAATATATTCATATTCATATAATTATAAATATTTATATATAAAGATTAGTTTATAATTATATAATTACAAATATATTTTTTATTTAAAAAATATATATAAATAGATTTATATTTATAAATATTTATTTTTAATTATATATATACGTAATTATATTTATACACACACATATAATTAT
Source organism: Viscum album (assembly GCA_963277665.1). NCBI lineage: Eukaryota > Viridiplantae > Streptophyta > Magnoliopsida > Santalales > Viscaceae > Viscum > Viscum album. The sequence continues at coordinate 119,622,735 of OY728141.1, forward strand.
ATATATACATAAATATAATTTCATTATTATATAATTATAAATATAATAATAACTAATTTATCATTTTTAAATACATATTTATAAGATTATTTTTAAAATTTTATTTATTTATTTTGAAATTATTTATTAAAAAGAGATGAGGTGGAAAAAAAATTAAAACAACAAAAAAAGAAAACAAAACCATAAAAAAAAGGTGGCAAAGCGCCACTTGAAGTGGCGCTAGCCACCCGAATTGTTGAGCGTCACTTGAAGTGGCGCTCAACAAACCCATAATCCTAAATATATTAAACCTAGACCCATTTAAATAAATAAAAACCCACCCCCCCCCCCCACTTCACTCTCACCATGAGCAAAACCCAGACTCACGGTGCCTCACTTACTATCTCACAGCAACTATGAGGGTCACTCACGGTGACTCCTTTGCCACCATTCCTACTGTCCCACCGGTTCCCCACAAACTATATCTCTTTGTTATGCCACCATTTCGCATTCACGGACTCGCAGGAGCATCATCAACAAATATCCAGCACCAGCCCCCTGCTATCAACTGTATCCTCACAGGAGCATCAACAACAAATCAACCAACGCATTACAACACTCAAATTGAAATAGCAAGTTCAAGCTCACAAATCAGGCCAAATCAGATCCAAAGATAACACATACCCAGTTGAAAATTCAAACTGAAACTCACGTTTTGATCACCGTCGCATGAGCTCCTTCTTTCCCCCTTAAACTTGAATAGCCACATACCCTCTCCACCTGCTTAATACAAGTCACTCACCCTCTGTTCGAACTGTGTGCACGCCATCCACCATTCTCCATAGCCACTTTAGGCCGCCGCAGACCCGAGTCTTTCCCTTTCTCCACTGAAACCCTGGTTGGCCACACCCGTACAAACCCTCCACCCAAACACCATGACCCTACCACTGGAAACCCTGCTTTCACCGAGCCGCCTTCATTCCCTAGCTGTGACCTACCCTAATCGAACCACCATCCCGCATCCACTTGAAACCCTAACCTATGTCGTTACCCCCTGCTAGAATACCTTGTACAACCGCTGGTCTGGCCTCACCGAAAAAACCCCTGGCCTCTCTCGCCGCCAGACCCAACCCCAGATCACCTCTCCCTACTCCGGCCTCTCCTATCCCCTATGCGTTGTACCCCTTTCCCCCTTTCTCCCCTCTTACACACCGCACCCCTCCTTCATCCTTACTTTTCTTTTCTTTTTTTTCTTTTTTTTTTATTTTTTCTATTATATAAAATATAAACCTATTATAATATAGATAATATTATAACATATAATAAATAATAGTACAGAATATAGTAATATCTAAATATATATATATAATAATAAATTCACTTATATATTTTTATTTTATAATATTATTAAACTAATATAATAGTTTATATATATATATATATTAGTAATATTTAATACCTCTTAGAAATATATATAACAATAAATACAAATATGCATTTATATATAATTATAGTATTTTCATTTTTCTTATTCTGACGTGTTTTGTGTTTTTTGATGGTTCTGCACAGGGGTAGTTGGGCATGCAAAGAAACTTTTGGGAACTTTGTGGGAAAGGCATGAGAATATTCACAAGTTTGTTGTAAGGGTGTGGTTTACACTTATATGGAGTTCACTCGGATCTGGTGAAAAGCATTCTGAAAACGTGCTATGTGGATTTTTGGCCTGTCATTTTTTCTCTGTTTTAGTTTAGTTTCTCTGAATAAGAGGCTGGGACCAGCCAAGACCAGGAGCAGAATACTAGGGGGACATCATTCCACAGTGTGGGGAGGAGACTCCACTACCATTCATGCACCATTCCATACCACTTCACCAGACTGGAACTTATCTTCGACCTAGAGATGGGTTCCCACTCCTCCAATTCATCCATCCCGTTGTTGCTCTATTGTAGTTTTAATTTCAATTGTGCCTGTAAATACTTGTGTTGCGTGTTTTGTAATTAGAATTGTGATGTTTGTTTCATTTGTTTTGTTCTGTTCATTCATCCTTGCTTTGTGTTGTGATCTTCAATCTCCATAAATGGAGATCTAACTTGCGAGGTTAGATCCAGTTTATGAAACCCAACACGATCTATATATCCACACATTAACACGATTACGTTATTTTTATTCACCTTGGTAGATCGCGTCTACGAGTTAGATTGAGGGAGAGAAAGATCTTGCGTAGGAAGATATGCTAGTTTATTGTTTAATTTATTCTCCCCTTCCTATCTTGATTTCTCGAACTGAGAATCAAGATTGGTTGTGAGATGTGATGATCTCAGTGGAATCATTCTAGATTGTGAGAAATTCTTTCCAGAATCAATTTTCTGAGTGAATCACCTTAAATTTTATTGGAACTCTTGAGTATTGAAGAACTTCGATGATTGAGTGTTTAATTTATAGGTAAGATTGGAGTGTGATCTGAGACATCGATCATGCACTGAGAGAAGTTGATAAGTGTTGTTCAATTTCTTAAGTTGATCTAGGATAGGGAGTAGAGGGTGAATTAACCTGGGTCCAGCCTTGTTCACACTATCATTTGTCTTCTGTGTCTTGGTGTCAATTTGTTGTTATGTGCCTTGTGTTGTGTCTGCTCCTACTTTCTTTTCTTGGTTTTGTCCTGTGTCTCTATATTTTTGCACTTTTCTATCACTGTCTCTCTCTCCACTGTGCTCTTCAACACTGATTAGTGATTTATTAGGAGTTGTGTTTTTCTATTTTTAAAATATTTAAAAATACAAAAATGATTTTCGAAATGACCACTTAGGCTCTCGACACTTCTTCCTTGAGAGCGACCCTGAGGTTATCCACTATGATATATCTTGGGTCTTTATAAATGTAAACTTGACTATCCTCGAGACAAGGATACACATCATTAAACATAAAGGATAGAGAGGTTATGGATCATGATTTAATTAGATGCATTCCTCAAATTTTTCAGTATTAGAAAATCTAGACATCGTTTGAGGTATTATCTACTAATATTCTACCTAGTTTTAATTCTTGTTTAATTTTATAGGTATGTACTTCTTTATTACACCCACCCTAGTCTATGATCTTAGACATGAGGAGGAGAGACTTACAATTCTCATGAAATTGACTATACCAGTTGGAGATTGAGTTAGCTTGTATAATGTCTGTATATATTGTGAGATGATTCTAGGGAAGTAGCTCTCTTTGAGATATTTCTTATATTTTTATATAAAGCCATACGACATCATCCTTTCCATGGAATTGTTGTATTTAGTGAATTCTATTGTGGGTTTCTTTTGGAGGTGAGTTATATTCTATGATGTTGACAATGAACATGTCATGTTCATTGGTGGGTGAGATCCTTAAATGGGTTAGAGGATTGTTGGGTCCCTGTCATCTTTAATGTTCAAGATGGTGTTCAGTTTAGTAGAGGTTCATCCAGAGGTGTTTCTTAAGGTTTTTTAAGAGTACCCTAATGTATTTCCTAAGGACATTGTAATGTAACCCCCTCGATGTGAGATAGATTTTTCGATATATTTGTAGCTAGTTTCCTATCAGATATTGATATCCTTGTATAGTATAGTTCCTTTTGAGTTTTTAGAGCTACAGATTCAGATTTATGATCTTTTATAGAGTAATTTTATTTAGACTAGTGTGTCAACTTAGGGTGCTCCAGTTTTGTTCTCAAAGAAGGAATACAGAAACCTATATCTTTAGATCAATTATAATCACTTGAACCATTTGAAGGTAAATAAATGTTAACCTCTTCCATATATTAATGATTTATTTGATCAGCTGAAGGGGGATAGTTGGTTCTCAAAGATCTAATTGTGGTTAGGATATCATGAGATGCAAGTAAATTCTATGGACATTCATAAGAATAACTTTAGATATCATTAAAGACACTATGATTTAATGGTTATTCCATTTGGTTACATGAACAACCCATTCATGATCATGGGACTGATGAACTCTATGTTCCATGAATTTTTGGATCAGTTCATGGTGGTGTTCATCGATGGAATTCTTTTTTATTATGAGTTACAGTATGATCATGAAAAGAATATTCAAGTCATTCTATAGGTTCTTTAACATCACTATCTATTTTGGAATCATTAAAATTGTAATTTATGGGTCTAAGATTTTTATTTCTTAAGACATGTTGTTTCTTAGTATAAAGTATCCATGGATATTTATAAGATTTAGGTGGTTGTTTCTTAGGTAAACCCTAAGAATTTTGTGAAGGTGCAGAGTTTCCTTAGTCTTGCAGGATATTATAAGAGGTTTATACCCAACTTCCCTCATATTAAAAATCCTCTATAATCATTGATTGCGAAGGATAATAACTTTATATAGACTAACCAGTGTCAGGAAACTTTTGAATATTTAAATTAAAAGTCGTTCAGTGCTCATATTCTTCATTTTCTGGAGGATGGAATTGTGTTTGAGGTTTATTTTGATGTTTTTCATCTCATATTGGGTTGGATTATGATAAATAAAAGATTTTTTATCTTCTATGGGTCCCTCTAGTTGCATCCTCAAGAGCATAACTATGTTACCTATGATCTTGATATTATTTTGGTTGTTTTTTCACTCAATTTGTGGTGGAATTACCTCATCAGTGAACACTTTGTGGTCTTCAAAAAAATGAAAGAGATTAAGGTATATGTTCCCCCAGTGATATTTGAACTGAAAAAAATGATTTTAGATGAAATTATTATAGTATTACAACTTATATATGTCATATAAACCGAGTAAATGGAATTTTATAGTTGACGCATTGAGTAGGAAGTCACGTGATGATGTTGTGCAGGTGTCTAAATATGTTTAGAGAGTAATAGAGTAGATTTAAATGATGAACCATGATATGGGATTATTTAAGGGTAGAGAGTGAATCTATCATGTGATGATGCATTCATATTTAGTGTAGCAGGTGTAGGAATATTAGTTGTAGGATTTAAAAGTATAAGTTTAGATGGATCAAGTTGTTTGTGGTGATGCCCCTAAGGGATGGTTTGTGGATATTCAATATCAGATGTTATTTCAGGAGAGGATCTTTGTTCCTTCGATGATATGAGATTTGGTTTTCCATGAGTTCCACATATCTCCCTTGGTAGTGAATATTGTTGTATCCAATATGTATCATTCCCTTAGATGTCAATTTTGATGGTCTGGTATAAAGTGATCAGTTACCTATTTTGTATCTTGATGTTTAGTCTGCCAAAATATGAAGGCTAGAAACCATGTTCCTAGTAGGTTTATATAGTCATTGTATATTTCCCAGTAAAACTAGAAAGAAATATAAATAGATTTCTTCACTATTATACCTTGATTCTAGGGTAGATATGATGTTATTTGGGTGATTTTGTCTTTCTTGATGAAGTCATATCGCTTATTAGTGATCAGGGAGTCGAGCATAGTGGATTTTTTATTGAGGAAGTGTATGGATGAGATCATGAGGCTTCATGGGGTTCAAAATACAATAATCTATTATCATGATCCTCGTTTCACCTCCTAATTATATAGGTGTCTCCATCATGTGTTTAGGTCTCATATATGCTTTACCATGGTTTTCTATCAAAAAATAGTTAAACAAAGAAGACTATCTAGAATTTGGAAGGAATGTTTCATTCATTCATCTTGGATTCTAGAAGATCAATGGTAAAGCACCCACCCTTGGATGAGTTTACTTATAATAATATTTATCACTCTACCATTGGTATGGATCCATTTGAAGCATTTTATTTCCAACATTTATGATATCCATTATGAAATATTGGGGTTAGAGATTCAACTATTATCCTACCATAATTAGTGAAAAACATGATAGATAATGTGAATGTGATTCATGAGTGGATTAAGTTGGTTCAAGAACTTTATAATCCTTATGTTGATCATAATAGGAGGCCTCTATAGTTTTATGTTGGAGATCATGTTTTCTTAAAGTTATATCCTCATCAGGGGTTGTAACTTTTAGGTCATGAGAGTAATCTCTCTCCTTGGTTTTTGGGACTTTCTAGGTGTTTGAGAGTTTTAGATCTATTGTTTATCAATTATCACTTCCATCATAGATGAACCAAATCCATTATGTCCTTGATGATTCACAACTTCACCAGGACCTTCATGATGATTCTCATTTCACTATCTATGATGAGTTAGTTGTTAAATATGATGTCGTGTCTAAGTAATAACCTATTGAGATTCATGAATATCATTAAATGGTGTTGTATAGGTATTTTATTCCTTTGTTTCATTTTCTATGGAAACACAGTGGATTTTTGGAGTGTACTTTGGAACGTGATTCATAGATGTACACTAAATATCCTATCTATTTATTGATTAATTTTTTGGGGAGATACGTATGACTTTGATTTATTTATAAGATATATGATGATGTTTTATTATGTTCTATTTACTTATTATGAGTTGGTTATGCTATTTTTATGGTGAGATCCTAGAGAAGTATCTCATAAGGTATTTTTCCTTCTTCATTCCCTTTATTTCCTTCCTCGGATTAGTTTTGATTCTTGATGGTATTGATCATTTAAGAGATAACTTATATAAGGGACCAGTTCTATTCAATCCCTTTGTGTTTTAAGTGATTATAGGTATTAGGGAAATGATTGAGGGGGATAGGTATTTTTTGAAATGGAATTTCACCTATAGGGGAGATGTTGTGGTGCATTTGGGTTAGTTACAACATGGTGTAGTTTCTATGAGCTTGGTTTAATTTCCATGAATAGACTTAATGGAATGGACATGGACTAATGGTATGGATCCCTAGGTAACTGTTGGTCAGAGTGGACACTCAAGAGGGGGGTGAATTGAGTTCCAATTAAAATTTCTTTTAAAATCCTTTACTAAAATCCCCTAATTTAAAATACTAATTGAATTGTAGTGAATTTGAACTAAAGAAAACTTTTTGTTAGGTTCTCAAGGGATTGATTAATTCCCAGTTTATCTAATCAGAAAATCAGATTAGATTTTGAAACTAACCTAATGATTTTCAAGTAATGCAAACACTTTCTAATTCAATTATCAGAGTAACTTTGAAAAACAGTTTAAGTTTTTAAAGAACTTAGCAGCAGAATAAAAGGTTTTAGATAAAACTAAATAAAGCACAGCAGATATAACCAAGAGGTTCAGTCTCAAGCTGAGACTTAGTCCTCTCAACAACTTATATAAATTTGATCCACACCCTGGATCGGGGTTCACAACAGTTTAGAACTGTCCAGGTCAAAGACCTCTACCACAGTTCTACGTGGGAAACAAAAACAACAGCAAATACAGCTGTCCAGGTCACACACGACCTATACCACTATACACAGTGGGAAATAGAAGATTTAAAGAGTTTGAATGAGGATTTACAGATTCTCCAGTTAAGGTTCAGGAGGCAGTGTATGTGTAAATTAAAACTGATGATACATACTGCTCGTAATGTAAATAATAAATCACTGAGCAAGATATAGAGTTTAGAATGGATTTAGTGATTGCAGTGTAGCTCTGGACTCCTTCGGATTGATTAGAAATGGTTCTGATTCCTCTTATGGTTTTTCTTTGGAAAACAGAGTGTCGTTTTCTTGACTTTTATATTCAGAGACAGTGAAAATGTAGTCGATGAAGTTCTTCAAAATCCTCGTGAATGTAAAGAGATCTTCTTGAGTAAGCGTGAGTGTGTATGAGCTTCTGTGTCTTATTGGTCGTGCATGTATATCTGTATGAGCTCTTCTTGTGTATGTCACATTTAGATCACCTCTGTATTTCCCTTGTCTATTTTGTATATATTGTAGCAACAGGGACTTCTTATATTTATGGCACGAGCTCCGGAAAAAGAAATGATTTCTTTTTGCTGGTACGAGGTACGGTTCCCTGACATCCAAAAACCTTCATTAAATAAATGACAGAGCATTAAAATATACCTGATATGACCGTTGGTTAGATTAAACAAAGATAAAGAAATTAAGGCAGCGTCAGATTCTATGGAACGATAGCTTTGGATATCGGTAGCCTTGTGTATCGGTAACCTCTTGTGTAACGGTAGCCTTTCTATTCGGTAGACTTCATGTCTGTCGGTAGACTTGATCTGTAGCAGTAGACTTAATATACCGGTGACCTTTCGTGTAACGGTAGCATTTATGTATTGGTGACCTTTACGTATCGGTAGACTTGTCGTATCGGTGACCTTCACGTATCAGTAGACTTGCATAACGGTGACTTGTCTGTTTAAGCATTCTATTGGTAGAATGGGTTAAGTTAGAATATATATCCATTCAGTAACCGAATTCTCTGAAGATAATATAAATATTATAATATATGAATATGTGCATGGTGTACAGAAATACTGAAATAAGTAATTAACCATTAATCAATATAGGAATTATCAAACTATAATTGAGCATAATTGGGATTATCAAAATATGAGTTCAAATAATTCTCCCAGAGGGTTCAACAGTAACTATTTTAGTGGTTCTACTATTTTATCATTCACTATGGTGTGTCACCTCGGTTGGAACTTGGAGCCCTAGGTGGAGAGGTTTTTTGGTTCTACCTTTAGAAGTATCACTATGGTGTATTCCCTAAGCTGTGTTATGGAGATCAAAGGTTGAGTTACTTGTCCCTACCTTTTTAGGGATCATTTCAACATGGTGATTTGGTTTCATCATGGAACCTTCAAGATCAAAACCCTTGTATCTACCTTTTTGGGGATGGTTATGGCATGGCGTCTCAGTTTCACCACAACCCATCCTCAAGTTTATTAGATCAAGGGTTGATCAAGTTTTAAATGGGGAGATATTTTCATCATGATTTTTAGAGGTTCACTCAACCTTAGACTGACTTGGACCCATTAGGGAATATCCACCCCTATTTTACCCTAGTTTTTTTTTAAAAACCCAACCATTCTAGTGTGTCCATCCCTATTGTATCATAGAATTATAAAATTACAACCTACATAAATTTGGAAGTCCCTTAAAATTAAATTTGTTTTCCAACATTTTCCTTAAAAACCTAGGTTACTAGGGAATCCATTTTAGATAATCTTAATCCCATTTACTAAGATTTATCCCTTAGATACTAGATATGGACTCATGGGTGATCTAAGGTGATTTTCCTTCCTCCCACTTTGGTTCTTTATCTCTCTCATTCCCTCATTCCATGCTATAATAGTTTTTATTTATTTTGTTTATAAGTTTCTTATCAATGATTAATGGAATATTCTGGCTGGAATTATATCCTTGGGAATCATGGGTTCCTCATGAGAGATTTGGTTTGCAAATATACATTTATTATTTTGTTCTTGTCCAAGGATCATTAGAAACATCATATCAAGGCAATGGATTTGAGATATTTATTTTGTTTATGTGAAATTGTATAATTATAATTATTTATCTTATTAGATAAATGGAGAAATTATCCTAAATAAGATAATAAATTATAGTTAAATAATTAGAATACTTGGAAGGTGTGTTTTGATCGCATGTGATTATGCTTTACTTATGATTGATTATCTCAAGTGATTTTCTAGATAGTTTGATTTAGTATGTTGTGATATTTTTTTTCCTTCTAATATTTTACATGAATGAAATATAGGTAAAAATATAAATATTTTAAGACAAGTGAATAATGAATGAGTCATGCGATTTGAGTTATCACTCTTTCTTAACACTATTAAAAATGAAAAGTGTTGTTTTGAGTAAGTTCATTAGTTGATTATAACTGTTGTTAGCTGATGATTTTTAGGTTCCTTGTTATTGAAACCTACTCATAATGAATAATTTAATTCAATATGGTCATATAAAATATCAATAAATTAATGTTTGAGGTAGTTTCAAATCCTAACATTGATTTATTTATGTTGTATTCCTTGATGTTATGGCCTTAGATTCCACTCGAGTTTGTTGTGATAAAAATATAGTTTCTAGCTATGTATATTCCCTATGATGGTAGATCCTTTAATATGATTTTATATTTAAAATCTAGTGTGGTTGGATTATTTTTCAATAGGTGGGATATTTTTCCTTCTTTTCTGGTTATGGAAGTGGATTTATGTGGATAATATTAATATAGTTATCACGGGTTGAGATTTGAGTTTTCTTATTACTTACTCTTTGGGATGGGGTTGATGCTGAGTTGGTTGGTATGGGTTGAGAGATGTGATTTCCTATTTTTCTTATTGTTGGTTATGGTTTTTAGTTTCTAATTTTTGCGTAATGATTGTTACCTTTAGGTATATCTCTTCATTGAGATTAGATTTGGTGAATTCATAGAATACTCAGAATTATAAAATGGTAATGAATTGTAATGAATTGGTGGGGATGGGTGTTGATGATGGTAATGATATATTAAATAAAAATCAAGAATCAGTTGGGATAAATTCTTAAGGGAATGGAATAAAACCTAGAATTCAAATGATGATTATAAAAACACTTTAATTTTGAAGAATCAATTTTAATGGTTAAACCAAAATTTATGATGAGTTTTAATAAATTTAATGGTCATTATTAAATTATTAAAGGAATAATGATGATAAAATTTGATTCTTATATTCTTATATGAATATAAACTTTATATTCCTAGTGATGATAACAGGGTTTTCATGTGGGATGTTAGCTATAGTTCGAGTCTAAAGTAGAATAGTTTCCTTTAGACTAGCTATGTGATATACTATCATTATATTCTATTATTTCATACACTCCACCCCCAAGTCAGTAGGGGAAGTGACACCCATATTGACCTTGGATTCTAGGTGTATTCCCAACATCTATCTTGTCATATATATGGATGGATAACTACTCTCACTACCCCGCTCAATCTTTTAGACATAGGCTGTGTATGTAGACATATCTTGGTTTTATTGGATTACTGTTATGGGATATGTTCTCATACGGATTGTGATTGATCTCAGTTTTTATGTACCGGTATATGAAAGCTGTGGTGGCTTAATTTTATAACATATACTTGTATCATATTATGATGGAGTATGGTTATAAATGTGTATATATGAATAATATATAATGGATTTCGTTATAGTGTATACTTGTATAGAGTTGTGATGGATCTTAGTTTGATATGTGGTTATGAGGATGAGATAACGATGTGGTTGTGGTATGTGTGCATGGATGTAGGATGTGATGAGAAGATAATGTGTCTATGGTATATTTTCAAAAAAAATCATTTTTACTTATAGAGGGGATGATAGTGCTAGGACATAATTCATCAAGGTTTAGTTCAAATAGTTCAGTGGGAAAGTAAATGTGGGGTACCTTACTTCTATATAAACTATTATTTAGGTCTGTAGGAGTTGGTTAGTGATTGATTTGTGCCTTAATAGATTTTAGTGGTTTTTCAGGAGCTTTTGGACTTCATTGTTTCTACCTAGGCCTTGATCATGGTATATTTTCAGTTGTTTACAATTTATAAAACACTACATCTATGTATTGGAGTTTTTTATTTATTTATGTATGGATTTCATTGTTAGTTTCTATTATTCCTAGGATATATTTTATGCACTACATACCCTTTGTGCTAGTGGATGCCCCATGGACTATTGGAGGTGGTCTTTGTGGCTCACTCACATCTTCACTACTAGCCCAAAATGGGTACCAATGTAGAGGGGGTTGTGACACCAATGCATCCCATTTTTTAATACCTTTTAAAATAATAATAATAACCTTTGAAAAATAAAACCGATGAGAAGCAGCATCTCATCTTAAAATTATTTTTGAGAAGATCCTCTAAGGAATTTATACACACACTTTATATGTATAAATATAGTTTTAGAAATCAAGACTAAAACCCCATGTTAAAACCTTCATTATAAGTATATAAAATATTGAAAAAAAATTACAAACCCATAAAGGACATCATATATAGATATAACTAAATAAGAAACAATTTTTAGAAAGCTCAAACATTTCATGATATGTTAAATAAAATAGTTCAACAAAAACACCTACCTCAATACTAGAAACAAGTTACCTTTGATGGAGTAAGCTCAACCCTAGCAAGAAATGGCCTCTATAAACCCTAGAAAACCAAATCCTCGTGATTAGACTAATCCAAAACCTATATTTTACCCTCAATACTATTAGGGTTCATGAAAGAAAATAAAAACAAGGGGAATAGAAGAAGGGACAATTTTAGAGGAATATAAAAGAGTAAAGAGGAAATTTTCCTTTAAAACCCACTTGATATAGAAGGATAAATTATTGGAAGCATAGAGGATAAGAGTACAATCTCCCTTGATCTCCCTCCTAACCATCCATGCATAAAAGATAATAGGGGATGGAAAAAAAACAAGTTAAATATATGTGGTAATAATGGTAATTTCAAATTTATAATAAATTTGGGAATCTTTTATGGTTTTTTCACATAGTTTACCAAAATATGTACCAACTTTGAAACTCATACTAAAACCAAGTTGTACACCTCACACTATTTGGCCTCATAGTTTTCCAAATCCCTTACAAATTTGGACTTACATAAAAATTACCCTAATAATTATGATTATGAATTTAGTTCAAGTTATTTAGAATAATAAAATCTTATTACATTAGAATATGAGGATAGTATACCTTCTTTTGAATAAATTGATAGATATGTAACTTTTATTAAAAAAATAATTCTAAAGTGCTAAAAAACTATGATTGTGTTAAAGTGGATATTTCTAAATCCAATACTATAATTGAAAAACTTACTTCCAAAATTTCTAAACTTACATCAGAGTTAGGTAAGAATCTAATTCTAGATCAACTCAGAAATATAAGAATTTGGTTGTAAAACTTAATTCTAAAATTAATAGTCTGAAAAAATTCTATCAAATTTTACTTCAATGAATAAAATTTTTGATCATCCTTACAGATAGTTGAGACTATATAGAAAAAACTATGGTATATGTTTTACCTTATAAAATTATCATTTTTAGTCAAATTATTTTGTTCTGAAAATATACCTTTTATATAAAATTTTATAAAGGGGAACATTGGGAAAAAATTAAATCATGTTCAATACTTTGGTTTTCATAAATCATATATCTATAGAGAGTGAGAAACTATACAGTATAAGAATGTTGGATATGTGTGGATTCCAAAAGTTTTATTTAATAATACTTTTAAACCCAAGAATGTTTGGGTACCAAAAACTTAGTCTTTTTATTTCAGGGAGAAATTTTGAGTAATAGTAGATGAATCATATGGTACATAGATAGTGTATGTTTGAGACATGTGACTTGAAATTAAATAGTTCTTCTAGAAAATTCAAAAGATCAAAGGTGGAAAAGTAACCTTTTGTGATAATACTCAAGGAGAAATCTCTAGAATATTTTATGTTGAATTTATTGGTAAGGTATTAATTTTGAATGTTTTATATCATGTAGGTCATAAGAACAATCCCATAATTATAATTCAATGATGTTATAAAGGTTATCAAGTGAACTTTAGGAATGATAAATGTATTGTACAAATTTTAGAAGGTAAATTCATTATTTCAGTTTATAGGCATGAGAATGTTTACACATTAAACATATAGTACCTTAGAAACCAATATATACCTTATTTAAGTGAAATATAAAATCATTATTAGCTTCAGTATATAAGGTTGGGATACTTTAATTTGTGTACTCTAGCTTAACTTTCTAAGAAAATACTTGTGAGTGATTTACCAAATCTTAGGTTTGATTCCTTGAGAGCTAGTTATACTTGTAAATATTGTAAGAAACATAAGTCAAGATTTAAATCAATTATAAAAATATCAACATTTTAAGCTTTACAGTTAGTAAAAATGTATTTATTTATTCCAACATAAACTAGAAATATTGGAGGAAAACACTATTTATATGTCTTGGTTGATGATTTCACTAGAAAAATTCAGGACTGTTTTATATCAAAGAAATTAGAATCATGTTTTTGTTTTGAAACTTTTATAGAACATGTTAAAAATGAGAGAATACTATATTTGTTTACTATTTAAATTTATCATGGGTGTAAGTTTGAAATTTTTTATTTTGAATCTTTTTATAGTAAAAAAGGCATTTTATGAAACTTATCAACACCTAGAACTCCTCAGAAAAATAGTGTTGTTAAATAAATAAATAAAATTCAATAAATTTATAGAAATTTTTTTATTGAATACTCAATTGTTAAAAAAAATTGGGCTAAAGATATTAGTACTTATAGTTATACTATAAATCAAGTTCTAATTTGACCTTTTCTTAATAAAAATCCTTGTGAGTTGTGGATTAGAAGAAATGAAAATCATTCTTACTTCAGAGTTTTTGGATGAAAAGTGGTCATTATAAATTCAAAAGATAATTTACATAAATTTTATCCAAAATATTATGAGGGGATATTTCCTGGTTATTTTATAACTAGTAAAGCATATAATGTTTCTAGTAAATGAAAAAATATTGTTGAGGAAATAGCGCATGTTAAGTTTGATGAAACTGGTCCTTTTTTAAACATCCAACATTTATACCTTTAAATGATGTTTTTAAATCTAATTTCCAAATTTTGTTAGAAAATTATTTAGATAGAAGATAAATAGAATAAATATTTCATAATTTGTACCTTTGGAAGAATTTCAACCTGTTGTTGAAGAAAAATGTTTTACATATCCAATAAATTAATCTATCTTAAGGAATCATTTCATAGATAATATCATTAGAGATGTAGTTCAACTAGTCAAAACTTGTAGTTACATAATAAATGAATGTGAACATTGTTCATTCTTATCTCATTTTGAATATAAAACACCTTATAAGGCTTTAAGTGATGAAGATTGGATAAGGTCAATGTAAGATGAGTTAAATAAATTTGAATGGAATAGAGTTTGGACTTTGGTAGAATGACCTAAATATCTTCCTGTAATTATAGTAAAATGGGTTTTCTGAAATAAACATGATAAAAATTATATTTTTGTTATAAATAAAGAAATTGTTGTTGTTAAGGGTTAAAATCAATAAGAATTCATATATTATGAAGAACCATTCACACTAGTATAAAAAATTGAATCTATTCATATACTTATATCCTTTATATCATATCTAAATTTTACTATTTATCAAATGGATATAAAGTGTTCTTTTCTTATGGATATTTTAAGGGGGGAATTTTTTTAAAACAACCATCTGTTTTTGAAAATAAAAAATTTCTAAAACATCTATTTGAATATACTAAGACATTTTATTGACATAAACATAATCCAAGAGCCTGATATGATAAAATTATCATATTTTTACTTTAAAATAAATTTTTTAGGGGAGAAACTGATCAAAATATTTTTATTAAGAATGTTTTTAAAGATACCATAATTGTTCAAATTTATGTCCATGACATTATATTTGGTTCTCAACTCAAATATCTCTTTTCAATTATTTTCTTGAACTTATGAAATTTTATTTTTAAATGAGCATGATGGGTGAAATAAATTTTTTCCATGGTTTTAAAATTTCTCAAAAACTATACGGAACCGTTTTATCTCAACCAAAGTATACTAATGATCTACTTAAAATATTTGGTTTTGACAATGATATGAGTATAAGTAATCATATAAGAACTTCTAAAACTCTTGATCATGATTAATCTGGGGACAAAGTTGATTAAACACCTTTAAGAGGGGTGATTGGAGGTTTAATTTATCTCATAGCTGGTAAACCATATTTAATTTTTTTTTTCTTGTGTTCTAGATTTCAAAAAATATATAAAAGAATACCATCTTAAAGTTGTTAGATGAATTTTTAATTATCATAAAGGAACTTAAAATCTTGGTATATTTTATTCATATAAAATTGATTTTTTAACTTAAAAGTTTTTTAGATGATGAATTTAGTGGATGTAAAATGGATATAAAAAATTACATCTGGAAATTTTCAATTATTAAGAGGATATTTAGTATCATGGTCATGCAAGAAACAATACTTAGTAGTACTTTATACTACTGAAGTTGAATATGTAGCAACTGGAAGTTGTTGCACCCAAGTGTTATGGATGCAACACACACTCAATTATTTTAGAATGAGTTTTTCTAAAACTCTAATTTTATGTGATAAAATAATTTCCATTTATTTTTTCAAGAACCCATAATGTCACTCATAAGAAAATAATATAGATATAAGACACCATTACCTTCAAGTTTACAAATTAAAAAGAGAAATTATTCTTCAATTCATTGAACGTAATACAAAATTGATGATATTTTTATAAAAACAATTTATTATAATATATTTGAATATATTAAATAGAATCTTTGTATGATCATTATTAATTAATAATTAATCTAATTATTTTTTTACCTATCTTCTTACATTGAAATACTCCTCAAGAAAGGTGGCAATTATTTTGTTTTCTTTATTTTGTTTGCCTTGGTTTTTCTCATTGTATCTAAAATATCTAGATAAATAATTTATAAGGTAGGAAATTTCTTCATTATATTGGAATTATATTCATCTAAAGTTTCATCTAAATGACCCAATTTTCTTCAAAATATCTTATTCATCCAAGTTAGAAAACCACTGAACAAACTTTCCTAAATTTTTTTAAAAAAATTTAGTATCCCATTCTATTAAAAAACATTAATTTTAAATTATTTTTGAAAATAAAAAAGGGGGAAAAGGTATAGGACTCAAGATATTTCTAAGTCAATAGGATTAATCTTGAAAAGTTTTTTGTTTCTATTTGTGGGTTGCATTATTATTTTCAAAAAGTGGGGGATTATTGAGTTAAAATATCTCTTTATACTATTACTTTTAAAAATCACAATTCACTTTTATAATCTATATATTTATAATCTTATTTCTTTCTTAGTATAAGTATTTTTAGTAAGTCTTACAGTTATAAAGTATTCAGGTTTTTTATATCGGGTTTAAATTCAATTAACTAACAAAGACTTAATTAGTTTAATGAATGGAGATATACAAAGTCTACGAGATGAAGTTTTTACAATCCAATAATATGGAACTTTATAAAAATAATTATGATGGTGTTGAACCTGATGTACATTTAATAAATTATTGATATTTTGAACCCATCAAAATATAAATATGATGTGTCTGATGTTGTTTCAATTTTTCCTGAGAAGTGTGAAATTAAACCATTGCGATTTTGTTATACCAAAGTCTATAAATATGATTAAAAACTTTTGGAGAAGGATTAAATAAATATCATATGATATAAATCCTTCATTTCATGATTTTTTAATGTCTCATTGTTGAGAGAACTTCTAATTGTAATCTTTAGATATCTTGTATTAGAGCATAGGTAGTGAGGTTGTTATTATAAATAGTATAAGTTTGTATGTTGTATATTTTATTTGTCTGGCCATGTTGATTAAAGGATCCTAAAGCTAGGGATGTAGATATTTGTCTGATAATATTGATTGAGGTCTCTTGGGGATAAGGAGACAAAGGTTTTTCAAATCATGTTGATCAAGGGATTTCTGAAGAAAAACATAGTTTTGTCTGATTAGGATGATTGAGGGCTTCCAAGGATTATAAGAAAAACCTTTTGATAGATTTATTATCAAGGATACCTAAATTTGGGTCTAAAAGTGAAATCAAAGACCACACTTGGTAGAGGTGTTGTAAGTTCTATTATATTATTTATTTATACAAAGTTCTTTATATTTTATTTTTATTTTTTATAAAGTTTATAATATGTAGTATTTACTTATTTCATACTCTAAAATTATAAATTTTATCATAATAGTTGTTCATCTAGTTGAATTTATTATAATAAAGGTGTTGGGAAGTTATAAGTTTAATTATTATAAACTATAATTCACCCATACCCCTCATATTATTTCTACCATATATACTAGGAAACATGAACCACATCTAGGTCTCATCTCACGTCTCCTAAAGGAGACCTCCCAACCAACCACTTGGTGGAAAACCCTCTTTGTCACACATTGTCTCATCCCAAAGGACTCATCCCAGTCAAAATTCTCACCAAGACTCAATCCACCCTTAAGAGGGTGTCATTGATTAGGAATGAGATGTATGACCATATCACCCATCATCATAAGGCCTAAGCCTCCCTTTCCTACTCAACTAGACCAAGAGAAATCATCCTAGGATACCTATATCCCATGACACATCTTGAAACCTACCCAAGGCCTCATTTTAACCTAACCAATACCCTTTCCCCTTGGAGATATAGTTTTTGAGTGATCCTGTTTCACCTAAGTGACAGGGATCACTTATCCCAAGCATAAGAGGCCCAACACCATCCTATCTCATATACCCAGGGCTCCCCTATTCCCTATCCCACTACCTAGTCCTATGTAACATGTATAAAGAATAAATTAATTCATAAATAAGTATATGTATTTTTATTAAAGGTAGCACCTACCTCTAAAACAGATTTACCATCCTCAACAAGATCCATCGAGCCTTACCTAAACCAGCCAAGCCCTGACCACACTCCTAGGAACCAACATTATGCCATGAAATGTAAATAATTAATTATAAACAGTTATAATTCATTATCTAATACAATTTTGAAGTCTTATTCACTAGAAAACTCATTAGGGATCAATGCTTTAAAAGAAACCACACAAAATAAATAAGAATGGATAGAGAAGAATGGAATAATATAATCAGAACCATCATTGAATTGAACTAAAAACAACCCCTAAACATGGGGGTAAATTAGGGGTAAATTAGGGGAGTTATTGCCAAATAGACTCCCCATGTTCACCCCCTTCACCCTAAAACACAAGAAAGAAAACTGTTAAATTACCAGTCTTCATTTAGTTTAAAAAAATTGTTCGAGGCACATTAAGGTGTAAACCCTAAGTTATAATGAAATAGGGCCTCTCTAGTCACTAGTTGTGTAATAGAGAAAGGATCCATGCCATATACCACCTTAGGTATCCCCTTAAGGGTACACCTCTATGGAATATCCTTCAGGGATACGTCGTAGTCCCTCACCAGTCTGCATTATGGTATGGAATCCTTGGTAGTGGTACAATTAGCCCTCGGATAGTATCACCAACCTCATAGCTCACCTTCACCCTCCTACAATGTATCCTCAAGTCCACAACATATCCCTCACATAGCACCACCACAAAAAAACTATTGGGATGTGTCATGGCCCTTTCTCCTTCTAAAAAATATCAATGGGCCATAACCCACTTTGGAATATCCCTAATGGTCTACATTATGGACTTTCCTGATCATGTTCTACCACACCACATCCCTCATGGATCCATCATGAAGGTTTCTTATGGCTGAAATTTCAGTTGAAAAGTCATCATGGCCTAGCTCTAATGATTCTCTAAGAACCTAAACCACTAAATATGCCTCATTCCACTTCTAAAACATAACATTGATATGTCCAAACAATAATAATTCCAATATAAGTTCCTAATCCAAATTTAACTTTTTAGTGGGTCAAAAATTCAAATTCCCTCTCAAACTAATGACCTAGAGATCTATGGGTTATTACATTAACTACTATTATCACTTCTGGAGTAACATTTTCTTCAATACCCATATAAAAGTCTTCAAGAAAAACCTCTTCCATAGGGTGATCCTTAATTAAAATTAACAACCATGAAACATGAAACCCAACATGTACTCTACTAATATTAAGTAATTTTAGTTTCTAATAAATTTTTCTAATATTTTCTTCAATGGTAAAAGGTATGTCTACTAGGAAACCACTTTTAAGTTTATTTTAGTAGTAACTCCTGAATTATTTGACCTCAAATTAACAAAACCCATATTTAATACTTCATACCAATGCTTGTTAGCATATATTTTCATTAATTTAAAATCCATTCATAAATTTTCTTTTTTTTATTGTAATGCTTTGTCCCTTTCTAGCTGTGCATTTTCCACTACTTCCATAATTGCCTCCCATTAAGTGTAATGTGAATGTTGTGGAGGTTTGTGCCCATAAATAACCTCAAAAGTTTTATTCCTTTTAGAAGTATGATATGAACTGATTATAACTAAATTCATCCCAAGACAATCACATTACTCAATTTCTATGATGGATTGATGAAAAACATCTCATATATGCTTATAAAAACTTATTCAAAACTCTAGATTATCCATAAATTTGCAGGTGATATGAAATACTAATTTTCAAAACTATTCCTCATAGTTTAAAAAGTTATTTTCAAAATTGTGGTAAATATCAGATCCATGATAGTAATTATTGCATTAGTAATTCCATGTAACTTAATATCATCCTTCATAAACAAATCAACCACTATCATAGTAGTGTAAGAGTCTTTAAGTGATATAAAATGGATATATTTACTAATTCAATCCACTATTACAAACACAAAACCATATATCCATTATTTTGGAAGTCCTATTATGAATTTCATAGATACTTTATTCCATATTAGTTTATAAATTGTTAAGGTTATGATAACTCAATTGGACACAATGTTAAATATTTTATTTTCCAGCACAGCCCCATTTTATTACATATTTCTGTACTACTTGATTCGTCCCTATCTAATAAATACATTTGATAACCTTATATGGGTATTTATAAATATCAAGTGAACCATTGCTGGAAAAGAATAAAAATGATGAAAAATATTAGGTATTATAATTGATTTCTTAAGTTAAACCAACATTTTATTATAAAATAAAATGTCATTATAAAAATAATACCTCAACTTAGTAGATAAATCATGATGTAATAATGCTAATATTTTTACAAAAATTTTATCCTATTTAATCTCTTCCTTAACCAATTGAACTTCAACCCAATATGGTTATGAAATAACCATTCCCATTTCTGTATAAACTCTTAGTAAAGCATATGTTGCTCCATTCATCTTTTCAAATTTATAAATTAATTAAAATTCATAACCCAATAAGTTATATTTCCAATATTGTTTATCCATTGACATTATTGTTTGGTTAAACATGTATTTAAAAATTTTATGGTCTATATAGACATTTAAATTCTTTTTTGTCAAGAATTATTTCCAATTTTGGATTGATAATACTAAATCCATTAACTCTTTTCATAAACTAATTTTTCCATATCATAATTCAAAAGTGAATTTTTGAAATAAGTAAAATCTTTACCCTCCTTCATCAAAACTTCTTCTATCTCTATACCCAAATCGTCACACTTCATAGTTAAATTATTTTAGAAACCAGGAATGTGCAATATTGAGGGTATAGTAATGTTATATTTCATCTTATCAATAGTATTTTAGGCCACATGGGTCTATTTAAGCCTATTTTTCTTATTAACTATTGTTAAATTATTTTCTTTTATATTCTTTAATAAACATCCTATAATAATAAGAATGAGTTTGTAATACCCTAAACATTCATTGGTTCTTTCTATCTCTTCACTCTTTTTTTCTATGAATCCATGGAAAACCCTTCATCTGAAATTACATGTCCCAAATACTCTATTGTTTTTTTACAATGAAGAACCTCTTATGATTTACATAAATAAAATTATTACTCATGGTTTTTAAAGTCTCCCTAAATTTTTCAATTGTTTCTCCAATCATTTTATATGCACAAAAATGTTATCAAAGAACACAAAAACACAACTCCTTAGCATTATCCTAAAAACTACATTCATCTTAGACTAAAAAGTTACTAAAGAATTTATTAATACCAAAGGTATAACATGGTACTCATAATATCCCTCATGTGTATTAAAAATAGTCTTTATAACACCATAATCTATTATAACCTAATATATTCTATATTTCAAGTCTATATTTATGAAGAATTTTACTTTCAAAAATTCATCCATCAATTATTCTATCATAATAATTTAATATCCATATTATAAAATAAATTAATTCATAGCCCTATAATATGCACACTTTATCTATCCCTGATATTTTTTCTTAAAAAGATAATAAAGATGAATAAGTATTTTTACTATGCTAAATTAATCCTTGATTTAACAACTCTTGTGTATGACTTTCAACATCATTTTTTAAAAGATAAACATTTTTATAAGTATAGGTCCTCAATGGAATTTTGTAATATAGGATTTGTGGGCTAACCCACATTATTATCGAAGATCAAGGTTTAAAAAATAAACCCAATTCTTATATGGTCTTAAATAGGCCATCTTTTTAAATAATCTAGTATAACGACCTGGATCGTTATAGGTTGTGAATTCCCAATGGAATTTTATTTTTTTGGTTTGGTGATGGTTTATTTTGATAACTATGGATCTGATTAGGATTATTATTATCTGTATGTCCTTAAAAGGTGTTTTTGGACATGGTTTGAGGCTTGCTAATTGTCTCAGGTGTTCGGGAGGATATCAAAGAAGTGGTCAGGTAGATAGGCTACTGAAAAGTGTAGTTACAATCAATTTACATTATGATAGTAGTGACACATACCTATCATGGGGCATGGAAAAACAATATTTTAATTACCTAAGTATAGTATAGTAGTTAATCCTAGGTAGTCTCCCAAATAGGAGTGCACACAAAACAAGGTTGTCACTTTTTGTAGGTTTTCTGAAAAGGATTGGTTTTAATTAATTTGAATAACTGTGATATAAATAAAAAACATGAATTTATTGGTGTTAAAAAATGGTAAATATGGTGATCAGATTGGGTTTGGCTAGACCTAGTGTTGTGCCATCATGGTTTCCAAATTTTCTCTCTTCTTCTTCCTTTAACTGGTAAGAGAGAGATTCATCTACCGAGTCCTCTCTCTACCTTGGTGAGATAGATGTGATGATAATTTTCATATCTAAAACATTAGATTGGTCTATCCTTCTTCCAATGTGTTTAGGGTCGTAGAGGATTTCTTGATCAATTAGAGCAATCCCTGACCCGGAATTGTTGTTCCCTAATAAACCAAGACTCCGACATACAATCCTACACACATGCTTGACTACCGTCGAGCACTCACCACCCAAACCTAATCTTGTTCCACTGTATATAGATTAGAATTGGGTGGAGGGATATTTGATCATCGACCAAAGCAATTTATAATAACAAAATCAAAAACCTAACACAACAACATTTGGAATTTAAAACTAAATTAATAATTGAAACCAGAATAATAATGAATAAGGAATTTGATTTATTTCAAGAACAAGAACTCAATAACACACATAGTTCCAGCCTACCCACTTCCCGATCACCCAAATGAAACTACCCCTCCATGGATGGGGCAAGAGATATGATGCGGGATAGGAGAGACATTTTTAATGTAAAGAAAATAAAATAAAGAAACAGAATGATGTGGAAGGAGATGGTCCCCGAGTTTTCCTTGGATTCCTCCTATCTCCAAGTGTGGTGTTTAACTCCCTCATCAGAATGGGTGAAATCCTTTTTATATAGGCCAATAAGGGTACTATCATATTGTCTTCAAATTTAAGATCTTCAGAATTTCTCTCTAATATTTCATGCAGATTATGTCCACTGAAATATTGACCATGGTATTCCAATTTAATGGCATAATTTCTGTATCATTTCTTCATAAAATATCTTCATAAATAACTTTTAAGTTTCATCAAAAAAATTCTTATTCATCCTCCATGTTTAGCATGAGATATGTCCAATTAAATCTGAGCATTTATTATAGATGAATGTTACCTTTTTCCTTACCCAAACATTGATCATACATGGGCCTCCTTAATGAAGTTAAATCTTCATAATATTCAACATCCGAACTCCCCATTTAATTATCTTTCCATTCCAATTGGAATCACCCCAATTGGATGTGTTTTGACTGATTTATGACCAATTCATTAAGGTGGGGTCCATGTGGTCGTCCAGAATAATTTTCCAACTTGATTGAATTTTTCAGACTCTTGTATGGCCGAATTAAATCCTGGTTCAGAAAAAAAAATATGAAGAAAATACATATATTAAACCCAATAAAAAAGTAATCACATCAATTGGATTTATATTTTAAAAGATATCCATGAATTACCAAAGTGATTAAAATTTGTCAATATTTCCAAATTAAGCAGTTTTCATATTTAAGATCAAAACACCCTATAAATAAAAAATTGATGTAAATAACACGAATTGATAAATTTTTAGTGATTAAATCATTGAATTGTATATAAAAAATGATCAAAATATTATCTCTATCAATTCCCCCACACTTAAACTATGCTTGCCCTCAAGCATAAAATCTCAACATGGAATTTAAAGGGCACCAATCTTACCAATATTCAAATTTCAAAGCAATAAAATAAAAAAATTATCAATGTCCAGTCAAATTTTCAAGTTCCACAAAAAAATATCAATTTAAATTCCCATTTTTCAAAGAAACAATCACTTCATGCATTTTATTTTTCCCCCTTTGAAAAATGATGGAGCTTCTCCTTTCATTCATTCAAGCTTTTCAATTTATTATTATTAAACATGCCAAATCATGATATACCTATATTTTTAATCCTTTCTATCATCACTCATGATATAATTAAAGTGTAGTTATGCTCATATCATTAGAACATGATCCTTATCCATAGTCTTGTAATGGAACTACTTTCTCCACTTTGTAAAGACAAAATGCACATAAAATCATGAGGACTTGAAATAAAGGTTCAAATGACTCTATGGCTTAGGGTTGGTGGGTAAATGATTGAAATAATTTAAGGCTAGAAGTTGGAGTTTATACTATTAAGTATAATGCATGATTAATCAAGTGAAAACATAGGATGAACCACACTCAAATCCCATTGAGAATGTGAAACACAACACCACCCCCTTTTTATGACATGGAACATGAGTCAATAAATGATTACAAATAATTATATCATCCAAGTTCTCCCACTCTTTAAATAAATATACAAAAAGGAAAATATTAATTAATTAATTAATTTTTTAAATTTTTTATAAATCTCTAGAACAACACAACTTTATTTTCAATTTTTTTCTTTTTTATAAGGAGAACTGGATGAAGTGAAAGAAGCCTAATGAAATGATGAATCATGCCTAATTTTCTAATAATACCCTGCCCAAAATGATGAAGCATTACTCATACCACCCAAAAATGATACACATCCCAAAGAATTCACATGAAAGGCCCTTCCCCCACACTCAAACTTGAAATATCCATGCAAAAATACTAAAAGTGAAGGTAGGTAAGGAAACACTATATTGTAATGTGTCTTAAACCAATAAGGAAATTCATAGATTCTATGGGAAAATGAAGGATAAATGTAAGGGTGGGTCTCAGGTAAATATGTGGTTATCCAAAGTAGTGCCTCAATCATTTTAAATGTGTTTTTCACAGTCATAGCTTTGAAAAGTTTCAATACAAGTTCGGGCAGGTGGCATGACCCAAGATCACTCAAGAAATATCCTCAAGATAAAATAGGAAAAATTTGGTCTAGAAATCCTTTCAGGAATGGGAATATGATATTGGGAAATCACTCATGGCATGATTAATAATAACAAATTAATTCAAATGAATTTTAGAAATTCAAATAATGAAAAATAGTATGGAAGTTTTATTTACATGAATCAATTAATTCCATCAAATCATGAATCATCATTTCAATATTCATGCTTCAATTTAATCATCCAGTTATCTATTTTACTCATTCAATCTTATTAACATTGAAATCTAAAACATGGAATCACTAGATTCCTAAGAAACTCTTGTCTCCTAGATAAGTCAAGTAAAATATAAATTAAAGTGTGGGAATGAATTTTCTAATTAATGATTTAAAAGACAAAAAATGTAGGGAATATAGTTGGATAATATATAATTGAAACTCTTACTCCCCTTTTAAATGGATACTTCAAAATCAGTTGTGCAGGTTCTATCATGACCCACTCATGACATGTAACTAATCTTCACAACGTGTAATCCCACTGCAGCTTATTTTTTTGCTTTCTTCTTGTCTTGAGGGTTCTTCATTAGCTTCAAATTTTTTAGCCTTGTAGCATCTGATTTATCCACAGTGCGACATTGAGTTAAGATCCTAAGTTTTTCACTCTGAAAACATACAAACAATATAACAAAAGAAAACATAAGATATTTATTGAAAGAATCCAAAGTATAAATAGGATGTGAATATAAGGATATATATTGGTTTAATCCCCCAAGTGGGCCCTGGGTTTTGACTGCCTCCATATGGGCAGTTCTAATCGATTATCCCCAATCTGATGGAGGGTGATGTTTTTTGCTCATGAACCAACAAAAATTCTTCTTTCCCACAGGCACTTGTTCCTTTTTGTTGAGGACTCCATGGACATAGCATAACAAATCCAACTCTATGAGAATGAGATAAAAATTGCATGGTGGAGGTAGGATAATGAATGAGTCCTCCTATTTATTGGTTTCCATTTTCCCAATTTCTTTTTCATTCACCAATGTGTTCTCAAGGTAAGATGCATAATTGGAATAATCATAGGAAATTTTAGAGATTAATTCTATTTGAAAAAAATAATTCTTTAAGAATAAATATAAAATTCTTCCCTTTCAATGTATGCATCTTGTTTCTCTATTTCCTTATTAAAATACACTATGATCTTCTCTTGAGCTCCCTCCAATAAATGATCAATATGTTTGGGGAGATCCAGTTGTTCCTCTTTAGGTTCATCTTCTTTTTCATAATCATCCTCTAAGGAACAATATAAGTTGGATGAATTTTAAAATTTCAAGCTAGTGGAGGTCATACACAATTAATTTTTAATGAAATTAAAATATAATGAGTTCAAGAAAATATCATCTCCCCGATTTTGTTCATCTTCAATCTCCTCTTCAGTGGAAAGCACCTCTTGGAGTTGAGTAGTAGCAGATAGAGGCAGGTAGTCAGTATCCTCCATTTCTTGGATCTCTTTAGAAAAATTAGGGAAGTCTAGAGGTGGATCTTCTTGGACCTTGGAAACATCATAAAACTCTGGAAAGTAATGGGAGATCTCAGTTAGCTCTCAGGAAATCGCTTCAAAAATTTCATTTTCCATGACCTCCCTTAGGCCAGTTATGCATTCATTGAATGTATGTTCCTTGTTTTTTGACTTCCAAAATAACCTCACCTATTTAACAAGAAAAGAAAGACCATCCTCCATGGACAAGGGTGAGTCAATAATCAGTTCTTTCACTGGTGGGTGATTGTTCCATGAATTAAAGAAATAATCATTTGAAAACATCATGGAAAAGTTTCTTTGTTTTTTTAATTTAAAAAAGGTCAAGTATTTACAGTTAGATTTTGGAACTAACTCCCCAGCAATGACACCATGTTTGACGCATGCCCATCGTGGGGCATGGAAAAACAATATTTTAATTACCTAATTATAGTATAGTAGTTGATCCTAGGTAGTCTCCTGAAGAGGAGTGCACAAAAAACCAATTTGTCACTTTTTTTAGGTTTTCTGAAAAGGATTGGTTTTAATTAATTTTAATAACTGTGATATAAATAAACAAATTTAATTTATTGGTGTTAACAAATGATAAATATGGTGATCAGATTGGGTTCAGCTAGACCTAGTGTCGTGCCATCATGGTTTCCAAATTTTCTCTCGTCTTCTTCCTTTAAATGGTAAAATAGAGATTCATCTACTGAGTCCCATCTCTCCCTTGGTTAGATAGATGTGAGGAGAATTTTCCTACCAAAACCTTAGATTGGTCTATCCTCCTTCCAATGTGTTTAGGGTCGCAGAAGGTTTCTTGATCAATTAGAGCAAACCCTGACCTGGAATTTTTGTTCCCTAATAAACCAAGATTCCGACATACAATCCTACACACGTGCTTGACTACCGTTGAGAACTAACCACCCAAACCTAATCTTGTTCCACCATATACATATTAGAATTGGGTGGAGGTAGATGTGATCATCGATCAAAGTAATTTATAATAACAGAATCAAAAACCTAACACAATCGCATTCAGAATTTAAAAGTGAATTAATTATTGAAAGCAGAATAAGAATGAATAAGGAATTTGATATATTTAAAGCACAAGAACTCAATAAAACACATAGTTATATCCTCCCCTCTTCCCAATCACTCAAATTAAACTACCCTTCCATGGATGGGGCAAGAGAGATGATGCGGTAGAGGAGAGACATTTTTAATGTAAAGAAAATAAAAGAAAGAAATAGAATGATGCTGAAGGAGATGGTCCCTGAATGTTCCTTGGATTCCTCCCATCTCCGAGTGTGGTGTTAAAATCCCTCATCATAATGGGTGAACTCCTCTTTATATATTCCAAGTGGGTGCTACCCTATGGTCTTCAAATTTAATATCTTTAGAATCTCTCGTTAAGATTTCTGGAAGATTCTTTACACCAAAAGTTTGACCATGGTATGCCAAATTAATGGCCTAATTTTTGCATGGTTTATTATTAAAATATTTTCATAAATAATTTTTAAGTTTCAACCCTAAATTTCATATTTATCCTCCATGTTTATAATGAGATATGGCCAATTAAATCTGAGCATTTATTTTGGATGAATGTTTCCTTTTTCCTTCCAAAAACTTTTAGCAACCATGGGATGCCTTGATTAAGTTAAATCTTCATAATATTCAACATCTGAACTCCCCATTTAATTATATTTCCATTCCAATTTTAATAACCCCAATTTGATGTGTTTTTACTGATTTATGACCAATTCATTGTGGTGGGGTCCAAGCGGTCGTCCAGAATAATTTTCCAACTTGATTGAATTTTTCAGACACTTGTATGGCTGAATTAAATCCTAGTTTAGAAACAAAAGATGAATAAAATACATATATGAAACAAATAAAAAAGTAATTACATCAATTGGATTTATATTTTAAAAGATATGTGTGAATTACCAAAGTGATTAAAATCTGTCAATATTTCCAAATTAAGCAGATTTCATATTTAAGCTCAAAACACCCTATAAATCCAAAATTGATGTAAATAACACAAATTGATAAATTTTTAGTGATTAAATCATTGAATTATATATAAAAAATTATGAAAATATTATCTCTATCAATTCCCCCACACTTAAACTATGCTTGTCCTCAAGCATAAAATCTCAACATGGAATTCAAAGGCCACCAATGTTACCAATATTCAAAATTCAAAGCAATAAAATCAAAAAATTATAAATGTCCAATAAAATTTTCAAGTTCCAAAAAAATATCAATTTAATTTCCCATTTTTCAAAGAAACATTCAATTCATGAATTTTACTTTTCCCATTTGAAATATGATGGAGCTTCTCCTTTCATTCATTAAAGATTCTCAATTTATTATTATTAAACAAGACAAATCATGATCTACCACTCTTTTGAATCTTTTCTCTCATCACTTATGATATAATTAAAGTGGAGTTATTCTAATATCATGAGAACATGCTCCTTATCCATAGGCTTTTAAAGGAACTATTTTCTTCACTTTGTAAAGACAAAAAGCACATAAAATCATGAGGACTTGCAATAAAGGTTCAAATGAATATTTGGATTAGGGTTGGTGTGTAAATGATTGAAATAATTTAAGGCTAGAAATAGGAGGTTTGACTCTTAAGTTCAAAGTGAAAACACAGGATGAACCTCACTCAAATCCCCTTGAGAATGTGAAACACAACACCACCCCTTTTTTATGACATGGAACATGAGTCAATAAATGATTACAAAGAATAATATTATCCAAGTTCTACCGCTCTTTAAATAGAGCTCTAGAAAGGTACAACTTAATTTATTTCTTTTTTTTTCAATTTTTTTATAAATCTCCAGAACGACACATCTTTATTTTCAATTTTTTCACTTTTTTTAAGGAGAACTGGATGAAGTGAAATAAGCCTAATGAAATGATGAATCATGCCCAATGTTCTAATAATACCCTACCCAAAATGGTTAATCACCCATCACACCATCAAAAATTATACAAACCCCAAAGAACACACACGAAAGGCCCTTACCCCACACTCAAACTTGAAATATACATGAAAAAATACTAAAAGTGTATTTAGGTAAGTAAACACCAGCTTGTAATGTGGATTAAACCTATAAGGCAATTCATGGATTCTATGGGATAAAAAAGGATAAATTTAAGGGTGGGTCTCATGTAAATATGTGTTTATCCAAAGTAGTGCCTCAATAATTTTAAATGTGTTTTTTCATAGTAATAGCTTTGAAAAGTTTCAATACAAGTTCTGGCAGGTGTCATGTCCCAAGATCACTCAAGAAATATGATCAAGATAAAATATGAAATATTTGGTCTAGAAATCCTTTTGGTAATGGTAATATGATATTGGGAAATCACCCATGTCATGATTAATAATAAAAAATTAATTCAAATGAATTTTAGAAATTCAAATCAAGAAAAATGGTATGGAAATTTCATTTACATGAATCAATTAATTCCATCAAATCATGAGTCCTCATTTAAATATTCATTCTTCACTTTAATCATACAATTCTCCATTTTACTCATTCAATCTTATTAACATTGAAATATAAAACATGGAATCACTAGATTCCTAAGAAACTCATGTCTCCTAGATAAGTCAATTAAAATATGAATTCAAGTGTGGGAATAAATTTTCTAATTAATGATTTAAAAGACTAAAAATGTAGGTAATATAGTTGGATAATATATAATTGATACTCTTACTCCCCTTTAAAATGGATTCTTCAAAATCAGCTGTGTAGGTTCTGTTATAACCAGTTCATGACATGTAACTAATCTTCACAATGTGCAATCCCACTCCAGCTTCTTTTTTTGATTTCTTCTTGTCTTGAGGGTTCTTCATTGGCTTGAAATTTTTCATCCTTGCATCATCTGACTTATCCAAAGTGAAACATTGAGTTAAGATACTAATTTTTTCACTCTTAAAACCTAAAAACAAGATAACAAACGAAAATAAAAGTTATTTATTGAAAAAATCAAAAGTAAAAATAGGATGTGAATAGAAGGATAGATCTTGGTTCAATCCCTCAAGTGGGCCCTGGGTTTTGACTGCCTCCAGATGAGTACTTCTAATAAATTATCCCCAATCTGATGGAGGGTGATGTTTTTTGCTCATGAACCAAAAAAAATTCTTCTTTCCCACATTCACTTGTTCCTTTTTGTTGAGAAATCCATGGATATAGCATACCAAATCCACCTCTATGAGAATGAGATAAAACTTGAATGGTGGTGGTGGGATAATGAATGAGTCCTCCTCTTTCTTGGTTTCCATTTTTCCAATTTATTTTTCATTCACTAATTCATTCTCAAGGTAAGATGCGTCATTAAAATAATCATCGTGAATTTCAGAGATTAATTCTATTTGAAGGAAATTAATTCTTAAAGAATCAATATAAAATTATTCCCTTTAAATGTATGCATCTTTTTTCTCTATTTCCTTATGAAAATCCACTATGATATTCTCTTGATCTCCCTCCAATAAATGATCAATATGTTTGTGGAGCTCTATTTGTTCCTCATTAGGTTCATCTTCTTTTTTCATAATCATCCTCTAGGGAACAATATAATTTGGTTGAAACTTAAAATTTCAAGAAAGGGGAGGTCATACACAATTCATTTTTAATAAAATTAGAAGATAACGAGTTCAAGAAAATATTGTCTCCCTAAGATTGTCCATATTCAATCTCCTCTTCAGTGGAAATAAGCTCTTGGAGTTGATTTGTAGTGGATAGAGGTAGGTAGCTGGTCTCCTCTATTTCTTGGATATCCTTAGAAAAGTCAAGGAGTTCTAGGGGTGGATCTTCTTAGACCTTGGAAACTTCATAAAACTCTGGAAAGTAATGGTAGATATCAGTTAGCTCTCAGGCCATTACTTCAAAAATTTCATTGTTCATGTCCTCCCTCAGTCCAGTTATGAATTCATTGAATGTATGTTCCTAATTATTTGACTTCAAAAATAACCTAACCTATTTAAAAATAAAAGAAACACCATCCTCTATAGAAAAGGGTGAGTCAATAATTGGTTCTTTCACTAGTGGGTAATTGTTCCATAAATTAAAGAAATAATCATTTGAAAACATCATGGAAAAGTTTTTTTTTTGTTTTTTTTTTAATTTAAACAAAGGTGAATTATTTACAATTATATTGTGTCACTACCTTCCCAACAATGGTTCCAAGTTTGACTCATGCCTGTCATGGGGTATGTAAAAACAATATTTTAATTACATAAGTATAGTATAGTAGTTGGTCCTAGGTAGTCTCCCAAAGAGGAGTGCACACAAAACAAGGTTTTCAATTTTTATAGGTTTTCTGAAAATGATTGGTTTTAATTCATTTTAATAACTGTGATATAAATAAAAAACTTGAATTTACTAGTGTTAAAAAATGACAAATATGATGATTGGATTGGGTTCGGATAGACCTAGTGTTGTACCATCACGTTTTCCAAATTTTATCTCTTCTTCTTCCTTTAACTGGTAAGAGAGAGATTCATCTACCGAGTCCTCTCTTTCCCTTGGTCAGATAGATGTGATGAGAATTTTCCTATCCAAAACCTTAGATTGGTCTATCCTCCTTCCAATGTGTTTAGAGTCGCAAAAGGTTTCTTGATCAATTAGATCAATCCCTGACCCAGAATTGTTGTTCCCTAATAAACCAAGATTCTGACATGTAATCCTACACACATACCTGACTACCGTCAAGTACTAACCACCCAACCCTAATCTTGATCCACCATATATATATTAGAATTAGGTGGAGGTATATGTGATCATCGGCCAAAAAAATTTATAATAACATAATCAAAAACCAAACACAACCACATTAGGAATTTAAAACTGAATTAAAAATTGAAACCAGAATAATAAGGAATAAGGAATTTGATTTATTTCAAGCACAAGAACTCATGAACATAGGTAGTTACAGCCTCACCTCTTCTCGATCACTCAAATGAAACTACCCCTCCATGGATGGGGAAATTGAGATGATGCGGGAGAGGAGAGACATTTTTATTGTAAAGAAAATAAAATAAAGAAATAGAATGATGCTGAAGGAGATTATCCCTCATGTGTCTTAAAAATAGTCTTTATAACACCATAATCTATTATAACCTAATATATTATATATTTCAAGTCTACATTTTTGAAGAATTTCACTTTGAAAAATGAATCCATCAATTATTCTATCATAATAATTTAATATCTATCTTATACAATCAATTAATTCATAGCCCTATAATATGTACACTTTATCTACCACTGATATTTTTTCTTAAAAAGATAATAAATATGAATAAGTATTTTTACTATGCTAAATTAATCATTGATTTAACAACACTTGTATATGACTTTAAACTTCATTTTTTAAAAGATAAACATTTTTATAAGTAGGGGTCCTCAATAGAATTTTGTATTGTAGGATTTGTAGGATAACCCACATTATTTTCAAAGATCAAGGTTTAAAAAATAAACCCAATTCTTATATGGGATTAAATAGGTCATCTTTTTAAATAATCTATTGTAACAACCTGGATCGTTATATGTTGTGAATTCCCAATGGAATTTTATTTTTTTGGTTTGGTGAAGGTTTATTTTCATAACTATGGATCTGATTAGGATTATGATTGTTTGTATGTCCTTAAAAGGTGTTTTTGGACATGGTTTGAGGCTTGGTAATTCTCTCAGGTGTTCGGGAGGACATCAAAGAAGTGGTCAGATAGATAGGATACTGAAAAGTGTAGTTACAATCAATTTACATTATGACAGGAGTGACGCATACCTGTCATGGGGCATGGAAAAACAATATTTTAATTACCTAAGTATAGTATAGTAGTTGATCCTAGTTGGTCTCTCAAAGAGGAGTGCACACAAAACAATGTTGTCACTTTTTGTAGGTTTTATAAAAAGGATTGGTTTTAATTAATTTGAATAACTGTGATATAAATAAACAACTTGAATTGATTGGTGTTAACAAATGGTAAATACGGTGATCAGATTGGGTTCAGCTAGACCTAGTGTTGTGCCATCATGGTTTCCAAATTTTCTCCCTTCTTCTTCCTTTAACTGGTAAGAGAGAGATTCATCTACCGAATCCTCTCTATCCCTTGGTCAGATAGATGTGATGAGAGTTTTCATATCTAAAACATTAGATTGTTCTATCCTCCTTCCAATGTGTTTAGGGTCGCAGAGGGTTTCTTGATCAATTAGGGCAATCCCTGACCTAGAATTATTGTTCCCTAATAAACCAAGATTCCGACATACAATATTACACACATGCTTGACTACCGTTGAGCACTCACCACCCAAACCTAATATTTTTCCACATTATACAGATTATAATTGGGTGGAGGTATATGTGATCATCGACCAAAGCAATTTATAATAATAGAATCAAAAACCTAACACAACAGCATTCGGAATTTAAAACTGAATTAATAATTGAAACCAGAATAAGAATGAATAAGTAATTTGATTTATTTCAAGCACAAGAACTCAAGAACACACATAGTTATAGCCTCCCCTCTTCCCGATCACCCAAATGAAACTACCCCTCCATGGATGGGGCAAGAGAGATGATGCGGGAGAGGAGATACATTTTTAATGTAAATAAAATAAAAGAAATAAACAGAATGATGCTAAAGAAGATGGTCCCCGAGTGTTCCTTGGATTCCTCCCATATACAAGTGTGTTGTTCAACTCCCTCATCATAATGGATAAAGTCATATTTATATAGGCCAAGTGGGTTCTATCCTATGGTCTTTAAATTTAAGATCTTTAGAATCTATCTTTAATATTTCATGCAGATTCTATCCACCAAAATTTTGACCATGGTATTCCAACTTAATGGATGAATTTATGCATGGTTTCTTCTTACAAGATATTCATAAATAACTTTTAAGTTTTATCCCAAAATTTCATATTCATCCTCCATGTTTATCATGATATATGGTCAATTAAATATGAGAATTTATTCTGGATGAATGTTTCCTTTTTCCTTCCCCAAACTTTGAGCATCCATGGGCTGCCTTAATGATGTTAAATCTTCATAATATTCAACATAAGAACTCCCAATTTAATTATATTTCCATTACAATTGGAATCACTCCAATTATTTGTGTTTTGACCGATTTATTACCAATTCATTGATGTGGGGTCCACACAGTCGTCCATAATAATTTTCCAACTTGATTGAATTTTTGGGACCATTGGATGGCCGAATTAAATCCTGGTTCAGAAACAAAAGATGAAAAAAAAATATTAAACTGCTAAAAAAGTAATAACATCAATTGGGTTTACATTTTAAAATATATGCATGAATTACCAAAGTGATTAAAATCTGTCAATATTTCCAAATTAAGCAGTTTTCATATTTAAGTTCAAAACACCCTATAAATCCAAAATTGATTTAAATAACACAAATTGATAAATTTTTAGTGATTAAATCATTTAATTATATATAAAAAATGATTAAAATATTATCTCTATCAAGTATTTATTCAAATCATGAATGTATTCTAGGGTTGCTTCTAGACCATGAATAGGGGTATCCAAGAGAGCAGATATTTCCTAATAGGATTCATATCATGAACCTATAGTTCACACTTTGAAAGTGTTAAGTTTAAGGGCCTCTTTTATACCTAGAAGTGGATTCAAAGTGTGAACCCCCTGTTCACACTGTGAACCATACGATGTACCCCATTTTCAAGGGTACTTTTGGTATTTTTACTAAGGGTCCATTTTTAAGAACCCCCTTAGGGTTCCTTCATTTTTTTTGACCAAAGGAGGTAGAGAATCAATCTTTGAATCTCCCACTCTTCCCTATTTTACCTCTTTTATCCGGGTGTTTTAGGAGTGTTTCATAACTTTAATTATTGGTAAGAACAATCCCTTATTTCTCATCACTCACTCTTCCTATATTTCAGTTAATTTGTCTAGGGTTTGGAGGGAAAATTTCACGAGAGTATGGTGAAATCATCCTTATTATTGTAGATTTCATGTGTGGCTCGTAGAGGATGTCCTAGTACAAGGTATCCAATCCATTTTTTGTAATTTTTTTAAAGTTATGTTGCTTTGTGAGTTTATTTAGGTTTCTTGGTGATTTTTGGTGAAATTATTCATTGAATTTTTGATATAATTTGTGTACTTTGTATGGTCTAGGTATAAGGGTTTTTCAAGAGTGGACCATGTCCCATTGTTCCTGGTTTTGGTGTCTTAGGGATGTCCGATGAGTTTATCATTAGTTGTGGAATTTAGGGAAATTGGTTTTAATTTTATAATTAATTAATATAATGGTGTTTATTTATGAGATAGGTTATTTTGGACTTGATGGGGGTTGATATGATATTAGAGTTATTTATAGAATTTTTGTTTAGGTTGGTTTCCTTAACTTAATTTGATTCACTTGTCTGATTGGTGATTTTATGTTCATGTTCCATTATTACTTTTCTTTATATTTCACGATTGTGTGTTCCATAAGGTATGGAAAAGATCATTTCAACCTAATATTCAACATAGACCACTTAGTTTTCTTAACGGTTTGATGTTGGTTCCCTGGTTGAATGAGTGTCAATGGATTTTTTATTGGTTTTGTGGTGTTATGAGTTAGATTTAAAAGAGTAAGAGATTT
Organism: Viscum album; assembly: GCA_963277665.1. Taxonomy (NCBI): domain Eukaryota; kingdom Viridiplantae; phylum Streptophyta; class Magnoliopsida; order Santalales; family Viscaceae; genus Viscum; species Viscum album. The sequence continues at coordinate 119,659,152 of OY728141.1, forward strand.
ACTTTTTAAAAATGGGGTTGAATTAAAATAATTTCAAATGAAAATAAGTTATTTGAGAAATGGGTTTTAAATGGTATTTTAAAATGTAATGTGGTTTTATAAGGAATGTTTTGATAGGATTTTGGCTAAGGGCCTAGAATGATTAGGATGGAACATGGTTTCTTCTCTAAATGATTTATAAAATGGATTATATGTCATGAGATAGAACACTAGATCCCTCCTAGCTAGTTTTAATCCAATAATTACACTCTAATCTATCCTTCAATAGGACAGGTTTTGGCGACTTTTTGTTGAGTAGGCACATCACACAGACATGGGAGGCCTTAGCCTAAAGTAAATGTACACATTAATGCACCTATATACACTAGTATAATTTTTAAAGATAAAAAACTCATACTATAAATTCATACATAACATCCAACCTACATCAAAATACAATAAATAGTACAATAGAAGCAAAGGGTGAAATACAAGCCCACTAAAAACTGCAAAGAAACCCAGCCTGCTAATAATACAGGGGTAACTACACAAAATCAAATCCTAGATCCATATGAGGTCCATATAGAATAACTAATATCCAACTTATCCTAGTCCATATAATACTCCAATGAAAATACTATCATCTATATAAGACATGACATGTGATGGAAGGGCCAATGTAGGGGTGAGTATATACATACCTTGTGGGGCACCCTAAAATCATCAAACATAAAGAATCAAGACAATAGTCATCTCATCATCATGAAGGTATGTCACTTAGGATATGAGAAATTGTAATATATAAAAAAAAATAACCTATGTATGCTCAAGATAGAAATTAAGCCTCAATTTGAGGTCATGACCTCACTACCATCCTATAATTCTACTAGAGACTCAAAGGAAATGCTCATCCAAGAGAACTAACTCTGTAATACTTTTGAACCCTGATGGAACTCATTTGATAGGTCTCACTCATTAAGTCTTACTATATTTTTGGCACTCATCTAAGAGATCACACTCATTGGTTCAATCCATAAAAATCACTATGGAAAATTGAGAGTGATCATCTAAGATACACACTCAATCAGACTACACCTTATCGGAAAATAACATATGATGATGCACAGATCGAGGATCACACCCAAAATATGGGGTATACCCGACCCTAACTATAACTCTGAATATATTTATACCAAGATATGGTATCTCATCTAGGGCCTCTAGGTTATACTAAACCCTACTTGGAATGAATCACTAAGTAATGGATTGTATGCCCATGTAAGTTGGTCACAATGATTCCTTAACCCATATCTAGGGAAGAAGGAGAAATGATAGAGGATCCCACTTTGAGTCTCATAGAGGGATTATGTAACTCTACATATGACTAAAACCATATAGGGGATCACATCCTATGCCCAGGACATGATTCCTCATTATACCTTCTAGGGGATGGACCAAGGGAATACACCCTAGAGAAATAAGTCCAATGGAAAACACCCAAGCTCACACCAAAGTTAAACCGAGAATAAAAAGGGCTCCAACATACCCTTGAAGAAGTAAACATTTTATATCATAGGGTATACGGTGTGTCTCAATGATTTTGTAACTTTCTGTGTATCTTTGTCTCAAACAACATGCATTTATCCCAATACATTACATGTTCTTTAAGATAAACAGTGTGTAGAGATTGATTTGACACTCAGCATGTTGTCTAGTCTAGACCGTGTATTATAGAACATTCCCATGTATTCCGCTCAATCCTAGGTACACTGGTTGTGTTTGAGTACTTTATGGAGTAAATATCATGTTTCATGACATACACAATGTGTGGTCTCACATGGATGCTTAGGTATGTACTCCGTATACATATTGATCCATTCACCAAGGCTTACATGGTGTGTGGGTAACCAATATGGTGTGTCACTCAACATGTATTCTTGGGAATGTACTCCCTATACACACCAAACTATCTAGATGAGGATCACACAACATGAGTAAATCACATGTCATGTGATATTTAACTCAATGTTTAAACCCTAGCCACCGTTTAGGGGGGAATACACGGTATGTAGTTCATAATTTTCTAAAAAAAATCAACTCTTCACATGGTTTCACACATACCTCCACTTATACTTATGATTTTTCTAGTAATTTCTTTGAGAATTCTGAATTTGAGTTGACCAATGTTCATGGTCATCCATAAGTTGAATTCCAGCCATTCCTCTCTATAAAAACATCATCATTGCCATCCCAAAGCAACAGGGATAGACCATCTCACAAATCTTACATCACCCACACCTCGATTGGATACCCACTTTATAGGTGGTAGGATTCCAATTACCAAATCTACTCATGAATCATTTTAGAAGAACCACATCGCATAAATGATCAATTCCATGAAAAAAAGAACTCTCAATCTAATATCAAATCCTCCATTATCATCACACTCTATAAATGCACCATCGATTCTGAACCCAAACCCATGGTATCTATTAGTTTCAAAAGATAACGATTGCACAATGATCAACTACTAGGTATTTATCAAATCACAGGCCAACAAAACCACTGACGATGACCCCATAATGATTGGTGGGAGAAAATCACAAAATAAAAGAAGAGAAATGAACATCATACATTTTTCTAGTTTGCCTCCATTCATTATTGTTAAAAAAATAATGAATAAAAAGAATTAAATAAAGAATAATCAAATATCACTGATCCATAAATCCTAGGAATTTAAACCCAAACGTGTAAATCAATGGTCAACCTGTGAATCAAGTTTTTAATAGGTTTGATTCACATTTGATAAGTGATAAAAAAAATAGAGATAAATCCATATAAAACAAACACCCTACATCAATTTTGGATCAATATCCAATGGAGAATGATTCCACATCGGTCCATGTTCTTACGGTCATCTACCAATGCACTCTCCACTATAGATCTATATTCAATCCCTCTATACAAATCCCTAGGGTTATGAGGATAACCTTGGGATTTACCCATAACTAGGTTTAAATAGTAGAGGATTAGGTCATGGTGATTAAATAACTAATAAATTAATATATTAATTTATTTAATTATCATCTGCCCATGACTGCACTTTAAAAACATTTCTAACATCAACAATAATTATTTCATGCCTAAGGTAAAACCTTTGTTTCGAATTTTATGGAAGTATCCGATTTAAAATTCGAGAACCCATTCGAGAGTGATTCTATTATTTCAAAAAAACTGCGGGCACGTGATATAATATATTTAATATTTTTAATATCACCACACCAAGGCTCTCTGGGCCTCATAATTACACATTGACTCAACACCTAGATTCAAAAATATTCATTAAAATATTCCAAAGTCTTATGTAGAAAAAATAAATTCATTACATTCTTCCCACCTTCAAGGATTTTCATCCTGAAAAGTGAAAAACTACTCACAAGTGAGGATACTGAGCTCTCAGCTTGGTTTCCCACTCCCGTGAGCTATCCTAAAGGTTCATGTACTATCAAAAAACATGCACCCAAGGGAAACACTTACTCAATAAGGGTATTCTCCTATAGGTTATCAAACTCCACCAAGCTCCTTGAACTCCATAAAAAGGTAACTCCACCCTCAATGTCCATCTCACCCCAATCGACATCATGCAACGAGTCATGCACATATCTCATTAGTTTCACCATGTGGAAAACACCAAGAATTCATTTTAACTATGATCACAAGGGAAAGAGGTACACCAACTCACTAAACCAAATTCCACCTTCCTCAATACAAAAATTACTCTTATAGTTTTTGGGAAGTCCTCATCCTCCTCTATATGAACTAAACCTTTCACAACCATCATTAGCACCAACTCTAGTCCCACAAGCACTATCTCTCACTAGATCTGACCAGTGTAGCAGTGACCTATAGGGTCTCCCATACATGTCCATAATTGATGTTACACAAATGGTGGTGTGGTAACTATTATGACACAAAAACTCCACAAATGGTAGATGATCATCCCAACTATTTCCCTTAACTAACAAGCAAACCTGAAGAATGCTCACCAGAACCTGAGTGGTCCACTTATCTGGCCATCTTCCTATGGAATAAACACCATGATCCACTACCAATAATTCTGAAATGCCTCTTGTATCCTATTTATAATCATGAATTAAATTGAGAATCATGATTTTAAATGATCATTAAGTGAATTCCATGAAGTCAGACTACTTCTTACATGCATAGGTGTCCCAAACTCTCCATTAAACTATGCTCTTAGATGATTAGGAAGTGGCCCAACTTGGTGTTAGTTTATGACCACTCTGATGGCATCATGACCAAATAGTGCTCATGGAATTCCCCATTATGAAAAACACAAAGATACAATTCCAGTTCCACTTCAATTGGGGAACCTTGACCTCCACCTATTGGTAAGTGAGACATCAAGAGTTAAACTCAACAAAACACTACAACATCTTTGGCCACCAATCCTAATGCCAAAGGATATTGGTATATACACATATCTCATGGGTGTACTACTAAGGGGTATCATAAAACCTCCTCAACACCTCCTTTCATAGCATGGTTATTTTCATCATCCACCCTCAGAAAGATATTTTTCTCCCCAACTTTATAAAATACATCGAGAACAAGTCTAGTGGATATCTAGTTACATAAGATCACACAATTTATATCCCCAAGTTTCACCTACCTAACACACTAAAAAAGTGAAGGGGTAACAAATATCAACTTTAGGAAATCTATACCATCCTCACCCTCATGGGTCAGCTGTAAAGAGATCAATTACTCTATCACCTCTCTCAACAATAGAAAATGGAAAACCTCACTATGAGCATCTGCTACCATGGACATGCCCTTATGTGGCTCTCAAACTAACATTTAATCAACCTTTGATGGTTCCAATATCTGAAAGTGCCCAGTCGAAGTGTTGTATCACTAAGAGGGGGAGGGGGTGAATCAGTGATACTCTTTTTCTTTTATGTTTCTTTTCAATTGAAACAACATTCACCTCCTATTAAGGATTTCAATTCCCTGTTGAGAAACAAATCAACACACATCTAAAGGAACATAAAGATTTACAAGGTTCACTATTCAATAAGAATATATATGTTCTTGGTATAGTTTGGAAATGATCCAATACCATACAATCCACTAAGAAAAAAATCCTTGGATTACAATGAGTAGGATGTACCCTTTCACTTGTGTAGAACTATGAAACAATACCACTAGTGCGTGTGCACCCTCTTTGCAAAATAGAGTAATACAATTATTTTGTAACAACTCATGTTACATGCGATTCTTTTCAATTCAACAAATGTATTCAAATTTTAAAATAATTTTTCTTTTCCTTACCTAGAAGAAAGGTAAGAACCACATGGACTTTGTTATGAAGTACTGAGTCCGATCATCTCTAAATAGGATTCTTTCAAAACAAATCTCCCAATCTGATATTTTTGAATACAAAGCTCCCATTACGATTCTTCCAAAAAAAATCTATCATTCTGATTCTTTCAATATAATGCTCCCATTCTGATTCTTTCAATACAAAGCTCCCATTCTGATTATTTCAATACAAAGTTCCAATTCTGATTCTTTCAATACAAAGCTCCCATTCCAATTTTTTAAATACAAATCTCCCATTCCAATTTTCTGATAGAAAACAATAGAGTAGAATTAGTACCACTTCAATTCATGAATACAATTGTTGAGTCGAAAAGAATACGAATGAATCATCACCACCCAAAACAATTGTCAATTTGAACAGAATTGATCTCTTCTTTTCTCTAGAAACCTGGAGCTTCTCTCTCTTCTTCTAGCCACACAAGTACAATGTACTGCATGCCTTTTATAGGTGACCCAAAACATGTTTATACGGGAATCCCAAAACACTTTCACACTCACTTAAATTCACCCAGATATGAATTTCTCTCGAAATCTCAAATAAATTATGACTTTCTTAACGCTTCTCGACTCTTCGCAAATCTTATACAATATTTCTCTCTTCTTTTCCAGAATCCCATTTCAATTGTCAATAAAAATACAGTTGATGAGAAATACATGGGTCTGAATATGATTCTCTCATACTAATTTCTTAAAAACAATGCTTGATACAAATACAATTGAATGTGTTTGAAGAAATTCACTTCTCCACTTGAGATACAATCACTCTTTTAAAAGAGAGGCTCTACCTTTGACAATTCATTCATATGTATCCTTCTATTTTATTTTTCTCTTTACCCACATGAGAAAACACACTTCATTCACCAACATGTGATTGTATCATGACTACCTTCATGACTTTGAAATCATTTAGGATCAGCTTTAACATCATCTTAATTCAATTGGAAATTATTGTAACTTTCCATTCATTCATGATTCTTTCTTTTCATCTCAATCCAAGCATGATATTTTCTAAATATAATGGTCTGGATACTATTATCCTGAATACGATCATGCTGGATACGATCATCCTAGATACAATCATGCTGGATACGATCATTCTGGTTACGATCATGCTGGATACGATAATGCTGGACATTTCTGGTTATAATTGTTGGATACAATATCTGATCATTTATGGTTACGATTTCTATATACGATCGCTGATCATTTCTGGTTACGATTTCTGGATACGATCGCTGGTCATTTCTGGTTACGATTTCTGGATACAATCATCCTAGTTACGATTGCTCAACATGATCAAATACAATCTAAAGACGTAGATCTGCCTGGATATGATACAAAAACAATATGATAAGGATGATCTGCCTAGATATGATACAAAACAATTTGAATATGATTCATTCTCAATCGACACCATCTCATTCCTTTTCTTCTACCCGAATATGATTGTTTTGAAAAACAATCGGTGTCTCATCTTACATTGACACAACTTCAATCAGCACCACTTACCATCGTCATCACCTTTCCCATCAGCATCACCATTTTCAATTGGCATCACCTATTCAATCGGAATCACTTTTCACTTCCACTTAGTATCCGATTGTTTTCAAAGAAAATCAATACAATCTACATATGATTGTTTTTTGATTATTTTGAAAAATAATAGGCACCACTACCTTCTTTTCTGATTGTTTTGAAAAAAAATAGGCACCACTACTTTCTTTTCTAGTTGTTTTGAAAAATAATCTGAACAAAATTATTTTTTGATTGGAAGCATCTATTTCACTCCCCCTTTATTCTATCAAGCCTGCATCACAAGTTCTCACATCAACTCATGATTTATATGAAATAAAAACCAGTAAAGCATCATCACAAATAACATGGGTCTGATTATTTTCAAAACAAACCCAAAACAATTGTTTCCACAAAACAAAGTGAAGTGATTTTCTTTCTTCAAAACATACCTTGACAATAAAAGACAACTCCTAAAACCTGAATCATCTTCATCATCAACTTTATCCCAACAATCTCAACCTTTGGATTTTTTTGTCAACCAAGTTTCATAAATCACTGAACTTTTTAAACTCCAAAAATGTATTACATGTCAATAATTCTAAGCCTACGTGAGCTAACTCATGTAGGAAACAAGAATCATTAATCGAAAAACCATGCTATCCAAAATCGTGATCATGACCACCTCTTTCTTTTCTTCATTCTTCCTATAAAAAATTTTAATTTCTTTTCTTAAAACCACTCCAACAAATAGTTAGAATAGTTCACACACTAATCAATGCTGAATTCACATCTTACCCACAACTCTCTCTTTTGTTCAATAGATTTATGAAAAAAACAATTCCCCCCCTTGAAAAAACAATCCAAAGGTAAGATGAGAGAGGGGACTGATACACATACCTCAACCTTGAAGATAATGAGGTTGGACACCCATATTCAACCTCATTTTTTATAATGATTCCTTCGATAAAGGTTTTGTGAAGATATCAGCAACTTGTTCTGATGTTGGAACATATGCCAACTTCAATTCATTCTTATCCACATGCTCTTTGATAAAATGATATTTGATATCAATATGTTTAGAATGAGAATGTTGCACTGGATTCCTGGTGAGATTGGTTGTACTTTGACTGTCACAACCCAAGATTAAGGGTAACATCACTTCAACAAGTAAGTCTTCCAATTGTGTTTTCATCCACATAAGTTGAGTAACAGCTTGAGTAGTAGAAACATACTCAGCTTCTTCCGTACTGAGAGTTACTGAGTTTTGTTTCTTTGAATTCCAACTAACACAATTATTTCCTAAAAAGAATAAACCACCAAATATAGATCTTCTATCATCAATATTTCATGCCCAATCTGCATCATAATACCCAAATAAATCAATACTATCTGAGCTACAATACCCGATTCTGAATTTTTTTGTGCCTCTGTTGTATCTGAGAATTATTTTTCTAGAAATAAGATATGATTCTCTTGAAGCACTCTAAAATATTTCACATAAGGTAACAGCATAAACAATGTCAGGTCTTGAGGGAGTCAAATACAATAGACTTCCAATCATCCTCCGATACTCTTTTTGATCAACTTCCTTTCCATATCCATCTTTACTCAACTTTGTTCCCACTGAAATGTGTGTGGAAACAGGTTTTAAATTTTCCACGCCAAACCTCTTGAGAAGTTCTTTTGCATAATTTTCTTGGGAAAGAAAAATTAATTCTTTATTTTGATGGATTTGTAACCCAAGAAATTATTTCATTTCTCCTAGAATGGACATTTCAAAAACATTCTTCATTTCTTCAGAAAAACTTTCACAACTTCCTTCATCATTCCCAGCAAAGATAATATCATCAATTTAAACAATTACAATGAGGGAATACTCTTGACTTTCTCTGATGTAAATATTTCTATCCACTCTTCCTTTGTTAAAATTCGTATTTCTTAAACATGTATCCAATTTGGAATACCATTCCCTTAGAGCTTATTTTAGACCATACAAATCCTTTTTCAATATTCACATATAACCTTCATCTTTTCCAATAACAAAGCCACAAGGTTGTTCAATATAAACCTCTTCTTCAAGATCACCATTTAGGAATTCAGATTTAACATCCATTTGAAAGATCATGTAGCCTCGTTGTGTGGAAATAACAAGAAAGATTCTGATTGTTTCAAGTCTTGTCACAGGATCAAAGATTTCATAAAAATAAATACCCTCAATCTGTGAGTACCCTTTTCACACCAATCTTGATTTGTTTCTTATAACCTCACCTTCTTCATTCAGCTTGTTCCAGAAAACCCATTTTGTTCCAATGGTGTTTTTGTTTTCAGGATTGGGTATGAGTTATCATGTATTATTCTTTTTTATATGATCCAATTCATCTTTCATGGATTGAACCCATTCCAGATGCTCAAAAGCTTCTTTCACATCATTCGGTTCCACTTTTGAATACAATGAATTATGTGTAATGAAATTGGTTGTTCTTCTTGCTTGAACCTTATGATTTTGATCACCAGTTATATTATATGATTCCACATGTTTCCTTATCCTTGGATAATATTTTAGATTTTCTTCATCACTTGAAATAGCTGAGTCCGATTCTTCTTCTTGAGAAGGAATACACTTGTCTGCATCCTTATCAGAATTGTTTTCTTCAACTTTCTCAACTTCATTGTTTTCCTCAACTTGTTTCTCTTTCTCAAATACTTCAATCACTTTCACATCAACTGAATAAACAATTCTTTTTTGTTTATTTGTTGTAGAATCTTTATCCTCTTCCTTCTGGAATGTATCCAAGAAATATTTCATCCTCACCTTTCTACTCAAACTTACCATAGTTTGCACCTTTATTTTTAATAATACAAGGACTCCTGAAAACTCTAAAGTGCTTAAAACATGGATTTTTTTCATAAAAAAATTAATAGGGAGTCATACCTAATTGGGTCCTATAGAAACAATAGTTATGAATATAAAAATTTGTACTCATGTATTTCCTCAAAAAGTAATGAGAAAGACCATGCTCAAGTAACATGGTTCTTCCCATTTCCACCAGGCTTATATTATTTCTTTCAGAAACCACATTTTGTTGGGGAGTGTATAGAGAGCTATACTCATGCCTAATTCCATGCTTCTCAAGATAGTTTTCAAACTCTTCACTTCTGTATTCACCACCTTTATCATTTTTCAACTTCTTCACAGAATACTCACATTCCTTCTCAGTTTTTCTTCTAAAACTTTTAAACATTTTCAAAGCATCCAATTTTTGTTTCATGTACATAACACAAGTAATGAGAGTAAAATCATCATTTAAAGTAATGAGTTACTTATCTCCATGTGTTTATTGTTTTATCATTGGACCACATATATCAGAATGGATTAGCTCCAGGGGTTGTTTTGAACAAATATCAACTTTCTTATGCACAACATTAGTAATCTTTCCTTTCTAACAAATTGTGCAACACCAATCTCTACTTATTGGAAAATCAGGAATATCTCAATCACTATCTCTTTTAGATAACTTGCTCATGTTTATCTGACACATTTTTTCTAATCCTTTTATTCCATAATTGATTATCTTCCACTATACTTATGTAACAAGAGTTTTTTGAGTCACCAACCTGAAATAGGTTTCCTTTCATACATTGACCTCTTGTAACAATCTTTCCATATTCTTCACTCTTTACAACAAATCCATATTTCTTGAAGATAACTTTGTTACCCTCATCACAAAATTATGAAACACTTAGAAGATTATGTTTCAGCCCATCAACATACAATGTTTACTTAGATTTCATCTTTTCTTTTCTAATGATGGCTGACACAACACCTTTAATTTTCAATGATTCATCATTTTTAAATGTCACTGTGCCTTCTATAAAATCTTTCACATCCTTTAATAATTTTAATTCTCCTATCATGTGAGAATAACACCCACTATAATGTATCTAGGGTCATTCTCCTTTCATGGATTTTAATGAAGTTTCAACAACAAGTGCCTTTTCTCCATTATTTTAATTCTTCACCTTCGGCTTTTGAGAATTGAGAATCTTTTTTTGAGCCGGTAACAAAACAAGACATCATTTTGCAAGGTGTCCAGGTTGTTCACATCTCTCACAAATATTTTCCAAGGGTTGGAACCTATTTTCAATATTCAATTTATTATTTTCAGATTACTTCAAGACAACCTTCTCATTTTTATTTCTTTGAGGAGACTGAATCCCCCTCAATCTCTTCCTTTAATAACCTGTGGGATAATAGTAATGTTTTTGATTAAACTAACACGTACTTGTTGTGTGCCCTAATCCACCACAATACTAGCAATACCCATAGAGAGAGTATTTTTCTCTAAAACCTCAATACTGATCAGAATTGTGAATGTATTTCTCAGCCACTTTCTTCTCTTTATTTTCCAATTCACCAACCTTTATATTATCAATCAGATTCATTATTTTCTTTTCTGAACTATTGGTACCATAAGTATTGGAAATAATTTCATATTCATAATGTTTCAAAACATTCCCAACCTTATTGGTCTTGTCCAAATACATAAAATTCCCATCTTTATTCATTTTAGAAACAATTCCATTTTTATTCTCAAACTTTGAAGGTGTCTTTTATTGAACCTTCTTAAGTTTCTCATTATGAGAACATTCACCAACTTCAGTGATAGATTTTTGGAAACATAGACTTTTATTTTCAGCTTTAGAGAGTTTTTGTTGCACAAGTTCCAACTCTTCTTCTTTAACTTTTAGCTTCACCTCTAAATTCTCATTACAATTCTTTTCATCTTCAAGATATTTCTTCAAATCATCAATCTCTTTAATCATATTTTCTTTCTCACCAGAAAAACATTATTAGTTGCTTGACCATTCATCTTCCATATTTTTGTTTTTCATTTCAAGCCTTTGGATCTTTCTTAGACATTCTTTCAAATCTTTTTTCAGATTCATTTCAAGATGAGTTTCTTCTTCTTCAGAACTACTGCTTCCAAATTGTTCATCATTCACTATTCAATGAAAGTATTTTCATTACCATACTCAATGGATTTTTTGGATTCAACATCACTCTCTTCTTCTTCATCATCTTTGCACAAGAAACTTCTTCTTTTTTATTTGAATAATTTCTTTTATTTTCCTTTGTCTCCATTTTTCTTCCCCGATCTCCTTATCTTTCTTTCTTCAATATCACTATCATATTCTTTCTTTCTTTGAGGAAAATTAGACACAAAGTGACCAACGCCTCCACATTCAAAAAATTTCAAGGGTAGTTTCCCATTTTCTTTCTATGTACCTCTTTTCACATTGTTACAAAACAAGGTTAGGATTTCATTGATATTTTTACATACCTCGTTTTCAGAGTCAGAATCACTAGCTTCATCTTCAATAACAATCTTCTTTGAAATTCTTTTCTTCATAGCCTTGAAAGAAATTTCTATATCAACCTTGGTTTTGTTCTTCATATAATTCTCTCCTCTCATTTCATATGTGATAAGAGTGCTATGTAAGTCATCAAGAGATAATGTTTCATGATCTCTATATTCCAATGAAGAAACTTTTGCATCGAATTTTTTAGGTAGGATTCTCAAGATCTTTTCAACAACTGTAGAGTCTTTCAGATTTTCACAAAGACATCTGATAGTACTCATAATGTCATTCACCCTGGTAAAGAATTCTCAAAAAGATTCATGCTCACCCATCTTAAAATCTTCATACTTCAATCTCCATATTTTTAACTTTTCCTTATTTAATTTTATATTTCCTTCGTATATATTTTTCAACTTATCCCATATAACTTTAGTTGTTTCAACACCTTTCACTCTCAATAATTCATTTTTAGAAAGTGATGATGATATATCATTCTTGGACCTTCCATCATTCCCAAGAAACTTCTTATCAACAGGTGTAAGTGGAGCACTATCATCAATAGGAGGAAACCCAACTGTTGCAGCTTCAAGAACATCATAACTGATAGTCATAAGATATGGCAGCATTCTATCTTTCCAGATATGATATTTCTTTCCATCAAAGACCGAAATACCTTTACTGTTCACACATTTCAAGTTATCTATCATCAAAGAATAACGAAGGTAACCTGAATTTGATACCAATTGAAATTGATCAGTAAAAGTGTTGTATCACTAAGAGGGGAAGGGGTAAATCAGTGATACTCTTTTTCTTTTATGTTTCTTTTAAATTGAAACAACCTTCACCTCCTGTTAAGGATTTCAATTCCCTGCTGAGAAACAAATAAACACACATCCAAAGGAACACAAATATTTACAAGGTTCGCTATTTAATAAGAATAGCTACCTCCTTAGTATGGTTTGGAAATGATCCAATACCATACAATCCACTAAGAAAACAATCCTTGGATTACAATGAGTAGGATATACCCTTTCACTCATGTATCACTATGAAACAATCCCAGTAGTGTGTGTGTACCCTATTAGCATAATAGACTAATTCAATTGTTTTTTAACAACTCATGTTACCTGTGCTTCTTTTCAATTCAAAAAAATGTATTCAAATTGAAAAAAAAAATCTTCTTTTCCTTACCCAGAAGAAAGGTAAGAACCACCTGGACTTTGTTATGAAGCACTGAGTCCGATCTTCTCTGAATACGATTCTTTCAAAACAAAGCTCCCAGTATGATTCTTTTCAATACAAATCTCCCATTATGATTCTTCCAAAACAAAGCTCCAATTCTAATTCTTTTAATACAAAGTTCCCATTCTGATTCTTTCAATACAAAGCTACCATACTGATTCTTTCAATACAAAGCTCCCATTCTGATTCTTTAAATACAAATCTATCATTCTGATTCTTTCAATACAAATCTCCCATTCTGATTTTCTAGTAGAAAAAAATAGAGTAGAATCGATACCACTTCAATTCCCAAATATAATTTTTTGAGCCGAATATAATACGAATGAATCGGCAACACCCAAAATAATTTTCAATTCGAATGGAATTGATCTCTTATTCTATCTAGAAACCCAGAGATTCTCTCTCTTCTTCTATCCACACAAGTACAATGTACTTCATGCCTTTTATAGGTGACCCAAAACATGTTTAGGCGGGAATCCCAAAACACTTTCCCACTCACTTAAATTCACCCAAATCTGAATTTCTCCTAAAATCTCAGAGAAATTATGACTTTTTCAATGCTTATAGATTCTTCTTGAATTTTCTACAATCTTCCTCTATTCTTTTACAGACTCCCATTTCAATTTTAAATACAATTACAATTGATGGGAAATATATGGGTTTAAATACTATTCTCTCATGCAGATTTCTTCAAAACAATGCTTGATACAAATCCAATTAAATGTGTTTGAAGAAATGAACTTCTCCACTTGAGATACAATCACTCTTTTAAAAGAGAGGCTCGCCTTCTGAAAATTCATTCATAAGTATCCTTCTCTTTTCTTTTCTCTTTACCCACATAAGAAAACACACTTCATTCACCAATATGTGATTTTATCATGACTACCTTCACAAAATTGAGATCATTGATGATTGGCTTTAGAATTATTTTAATTCAATAGGAAAGTATTGTAACTTTTCATTCATTCCTACTTATTTCTTTTCATCTAAATCCAAGCATGATATTTTCTGAATACATTGGTCTGGATACTATTATCCTAAATACAATCATGATGGATATGATCATCCTGGATACGATCATCCTGGATATGATCATTCTGGTTATGATCATGCTGGATATGATCATGCTGGACATTTCTGGTTACAATTGCTAGATACGGTCACTAGTCATTTTTGGTTATGATCCTGGATACGATCGCTGATCATTTATGGTTACGATTGCTGGATACGATCGTTGATCATTTCTGGTTATGATTGTTGGATACGCTCACTGTTCATTTTTAGTTACGATTTCTGGATATGATTGTTGATCATTTCTGGTTATGATTTCTGGATACAATTGCTGATCATTTCTGGTTATGATTTCTGGATATGATCATCCTGGTCATGATTTCTCAACATTATCAAATACAATCTGAAGATAAAGATCTTCCTGGATATGATACAAAACAATTTGATAAGGATGATCTTCTTAGATACGATACAAAACAAAATGAATATGATTCATTATAAATTGACACCATGTCATTCCTTTTCTTCTACCCAGATACAATTGTTTTGAAAAACAATCAGTGTCTCATCTTCCATGGGCCCCACTTTGATTGGAACCACTTACCATTGGCATCACCTT
The DNA here is from genome assembly GCA_963277665.1 of Viscum album. Classification (NCBI taxonomy): domain Eukaryota; kingdom Viridiplantae; phylum Streptophyta; class Magnoliopsida; order Santalales; family Viscaceae; genus Viscum; species Viscum album. The sequence continues at coordinate 119,674,285 of OY728141.1, forward strand.
TCCCATCAGCATAACCTTTTTTAATTGGCATAACCTATTCAATAGACATCACTTTTCACTTCCACTTGATATTCAATTGTTTTGAAATACAATCGATAAAATCTGGATACGATTATTTTCTGATTGTTTTGAAAAACTATAGGAACCACTTCTTTCTTTTCTGATTGTTTTGAAAAACAATAGGCACCACCACTTTATTTTCTCGTTTTTTTGAAAAACAATCTTAATAAAATTTATTTTTGATTGGTAGCATCTCTTTCAATCCCCCTTTCTTCTATCAAGCTTGCATCACAATTTCTCACATCAACTCATGATTTATATGAAATACAAACCTACAAAGCATCATCACAAATAACATTGGTCTGATTATTTTAAAAACAACCCCAAAACAATTGTTTCCACAAAACAAAGTGAAGTGATTTTATTTCTTCAAAACATACCTTGACAAAAAAAGACAACTCCTGAAACCTTAATCATCTTCATCATCAGATTTTTCCTAGCACTATCACTCCCATGTATGAGAATACATATCCCAATAAGTTAACCTACTGAATCCAAAACCGATACTTCTAGAGCTTCCAATAAAATTGGTACTCTCAACTCATGTCTAGAACTATATTCCAATGTATTGAGTGCTTCACCTCTAACACCAAGTATAAGAGGGTTTAATTGAAGAATAATACCATGAACCTATACAATATTTTTTGAAGGACCCGGTTTATAAGTCTCACAAACACCACTGGGGTATCCAACATTCCAAAAGGTATCACCATAAACTCAAAGTAATTGTAGCGCCTTTATAAATCCACCTTTGGTACATCCTCCTCTTGAATTTGGAGCTAGTGATAACCTACCCTAAGGTTAAACTCCGAGAACCACTTTCCCCCTAACCACTAGTTTCATCAATTATTGGGGGTGGATACTCCTTCTTATAAGTCACATGATTCAAGTGACATCAATCCATACCCAACATCAAGATATCATTAACCTCATAAAAGAATAACACTGGGATGCCCATGAAAATTCATTGGGACTAAAGATACCCTAATCTGTAGATTTTATAACCACACTTTTTTCTCTCATAACCACACGGGGTCATACGATATTCTAGCACATATATCGGGTCATCCCTAGAGGTAGGTCTATATAGGAAACAAAATTTTTATAGGAAGTTAAGCCTAGAATATACTCAAATAATATACTCATGTACTCTTCCAACACTATAGGAAACTGAAATATTATAGCATTCATAGCTCTAAGGGTCATACTAGATAACTGATAAGAAATTGGTTGTATCCTATTGAGCCTGATCTCATACTACTCTTCCTAAGATCACTCCTTACCAAAGAAGGAATACTCCATACCACAACTCAGATTCACTACAACCCTCACTGATAATATTAAACTGATAATGGATGGTAAACAACCATTCCATACTAATAAAATCATTGTTGGGTATCACTACCACTATGAAAAGGTTCCACATGAGGTTCTCTCTCCTCCCAGAGTCGGGTTACTCTATCGATAGAAGTGTGTGATCACTGATCCGCTCTATAGGAGCCTCTGAACACAAGTTTCAAGCTAAAAAGGCTCTTATAATATCACTAGGTCTCGAATAGGGGATATGTTTAGGGAAATGTGTCTTGTGACTATGTACTAAATCTACATCTAGAGAAAAGAAGACATGTATCATACCTTAACCCATACTCAAAGAATTAATGTCACAAGATCTTACTACCTGAAGCTATCCTTTACCTTTCCACTAGTTCACCACAACCATGGCTTACTATGACACCTTATCACATCAAAAGTAACTCAAAAAAACAATTATAAGGAACTTATCTACCCCACCCTGACAATATCCTCTTTGGGTGGCACTAACTCACCTATATGGTTTTATATCACATCACAAGAACTTGTCTTGGTGGGGAGAAGAATCCCTCTTTATTTTGTGCCTGAATCCATGTCAAACATCACCAACACAAGGCTCAACCAACACCCCACATTTTCATAAAGAATTATATTTACCAATACCACCATCAGGAGGGGTCCTATCCAAGTGGTACATCCCCCCTATATACTTACTCTAAGCCTATACCACACAAGAAGGGGATTTGGATCACCTCAAATCATCGATGATCTCTATATCTGAAACTCATGAAGCACACTCAGTATAGGTGTATCATTTTTGGTAATTCTTAAACTAACTACTGCTTAACCTGATGGGGAGCATCCACCTGAACTACCAAAGGTGGGTCAGCATGTTGTTGAACGGGTGAAGACATCACACTCAATCCACCTAGAGGAACTTCCTCCTACATAGTTCTGAAAACTAAAGCATTCTCACCAAGTAAATCATAACCATGATCCCACTATAGTAAATAATAGAATATCAAGGGAGATGATTCAAGAAGTACATGGAACCACAACCCATTTCTATATGATTTTTGTATCAATGTTTTCCCAAAAACCAATGCCCACATGTGTCGAGTTAAAAATCAAGTTATCAGAGTAATGTTGAATAGATATGATGGTCGTTGCACCAACATTGGGTTCCATATCCTGAAAGATAAAATCAAAACACTTTAACATTGTTTCCCAAGTTCCCAAACCAAGCCTCACAGCTATAAAATCTCCAAACTCTAATCCTAAGGTGACCTTCCTCTGTTACCACTCTATCGCCACCTGACACATCAAGGCCCACCTAGCAATAAGTAAGCTAGGAATGACACCCTAAACCTTCCTTCAGTGGAAAAGAAGATATCTACTACCTCCAAGTAGGCATATCACACACATGGGATGCCTTATCCTAAAGTAGATGTACAGATGCATGCATATCCATACCCCAGTATAATATAGAAAGATAAAAAACTCATATTGTAAATGAATGCATAACATATATCCCATATCAGAGTACATTAAATAGTACAACAGAACCAAAGGTTCAAATACAAGCCCACCAAAATTATAAAGAGACCCAACCTACTGACAACACATGGATAGCTATCCAAAAGAAACTCTTGGATCCATCTGAGGTCTATCTAGAATAACTAAACTTAACCTAATCCCAGTACAGATAGGAAACCAATGAAAACACTACTATATTCATAAGACAAGACATGTATGAGTAGATCCCATACAAGGGTGAGTATATACATACCCAGTAGGATTCCCCAAAATCACCAAACACAAATCATCAATAGAGTAGTAGACTCGTCATCACAAAGGTATGTCTCTCAAGATATGAGATATAGAAATATGTAACAAAAATAAAAAAGGTATGCTCAAGATAGACACTAATTATCAAGGTGATTTCATGACCTCACTACCATCCTAGGATTCTATTGGAGGCACAAAGGTAACTCTCATCTAGAAGAACTCACTCCATGAGCCTTATAATCACTTATGGATCTAATCTGGTATGTATCACTCATCAGGTCTTACTATATTGTTGGTACTCATTCAATAGATCACACTAGTCAGGTATATCTAAAAGAACCACCAAGGAAAACTAAGTGGTATCATCTGAGATACACAATAGATCGAACTACACATTATTGGAAGATAACAGATGTTGATATAGAGATAGGGGATCACACCTAGGACTTATGGGGTATAATTAACCCTAAATAGAACTCAAAATATCTCGATACATAGATAGGGGATCTCACCCAAGGCCTATGGGGTGTATTGTACCCCACCTCGAATGACCCTCTAAGTAGGGGATCATACACCCATGTAATTTGGTCATAATTATTCCTTAAACTCCACATAGGGAAGAAAGAGAAATGATAGAGGATCCCACTTCATGCCTCATGGAAAAATTCTTTAACTCTATTTGAGACTAAACTCATAGAGGGGATCACATCCTATGCTTGGGATGTGATGCCTCATTTTACCCTCTTAAGTATGGAATAATGGAACAAACCTTAGAGAAACAAGTCTAAAGGAACACACCAAAGATCACACTAGAGATGAACTATGAATAAAAAGGGCTCCAACTTTCCATTAAATAATTTCCCGGTGTGTATTATAAGGTACAAGGCATGTCTCATTGAGTCCAGTACTGCTCATGCCTCACTATCTCACATGGAGTTCATTTCTCCAAATATATGGAATGTTATTTAAGATACACGACATGTAGATATTGGTTTGACACTCAATGTTTTGTCTAGTCTAGTTTGTGTATTATATTTCATGCTTGTTTACTTAGGGAATGTCTTTGTACACTAGTATTGTTCAAGTACTTTCTAGAGTACATGGTGGGTTCCTCGACACACACAATGTGTGAGGTGACATGGGAACCTGGTCATATAATATCTATAATCAATGATGCATTCTCTAAGTCTTACACAGCTTGTAGGTAACCAACATGATGTGTAAGTCTACATAGATTCCTATGCGTATAATCCCTGTGCACACTGAACTGGATGATTGAGGATCACATAGTGTGTAAGTAAATCACATGGAATATGATATTTAACTCAACATTTAAACCCTAGACACTACTTAGGGAGAACTATATGGTGTGAGTTCCTTAGGACCACATGGTGTATCATTCAAAATTTTCCATAAATTCTAGCTCTTCATGTAGTTTCACTCATGCATCCACTACTACCTTTGATTCTACCAATAATTACTCCATGAAGTATGGATTTGAGTTGGCTACCATCCACAATTGGCCAAAAGTCAAATTCCAGTCATTATTCTCTATAAAACCATCATTGTTGCCATCTCAAAGTAACCAATATAGGACATCTCTCAAATATTACATCATCCATACCTAAATTGGATCCCATAATCATCAGTGTCTAGATTCCAACCACCACATATACTCATGAATCATTTTTGAAGCACCACATCTCTCAAAAACCTGATTCTGTGAAAAATAATAACTCATGATCTGATATCAAATCCCTCTTAATTATCACACACTAAAAATGCATAATTTATTCTAACCTCAAACCCATGGTATTGTTCCATTACATGAAATAAAGGTTTCCCAATGACCAACTACCTAGTTTTTTTCAAATCATTGGCCAAAGAAACCACCAACAACTGACACATGATTATTGGTGGGAGAAAGGCACAAAACTCGAAAGTAATGAACCTCGGCTATTGTTTGGGTTGGCCTCAATCCATTTTTGTTAGAATTATGGAAAAAGAAAAAAAAATAAAGGGATTATAATAAAATATAATTAATCCCTAAATCCTGGGAAGATAAACCAAAAAACATAAATCAATGATCGACCTAAGAATCAAATTGTTAGGAGGTTTGATTCATGTTCGATAGGGGATAAATAAATGCATATAAATCCATATAAAAAATTCCCTACATCAAGTTTGGATCAATAACTGATGAAGAATGATTCCACATCACTATAATTTGAAATATCCATGGACTCCTTCGATAAATATAATCATCATGGCACTCCAATATTCGATCCATGATTCTACATTCATCCACCAACGCACTCACCACCGGATCTCTCCATCTAATATATCTCTCCAAATCCCTAAGGTTATGAATATAACCCTAGTATTTACCCATAAATAGGTTTAAATGGGAGAAGTTTAGGTCATGTAAATTAAATAACTGATAAATTAAGAAATTAATTTATTTAATTATCATCTTCCCATGACTGCACTTTAACAAAACATCTGGAACCGGCAAATATTATGTCATGCCTAGGGTAAAACCCACATTTTGGATTTAATGGTGGTATTATATTTTAAATTTGAGAATCCATTCAGGATTTATTCTATTATTTTAGAAAAAAAAATATGTGTGTGGGATAAAATATTTTTAATATCACCACTCCAAGGCTCTCTGAGGCTTGAAATTCTATGCTGACTCAGCATAAAGTTTTGAAAATATTCCTTAAAATATTCAAATGTATTACACAGAAAAAATATAGTCATTACATTTTACTTGGTTTCCAAAGTAAATCGTGATATGATTGATTGATATGGTTTTGGTCTGTTTCAACTCATGGGGGTGATTCCCTATTTTCCAAAGTTTTTGAGATTTTTGTTCTTATTATTTGTGTTTCTAGGTGTGTATGTTGATAAATGATTATGTGTGTTGTGTGTATATCCCCGTGAGAACTTTGTTTTAGTATCAAAGTGGTGGGTTGGTCTAAATGGATATAACAGAACCACAAGAGGGTTGATATGGGTATTGAGATGGGTTGATATGTAAGGTTATCTCCCATGTGACTATTGATCTACTATTAATTTAGTGAGCTTGTGAAATGGATTATATTCCATGTTTTTTATTTCCTATGTGTGCTGATTTTAGGGTTATAATAAGTTATGGATACCGATGTAGGAGAGGATCCAGAGGCATAGCCTTTCCATGAGTGGGATGGAATTGGAAATATCACCATAGGATATATGGGATATTAGCATGCATGATTTTGGGTCATACCCTAAGCGATAAGGTAGTGGTTGTAGAAGGGGCCCTTCTATGAGTGAGATAGCCTGGTCGACCACACCTTGAGTGAGAGATGTGGGTTGATAGAAGGATGTTTGGTCATTCATGAGTGAGATAACTGGATTAGGATGTGAGACTGGATGGTGGGACCATCATTAGTGAGATGGGGTTCATGTTTTGATTTTTTGTGAATTATAGATGGATTTCCCTACCTTGAATGAGAATGTAGTGGTCGGTTGGTGAGGCAACATTCATTGAGTGGGAAGGGATGGTTGGACTCTTGATACAATATTTAATGTGGCATGGAACCCTACCCTATGTCTTTGGGTATGGTTTAAGGACTTTTTTTGACAACATTACAAATATATTTGAGTATGGGTTGGATTGTGGTTTATGTGATTGTCTTATTTTTGGCGTGGAGCTAAAGCGGGAAGGTTCAGAAGTTGTGGTGGCCTTATTAGCACATGATGACCTGACTTATACGATTGTATGTATATTGTGTGTTATTTTTCTGGTTGGTGTGTTTCACTGACACAACTACACATATTTATATGTATTTGATGGATATTCACTTGATCATAGTAGTACTCAATATTATTGAGGCATTGGGGATTCCAACTGGGACATTGGACTTATACCCTACCTGTATACATGGCATGGGTTTCGATGTACATGGGTAGAATTTCTCTTCTATCTCAAGACACAAGTATCACTTAGATATGGAATCATGGAATAGGTCTATCAAGTCATGGAGGCTGAGGATTCAGTGGGTTGGTTCAAGAGAGTTTAGATAGATATCGGTCATTTTATTTTTAGTTATTTTTTCAGTATGTACTAGACAATGTATCATTTATTTATATATGATGTATGGTTTATTTTTTACTACTACCATTACTATGTTATGGTTGATGCATAATATATACTATTTTAACAATTTCTATTATAGACTAAAGGTGCCTTTTCATCTCCCTGTTTTATTTCTACAAGTTTTTGGGATGTCCGTTATATTCACAGGTTATACCAAATTTTCAGTAGATTTGATCATGACCCTTGGGACTTATTTAGAGGGAATATTATCCATATTATTATGTTATACCCTTGCCTCTATTCTGTAACCTCTATCATATAGGGACGGATTATTGAGTTCATATAGAGACTCTCACTCAGGCGTCATTCAGATGATCTGGAATGGGGAATTATAATGGATTTAGTTTAATTAGTTTATGATTATTAGTGGAAAAATAAAACTGAAACACAGGTGGTTCTATCTTCAAGAAATAAAAGCATGTAAATATATTAAAAAATGGTATCATAAATAATTGGTATTCACTTCTTGCAGTAGTAGAATCTATCTTCTTCCTTCAAACTTGATGGAATATATTTGAGGAAGATCGTGATGAGAAGTGAATAAAAACACCCAACCTCTAAGGGAGTACATTGTCCAATGGATCTATGATTGTATATTGAGGATACCCAAGAATTTGAATTGTTTGCTTCACCTTCTTGGGTGATATAAACAATTATATAGAAGAAGATAATGTTTCAACAAATTTGTATGAAACTGATCATATTAGTCATGCCAAAAAATGAGATCCAAAGTATCCACACACTTTACACTCACCCAATAGAAGTGATCATTCCTCTTATATAGATGAAGATCGTCTCTCCTACTTCATAACACATCTCATTTTTTTCTATTGTTAAGTGCAATTTGTTTAACACGCTTCAATGAATAAATCTAAATCTTTAATAAACCAACATTTGGTTCATGACTTGATGAAACCATTCATGAGAAGTTATAAAAAAATTTGCATCACATGAAACTCATATATGAATCTCATGCATATTAATATTATTTATATATATATTTATTATTTTCATTAATCATATGCATTTAGTTTATGTACATTATATATATAATATCATATTATGTGTGTGTGTGTATTTATATATAGGTAGATACTTCATACATCATATGAAAATTTACATGTATCTCATGAATGTTTATTTTAGTGCACATCCAACACATTACATGAGGACTTCGCAATCTAATCCTATGAACTGCAGTCTAGCCCATGGTCTGAACTACAAGCTAGTAATTTTATTAAAAATCATTTTTTATAATAAAAAACTTGTTTTTTATAATAAAAAATAAAAGTTTGTTTTATAAAAAAAATTAAAACATTTTGCTTATAAGTCTTTGAAGAAGAATCTTTTTTCACATGAATTTTATATTTTTTTTGTTTTCCATAGTCGGTCCCTCCATAGATTAAATTTAAAAATAATGATTTATTATGTAAAAATTAAAAAACAGATGTTGTTGATGAAAAATTTATGGAAGTAATGTTTCCAGAAAGGTATGACTTTGAAATGAGGTGTTTGAAGGTGTTGTCACAGACTATACCTTCATATACCAACATCAACTATATAATTCTTAAATTAAATTTATCTTATTTTAAATATCATAAAATATTCAAATTATTTTTTTATAAATTATAAAATTATTTACTCTAAAATAGTATTTCCCCATGGATTTGTATAGAACATGAAGACATATTAAATAAATAAAATGTAATATATAGCATTGAGTTTGCATTATATATAAATGGATTTTCCAGTAAGTGGGAAAATATAGTCTAGGGAAGCACATGAAGATATCAAATTCTATTTATTCATTATTTTTGGTATTTTTTTATTCATGTTGTGTTTTGAAGTGAACTATTTTTGAATCTCCTGTGACATTGAAGTTCCATGTTTTAAATTGTTGACACCTTTATTTATTTGTGGAAGAAATAATTTATCAAAATCATGTTGTAAATATCTTTGAAAATAATATATTAAGCAATTGATTTTTGAGAGTTGATAAAATAATGAATAAGAATTGTATAGTGAGAAAATAGAAAAGAGTTTATACATATGAAAACTTAAACCACTTCATATTACTAAATATTTTTAAATAATAAATAATTCATATTAGTAGATTCATTAAAAATCATTTATATTCTTAATATTTAATAATATCATGTTCAACTGAAAAATTGTTTTCAAAGAAAACAAGAATAAGATTTTTAATGCACAAATATATTCAAAAAAATCTCAATCATAACCTTATAATTTATAAATAAATTAATTTATCTTCTAGATATATCTTTCTTATGAAAAAAATAGTTATTTTGATATGATTCCTAATCATATTGAATCCTTAACCACACCTTCCAATATTATCCCTTATAAATAAATAGTTTATTAAGAGAACCCACACTACTACAAAAATAGCTTTTAACAGTGCTAGAAATGGCTTTTATCAGTGCTAGAAAAGCACTGACTATGTGAGATACAATAAAAGCCTAGGACTTTTATCATCACTTTTAAAAGCACTGATAAATGTGTTTTTTATCAGTGCTAATAAAGGTCCTATTTATCAGTGTTTTTAAAATAATTGATAAAAGTCTATACTTTAGTATGTTGTTACAGCAAACTACATCACGACAAAAAAACCAAAAACACACTAGATATCAACAAAAACAAGTCCCAATACATAATTTAAATGAAATAAAATTTACAACACAATTACCAGAAAAACACTATATTATAGAAATTTCAAACATTGGTTTAGACAATAACATAAATACAAATTATTATATACATTCAAAATCAATCTTAACTGTCAATGTTACCACGATTTCTGTTGACTTTCTTTGTCAAACTTCCAACACTGCATGAGTGGTTTTGAACAAACCATATCAACTCGAAAAAAAGAATTCACCTGTATAAGAAAACAATTATTATGAGTAATACTAAAAAAAATTAAACATAAATATGAAATAATACATTAATTATATGGAAAATGATTTTACTGTGTAAATATGAAGATTACCTCTATAATTGAGTAGTGGAGGGAACTTGAAGTAATGTCATAAATGTAAACACTATAGGAGTGAAAGGTTTTTTGGAAGAAGAAGTATGTGGAAGTTTTGGTTTAAAAAGTGATGAAAGATGGATAGAGCATCCCAACTCAAATAAAAGAATAAACTTGTATAAGGAAAAAAATTATTATGTGAGTAATACTAAAAAGAAATAAATTAAACATATATATTAAGAAATAAATTAATTATATGGATAATTATTTTACTATAAAAACATCAAGATTACCTCTGTAAATGAGCAAAGGCAATGCCATTGCTCTTTCTACAAAGGTAGTGGAGGTAACTTGAAAGAAAGTGATAAATACACCACTGCATGGGTGAAAAGTTTTTAAGGGAGAAGGATCATGAAATTTGGATAGAGAACCCCAACTAAAATAAAAGAATCCACCTATATAAGAAAACAATTATTATGTGAGTAATACTAAAAATAAATAAATAAAACATAAATATGAAACAATATATTAATTCTATGGAAAATTATTTTACTATGAAAATATCAAGATTAACTTTGTGATTAAGCAGAGACAGCATCGTTTCTCTTCCTATAAAGGCATGACACATGGACAGAAATCTTATAAAATAAATTAAATCTACAAGGATTTCCTTCATTATAGTTTGTTCTTCCGAGTGATTGGTAACATCATCATGTATAGAAGACATGTTCTGCCTGATTAGTAAAACATTTAATTTAGATTATGTTAATTTAGTAGAGAACATGTAATATTATGAGGAAAAACATAATATATTAAAAAACTTTTACCTTCTCATTGAACACTCTTTTTTTAAAGGTTTCAAGGATTTGGTTCCTCTTTAGAGAATCCAAATCCCCTCTTTGTGGTCCCCTCTAATATAAAATACATTGTCTATATTAAGACCGACATGAACTAATTGTGATTCCCCCAATGAAAGGTTCATCCTCGATTGAGTTTTCATCTAACTCAACATTTGTTTTGTCTCCAATAGGACAATCAACCAATTATTATTTTTTGGATCAGAGACATAAAATACTTTCACTTTTTGTGATTCTATTATGAATGTCTCATCTTTTTCTCCTTCTACAATGAAATTCACCTTCACAAATATCATTTCATCAACTTTCATTCCATTGATATTGTAAACCCATTCACAATTAAAAATATACACTTTAAATGTTGTATAATCCAACTTGTATATCTGCTCGATAATTCCAAAATATGAAATATTTTCATAAATTGGATTTTTATCCTTGGAACCAGATATGTGCATCACTTTATCCACAAGCTTAACACCACTATTTTTCATCGTACTAAAGTTATCATATTCTTTTATATAGAACTTATAACCATTTATTACAAAACCAGTGTAAGATATAACATTTTTATTCGGTCATATGGCTAGCCATTAAATTCATTCATCAATTGAATTCTGATTTTCAGATAACTCCTTATAAATATGATCTTTAAACCATCCTATAAACTATTTATTATGTGTATTTGATATCCATCCTTCATCCCTTTATGTATTAAAATCTATAATAATTTCTTTATGGGATTCAAAATATGGATAAAAATCTTCACTATTATGTAATATGTAAATATTTACTTGCTCCCGCTCTGTCAAGGTAATTGTAACAACATATGTTCCAAAAATATCTTCTTCGATAAGGTGTTTGCTATGAAAAGACTTTGGGAGATCGATGCTTTCAACATTTTATAGGTAATCTGTATAAAATTCAAGAGCTTCATCAATAATATATCATTTTTCAATACAACCTTCTGGCTGACTTCAATTCTTGACATACCCTTTCAAAATCTTCATATACCATTCAATGGGGTACATCCATCTATAATGGACAGGACCACATAGTTGAACCTCTCTAACCATGTGAACCATCAGGTGGACCATTATATCAAAGAATGATGGTGGGAATAACATCTCTAATTCACATAATATGACTACAATCACTTTATTGACATGATATTCTTGATATTTAATGAATACCCCTATGGAACTTTTACACTAGTAAGGAAAAAGAAAAAAATTCAATTATTCCTATTTGGATAGAGTGTAAGTTGTTGGAGGAAGAAAAGTCCACCTTTTACCCTTCACCAATACCAACTCTTCCCTTATCCATATTTCAATAAATTCCAACCTAGCCTCCATCTTTCATTTTTCCTAGAAAATTTAGTAATGTTCCAATAACACTATCAAATAAATTTTTTTATACATACATGAAATTAAGAAAATTTCTGACATACAAACAATTCCAATATGATAATTTAAAGAAAATTTATCTCTTCTTCCAACCTAATTTTGTAAGGTTTTTTGAGAATATTTTACCAAAAATAGTGTCAATATTTTTCAATTTTTTCTACATTTGATCACTCGTTGCTAGAGATAGTGTTGTACCTTGTTCAATATCCCCATAAAATGATATCATCTAGGATTAGTATTTATTTCATCGAGGTAAAAAATTATGATTTCCTAAAAACAGAGACTTCAAGGAATGTTTCAACTGAACTGATTATGTGCATTTTTCACAAATGGGACACCCCAACATTCCTTTAATGTTATAGCCTGATAAATTTCCATAAGCGTGGAAGTCATTTATCATTTGGTACAATATGGATCTCATTGTGAATTCTTCACTTATATGAGTATCAAACATTGTAACACCTATATCCTAGATCAATTTCATATCTTAGATCAATGGATCCAAATATACAATAATATCATTATCGGGTTTCTTTGTTCTAGATATTAGTAGAGACAACATAATGTATTTGAGCTTCATGAATAACCATGGTGGAAAGTTATAATTTTCCAAAATGAAGAGCCATGTACTATGAGTACTACTCTATAAAAAATGATTTATTCTATCTATAGAAAATTCAAGATGAAAGTTTCTCAGCTCATCTCCAAATTTAGGAAACTCGTAATCAATTTTCTTCCACTAAGGAGAATCTGTTGGATGACATAGGTTCCCATATTTAATTCTTGTATTTGCATGCCATGTTAATTTTATTTAAGTTTTCTAATATCCATATAGTCTTTTAAACCATGGAATTATAGGAAAGTATCATACAGATTTTAAAGGACTTGATTCATTTTTCTTGTATCGATCTGCACCACACTTAGGGAATTTTATGAGTGATTCATGGTCCTTGTGAAACAATATAAAATTGTTTGGATAAGCATGTAATTTTTTAGAGATCATTCCCATTGAATGTAACATTTATTTAGAATTATATGTTTGGAATGGTAGTTCATTTTCTTTTGGTAGCATAGATTTCAGAACACCAAGTAGTTCTGTAAAGCTGATTTCACTCCATCTGCTACCAGTTTTCAAATTATATAACTTCAATACAGCTGAAAATGTTGTGTATTTAGTACAAATGATATACAATGGTTTCTTGTAATAGTTATTTAACTCATCAAACATCTTTGTACAATCATGAAGGTCATATTCAATTTCCATTGTAATTTCTTCTATGTGATATCCATCATCTTTTATAAAGTTATTCATATCAAATGATTCATAAACTGTAATATCATCCAAATCGATGTTGACATTCAGTTTTTACCCGTGTTTAGTCCAACCTTTATAGCTTTGATCTATTTTGTGACAAATCAAATTTTCTTACATCTCTTCAAGACTAATTTTTCTTGAATAACAACAATGTAAACACGGATAGAGGATTTTAGAAGGTTCTTATGCATACTCTCTTGAAAAAATTAATGAACTCTTTAACTACATATTCATATTTTTTTGTCAAATGATTTGCATGAATCAATTTCTAGTTCATATATATCCTATTGGATTCATAGAAGATTAATTTTATACAATATATAAATAAATACACATAAGATATTCATTTTCAAAAGTGGAAGTTATATACAATTCTAATAAGGGAAATATAGATCATTTCTAATAGAATATTTGAGTTCCTAGATATTCAAAATCTAACAATAAGAGTTGTTTGAATTTGAAAAAATAGAGGGAGATAAAGGTAGATAATAAATTATATTATCACTAAACCTTATAGGTGTAAACTGGAAGATGGATAGTGTAATGACCCTAGGCTAAATTACCTGAACAACACCAAGTCAGATCATCTTATGACCTCTAACACACCTCAAAGTCACTAAAGGATGGTTTAAACTTTGGGTGAAAAATAACATAAATGGGATGTGGTCCCCCCCCAAATAGAAACAATTAGTACCATAGGTTGAACAAAATTCTAGCATGACCCTTGGGGTCAATGGACATGCAGACCCAAAATCATCATTACTCGATATAGGCATACCTATTAGATAAAAAAACTATGGAAATAAATTATGAAATAGATATATAGACACACATACATGTCACGCTAGTAGAAAAACTAAATTATAATCTATAATAAATATCAAATAGATAAAAACTAGATATTCAAACATAATGTTAACTATAAAGGCACCATAATGATTCAAAAAGTGAAGGCTTGATGTGATAAAACCTCATGTGCTTAACTGAGGATAAACCATTTGAATTTGTTCCATTAGAAAACTGAGGACCATAGTGAATTCTAAGAGGAACTATATCCTATGACACATATAACCAATAGAGAAACATACATCGCTCCACTAACTTGGTTCCTAAAAAATAGCATCTAAAGTTGCATGTCCACTGAGGTGTCCATAAAGGTGTCAACATATATATAATCATTAGGGAACCACCAATGTTCCTCAAATCAGTAGTCAATAAACAATAATATACATGAAAATTTTCCCCCTATGCTTGGCTGAGGTGGTAAGGGTGGGGATGGGTTTGGGGTGTGGTCCTAGGGTCAAGTCCCTAGTCTAGCGATTTACCTCTATTTTCTTTTTTGTGTTGTGTGCCACTTTCATGATTGTACCCAATTTTTAAAAAAGAATATACATTAAATTTTCTACACATTTATATACATATATGAAAAAATTATTTATTAAGAAGATATAAAACATAGCAGTAAAACAATAATGAATAAATCCAGGGTTTATTGTCAGATATAAACAACGAATCATACATCGGTATTCAATACAAACAACAGACCACAAATCATTCCCTAAACAATGGATCACAACCAAATCGTAAAGAACGGATCATAAACAAATCATAGAAGAAGAAATCAAAAATGAAACCAAAAATACACAAAGAAAATAGGAAGGCCTGCCTCACTGGGTTGAATAAAATCCGTGGCCCTCTTAGGAAACCCTAACTGTAATCGAACATAGGATTTTGGACAAGATGTTGGATAAACTGGAGGTAGTCGAGTGGTGTGATTCTACCTTTGATTCACCTAGGAGGAGCACTGGTAGTGGGTGACTTCTGTAGAAAGCTTATATATCTCGACGGGTTCATAAATGGTTAGGGTTTTTAAAATAGATTGGGACACTTTTATCAGTGTTTACAAATAAGTACTGATAAAGATATGTCCTTATCAGTGATAAAGTTATAGCGCTGATAAATATTAATTTTATCTATGCCTTGTGTAGCGCAGATAAATCTTATCTTTATCAGTGCTAAAAAAGAACTGATAAAATATTTACAATTATAATTATAAATAAAAAATTATAAATATTTATATATACTTAATAAATATATATAAATATAAATATAGTACATATATTTCTTTTTAAATACATATATTATAATTTTATAATTATTTATTTATAATTATAGAAATATTTTTAAAAATTAATATTTATATTATTATATATATTTATATAATTATACATATATATATATAATAAATATATATAAATATAAATATTGTAAATATATTCATCATTTAAGTAAATTTATTATAAATTTAAAAATTATCTAAATATATATAATTATTTGTTTATAATTATATAAATACTTTTAAAAATATATTTATTTATTTATAATTATGAATATATAAATGTATAAATATAGAAAATGTACATTTATGAATATATTTTTTTATAAATATGTTTTTACAAATATATTTTTAACATTATTAATGAATATATAATTTTAAGTGCATGCATATATGTTAAAAATGAGTGAAATTCAATAAATTAAGAATAAGTCTAGTTTAAAAATATTGAACAAATGGATAAGTTTTGTGTGTGTGCATTATAATATATAAAAATACATTAATTACATATATGTCAAATAAATATAACACACATTTGATCTATATTAAATTGAAAAAACAAACGAAATGCAATTATATGTTAAGTACTATGCAATTAATCAATATTTTTAATTCATATTAATTTTTAATTATAAACCATTATTCAATATATATATATGACTATTTAATGTAAAGCATATAAATATTTTTTAATATAAAAATAATATTTATATACATTAATATATATATATATTTAATATATAAAATTTAATAACATTAATTATCATAATTATCTAATTAATAAAATGTTTAATATTTAATAATGTATAATCAATCTATTCATTTTTATCAATAATTTTTTAATTAATAAAATCTGTAATATTTTTTTTAATAAACATATTTTTTATTTTTTATTTATTTTATTATTTTATTTTATTTATTCAGACCTTTATTATCCCTAAAAATGCACTGATGAAATAAATATTTATCAGTGATAAAAATAAAGCGTTGATAAAGGATACCCCTTATCAGTGCTAAAAATAAAGTACTGATAAAGGATGCCCTTTATTAGCGCTAAAAAGAAATCATTGATAAAGGTTACCTTTATCAATGCTAAAAAAAGCATTGATAAAAGGTTAAATTTATCAGTGCTTTCTTTAGCGCTGATAAATAAGTCATTTATCGGTGTTTTTTTCTAGTACTGATAAATACCAGTGTTGTTAAAGGCCTATTTTGTAGTAGTGCCATTAAAATATCTTTATATCAATAGAAAAATCATTCATATAATATCTATAAAGAAAACATAGTTACTTCTCAATGTTGTAGATTTTTTAGAAAAATATTGATGTTGAATCTTACCCTAAATTTTTATATTAGACGAAACCCTCTTAATCATGGCACATATATTTAATCTAGAATTTATTAAAGCTAATTGAATCGTATGACCCAAACTATTTATAGAAAAATAATTTGAAAATACCATTATAATTTTCAAAAAATATATATCCTAAATTATTGATATAGATAAATAATATATCAAGGAATAATTTTTAACTCCAATTATAGAGTATGCAACTTTTTCAAGGGTTTCCAAGTCATCTGAAATCTCAATATAATATTTTTAGTGTTACATAAAATATATAAGTAGTTAAACAATTTGGATGTAATTTTAAATGTTTTTTATGGTTAATTATGAATAGAAACCATACAAAAAACTAATATGGTTTTTATTTGTATGGTGTAATAAAGGTTGTAGTAAGTTTTAAATTGGAAATATATACTAACAATGTTAATATAGTTGGAATCAATTAATAACACAAATGAATAATGAAATAAAATTCATTAAATTTATTTAAAATATAAAGTTTTATAATATACTGGAGAACATATTAGGTATCCTTGGGTAAACAGATAGTGATAATCTATTATTGAGGTCAGTTAGCTGGGAACTTGTATCAAAATAGACACCTTATAAGGAAATAAAGGGAAATGAAGAGAGATAAAATGACTTTTTATATTTTTGTGAACATTGAATACGTGTAATTTAAGCAAAGTTCAATGTTATTTATTATAATACTACAAATAGGTATTGAGGTTTTACTTTGATTTGGTTTGTAGAATTGTTGAAATATCTGATTTTTTCCATTTTCTACAATGAAAGGAACATTGAAAATATTTTATTCACATGATCAATTCCAGCTTCAAATGTTGTATTCTGAAATTTCAACAATGATCAGTATTTTTTTATATTTTAAGATATCTAGCTTAGTTGGAAACCCAAACTAAAAATTTTTTATAATAAAGATAACCTTGAAAGTTTTTTTCTTTCCACACCATTCCTTTCAATAAGAAATTTGATATCCAAACATATTTTAGATTCACACCTAAATGGTATTCCATGTGTCATCATGATTTAATTTTATCATCTCAACTATAGTGGATGATATGAATCCAACATATAGATATTTATGGCCCTGGTATATTCTTGGATTAACACATCTATGGTAACTCTCAATTTTGATAATCTTATATTTATCTTATGTTTTCACTTTATAGATTTTAAACTCATTGTATAGTTATCCCCATACTTTTCACATTGAATACACCACTTTGTGATTGTAGTCTAGTTTTCATGAAAACTGTAATGTCTTTGCACATGATACTGCTTAACAAAAAAATTAACTCCTCTTTGTGGTAAAATTCCCTACTAATATACATCTCATCATTATCTTCTTAGATTCTTATAGACATTCCATTTATGTCAGTGTCGATATTAGTAATTACAGCTTAATCAAATGGTGGTACAAGTTGTTATGTATTCAAGGATGATAAATTATCCATCTCACCAAACCTATCTACTCCCACATCATGCTCTATACTTGAACCACTTGTATCTTCAATAATATCATCACTAAATTATCTATTGTACTAGCTTTTTCATCTTCCAAATTATCAATTGGATTCACATTTACAATAGATGAACCCAATACTAGATAATGAATATTATATCCATTTAATTGATATGTTTCACCAACATACATGTCTACATGATCAACATAATGTTCAGTCCCAATGTTCATATCATAAAATTGAATTAGATCATATTGTTAGACCACCCAAACTATAGTAAAAATGTTTAAATCCATTATTGTAACTGTTGAATGATCTTGAGAAGTATCTAGGTATAATGTCTCACCATACTTAGGCCTTATACCAGTGTCCAAGTTGAGGGTGTCACATGACCTCAAGCATGACACCCCATGTGTTAAAGGATTTCAACTAGTAATTAGGGTCTAAGGTGTTACCATGGGTATATTATACCCTCATATCAAATTCATACAACAGAGAAAATAACCAAATTAAATCCATAGTAAATAATTAGTGTAAGAGGAAGCAATAAAACATGAACATGTTATATCAAATGAATATGCAAGCATAAATCCATAAATCCCAACTAATTCCCACCTAGATGATCATACAAAAAAATAAAAAAATTAATAAAAATACAAGTAGGCTCCACTAACATCCCCAAGAATTATAATATACTAATCTATAAATCACTTTCAAGTTAATCCATATCGATCATACAACATTGGACCTCTACCCTACCTAAACCTACAAACAATAAGGTATGCTTGGGTACTAAAGTGAAAGGGCTGCCCAAGAAGGGTGTGAGTAAAACTTAGTAGGCCACCACAAAAAAATGTCTCTAATATAATTAGTAAAGAATTTCATGCACATGTTATATTCTCAGAATAATAAATAAAACACAGAAGCATAATAAAACATTGTCAATATTTGGGTACTAAGGTGACACTCAAGATTGACCATACATATTTCAAGCAATGTCAGAGTGTATCTGAGCATGTCACACGATCATCAAACACCTAGGGTAATACCAACTACCCACCCTAGAAACATGTGCCATGTCATCAGGAACCAAGGGGTGGACTTTCCCCACCCTGGAATCAAGTAACACATCATCATAAAACTCATGGGTGAATTTTCACCCTATCTAGAAGCATAATGTGGATCATTTGAAAACTCAAGGGAATACCCTCTTTCCATCAGAAACATACATAATATTATCTAGAGACTCAAAGGAGTACCTAATCCCCATAGGGAAACATATATCACAACATCAAGAAACTCAAGGGCGTACTTGCAACCTGTCTGAAAAAATATATCACATAGGGGAATTGGAACCCCATGCTGGATTCATGTTAAATATTGGGGAATCAATACCCCATGCATAATACCATCAAGAATCATCCTCACATGGGTTGGCCACTTTACCAAACCCATTACACATCTCTTAAGTTGGACTCTTAATCACAAAGTCTAAGATCATTACTAAAGGCCTAACCTATGTCTTGATGCATGCCACATAACCCAACCATCCTTACAAGATGATTCCCTTAAGACCATACTAGTCACACAAGCTCATTCTATCCATTACATATGTGATATAATTCCATAGTCAATCCTTAGGTTCTAAGGTGAAACCAGGATGGATCATTCCAAATTCCCTACACTAACCCTCTCCAAGGTCAAGATAAAATTGGGGCACCTAACAAGGTCCCATAAATCACACTATAGTCAGAACAGCTATAATGTCCCATCCCAGATCACTATGAATAGAAACTGAATCAGTGGTTCCACATGATCTCACACGTGTATCCATGTACGCTAGAGGATTTTGACTAGTAGAGAGGGTATAAGGTGGTACTCTGAGGAGACTATACCCCCAGTATTAGAGTGAAATAATATATAAAACATCCAAACAATAATAATATGAAATTTGGAAGCATACATACCATCATACGGACTCAATCACCCATTGGTCCAATAAAAAAAATTGGGTACAACCACGAAATAGGTACACAACACAACAAATAAAGTAAATATAAACCCCTGGCTCAAGGACTTGACCTTGTGACCATACCCCAAACCCCTCCCCACCCTTACCACCCCAGCTGAGTATAGGTACCAATCATATATAAAAAATAAAAAATAGAAATAAAATACAATGTCTCCACTATGAATTTGTGCCATACCTCATCCCAAAATCCATATACATTCCCAAGATATCCTAGTTGATCAAACCCTTGACCTCATCCTAACCTAAACCTGTAAAAAGTGGGGGATAATCGGGTACCCAAGTGCAATGGAAGTCCAAGCATTGTGTGGGTACAAAACATAGTTGGGCGCCACCAACATGGTCTCATACATAACCGTTAATGTAGCAATATGTGTATGTGATATACTTTGAATAATAAATAAACTGTTGTAAAATAAATAAGTCATAAATAAACTAATTTTGGTCTTGAGATTTGTGACCCTAATCAAAAATACTTTCTTTGTCCAGTGTTGGAGTGTCTCTAAGCATTTTATGAGGACTATTCCAACCATAATAATGACTTGAGGGCCTTTCACCCTAGTATATGGTGATAATGACCCAGGGGCTACACTCACCCTAGTATACAGTATAATGACCTAGGGAATGCTCTACCCAAATATAAAAACCCATGTAATTATCTATCCCAGCATACAATGGCTCCTAGTAGCTGATCCTTAGCATCCTGAAAGGCTCAACAATTCCCACCAAAGACCCCACAAGCCCCTGATAGATATCACATTGAAATAACACCCTCTTATGCTTAGAACCAAAAATCATGGCTCCAAATCCATGGAATCCCACTAGTAGTATCAAGACCAACATACAAGGGGTGTTTTCTTTAATATCAATACCTCTCCAGAGGGAGTTTTCATAACCTTTTAAAAGGTAGATTTCACAACCTCCCTATAGGGGGTTTTCAGAACCACCCTATGGGTGATTTCTATTCCAAAAAATATAGAATTTTCCTAAGGTTTTTTACCATACATATCACAACTTCCATGAGGTCATAGGTTATATCAAATAATAACTGAATCCAAGGTGTAATATACATGGTCTCAGCCACCTTATATGTGTTTTCTAATTCTTTAATAAAAAAAGAAAAAGGGGTTGGATGAACGCTAAGATCCATCATCACTGTCCACATCCCATAAGTTCACATTCATGATATGGGTTCTAAATTGACGCCCTTAACCATCTCTACCCATGTCTCACACACCTTACCAAAGTCAAATAAGAGTTGGGGAACATAATCAAGTCCCCTAGATCAATACATAGGCAAACGGGCCTCACTAGGGGTCCTCGATCTCAAGAAAGTCACTTGAGGTATATCCCTTCTCATGGGGACGTCACACTCCCCTATTGTATCATAAATAGAACATAGCCACACATTCCACATGGGAGAAACCACATCAAAAATAGTATGAAGATATGGATCATGGCCCACCGCAATGTCCAAGGTCATATTAGGTCAGTCTACACACCCAACATACTAATAATCTACCTAAGACCTACCCATATAGTAGTCATGTCTTTAGGGGGACGAATACTCTCCCCATGTTCAATTTAATGAGCCTAAGGCTCCAAGGTACCACTAGGTTCATGTGATACCCATGGGGAAAAATCTCACTAAGTCATAGAACCTATGCCAAGCAGTATCAAGGGCCTCCTAAACAAGGGTCACTAGGTCACACTCAATCTAGTCACACCCCTCAAGGGGTCTAGATGCCACAAGACTTCACATAAATATTCATGAACTTATTCATAAATGGTCAAGGAAAGTAATCTAGTGATCAAGGGTTTTTTGTTTCCCTTGGAACTTTACTCAGTCCATGATGATTCATATTCGTTTAATAATTTACATACAAATTAAACCATTTAATTTAAATCTAACAATTCAATTATTAAATAGGGATCAATCACCCTTATATGCATTACATAATATCCACATGCACCATAACATAAGAATAAATCCATAGGGAAAGTGACAAGAACCACCTACCTCTTTTGGAAGACTCTTCTATTTTAATTCCAAGATGGTAAATTTTCCTATGATCACTAAGGCTTGACCAGACCCATCCAAGACCATATCTCATTATAAGTACTGATCTAACCCATCATGCTAAAACTATGACAAAAAATACACTAGAGGTATGTTCCATGCCTTCGGAACTAACCCATGAAAAATCCCTATGAATCAAAACCAATTCCATTGTTAAATTAATTAAATTTAACAGAAAACCATAGAATAAATAGTGGTGAAGCATACCTCTATCAATTCAATGGGAAAACTCATGAAAATTCCATTATGAGATATCCTATATGCAAGACACATGAAATTCCCATCATTTTAGAATGATTATACCATCCTATTTCATAATTATCTCAAGAAAACTCACCATATAAATCCTAAATTAAAAAAGAAGGAAGGAGAAGATGAACATAGGTCACCAAAGGGATATACATACCTTAAATCACTAAATAACATTGTGAAATATACCCCAAATTTAAGGGGGGTAATGATAAATAGGGAGGGTTAACCTCTTTGAAAAGGCCCAACCAGGATCAATGTATCACTGAGAGGGGGAGGGGTGAATTTGTGATATATTTTTCTTTAATGTTATCTTTATTGTATAAAAACATCCATCTCTTATTAAAGAATTGTCACTTTACTAAAAAAACATTTACACATCCATATGAACACAAGTATTTACAAGGTTAACTAATCAATAAGAGTAACTAGTCCTTGGCTTGGTTTGGAAATAATCCAATACCACACAATACACTAGAAAAAAATCATTTTTTGTTGATAGAATATGTTGTAAATACCCTTACACTTGTGTATCACTATTATCAATACAACATTATGTGTTATTATTTTAGCATGAATGATGTAAAATAAGTTTTATAAAAATTCAAGAAACCTTCACCAGTTGGTTCTAAACATGTCACTATGCCACTTAAATGACTTCCACTTCTATAATTCCTAAAAATATAATTTTTCACTTTCCTACCCAGTAGTAGGTAGAAAAAACTCTTCTAGACTTTGTATAAAAACTCAATCCGATGGATCTATCTAATTCTATAGTCTAATTCTTCAGTATAGAAAATATATAAGAAAAGATAGTCTAGAAACAATTCTGAGTCGCTTCCTTCTTACACCAAAAATTCCATTCTAATGAATCAGTCCAATCCATAAAACTTTAACTAAACCCTCTTCCATACTCTACTTCTATTCAAAAAAATTCTCAATAAAACTCCATCTGTAAACTTTACTTCTTTCAAAAATACTTCAATTCTCACATTCTCTCACACATATGAACAATGTTTTTGTATTTATAATGTATTTTGTAATTCATTCTATTTATAGGTGTTCTAGGAGAATAATGGATGGGAAACCACTTTCACTTTCTTGCTCAACCAAATTTCTAGAAACTTGAATTTTTCTTTCATTTCAACTTAATCTTTGACAATTACAGTGCTTCTCAAATCTTCTGAAATATTCTCTAAACTTATCAAAACTTTATAAAACTTCAACCTTCTTTAGACTTCTTAACATTTCTTCAGTCCAATAAAAATTTCATTCTGATATTATTCTTCATTGTGATTATTATGAACCGCTTGAGAAAAAAACTGATGACACTCATTCTAATTCTCTCTACCAACTGAAAAAAAATAATCTTCCATAAATATTATTGCAACTTCTTTAGACTTTAGTTGATTTTATTTAGATTTCTTACATCTATGGATCTTCTCAAACACTTTGGCAGTTTGATTAAATCTCTCAGCTAGATTATTTTTTTTAGTTATTTTTCCATAAATACCATTTCAACTTCTAAAGATTTTGAAACCCCTTCACAACACTTTGGAAAAAACTTCAACATGTTTCACCTTTTCTTAATTTGATAAACAATTACTCAGACTGATGATCCTTCATCAGATGATGTCCATCTACTGATGACCTACCAGTGCCATCATGCATCTAATGGATCAACCTCGGTTTCCCATATGATGTATCAATTTTACCACCATTTCTGATGAATCTTTACCCAAAAGAAACAAATAAGAGCTTATAAAAATTGTTGACTACATTGCTGAACTCCATCAGATTAATTGGTATCTGATTTATTCACATTCATTGGCCCCTAAAACTCCAATTTACTCATCATTGTCAATAACTGATCTGATTATACTCATAAACAATTTTGATTTTCCTCTTATAGAACTCTATATTTGATACCCTAAAGATACCAATAATGTGTATTATGAATCGATGTTTGAACTCCTTTGATGGATTGGTGGAAATTTAAATCTGATGGACTAGTGTCAGAAGAAAATTATTTCTTCTAAACTTTCTACTATTGATGATTGATCCTATGAAATGATTCATTCATTTAATCGAAAATTCCGATTAATTGGTTAGTCTGGTGGATCATTCGATCATCACTTCAGCAATACTTTGAACTTCCCAACCTTAAAACAATTTATGAGTCTGGTAATTATAACACTGATGAACTCTGAGTGGAATATTTTGACTCATTAAACTCTCTTCTTATACAAACTCCTTCTTTTATCCTGAAATTATCATGATGTTGAGAACATTTAGATTGGCACAACATCATCTAACTTACAAAACATTTTCTCCTCCTTTCTTTCACAAAGCTTGGATCATAAGTTTATCAGAAAAATTATGATATTGAAAACTTAAAAAATATAAAATAATTTTTAGATTAAATATTTAACATCTTGAAAGACATTCGGACTTTATAATAGCATCACACTTCAATCAAAAACTTTTTTTTGGACACAATGTTAGTCCAAAAATCAGTTCATCTAGAAAACTGTTGCAGAATAAAAAATCAAAATCGATGGATTTTCTTATCAAGAATGCATTTGATTATCTGAATATGATACACCTTCCATATGATCACCAAAACATACAAGTGAATTGATTTTTATTAATGAAAAAAAATACAAAACAAACATAACAGACTTCTTTAAACATCCTAAAACCACTTCTAGACAACTTGGTCCCAATAATCTCCCCCTTTGGATTTTTTTCAAAAAAGTTTCATAAATAATTGAAATTTCCTTAATATATGGATCACTAATCAAAAATTATAAGCCTATGTGAGAAAACTTGTTTTAGGAAAGAATAATTATTGACTAAAAAACTATGATTTCCAACAGTAGTGACTTATAAAACATCTTCATGAAACTTAAAACCTTTAAAACCTTACACATATTCAAAAATTTGTTATTTATTTTTGTAAACAAGATTCCTGTAACACTTCAACAAAATATTAGAATATTTCACACACTTACATGCTGATTTCATAGCTTACCCACAACTCCCCCTAAATACATTCTTTCTTAAAAGGTTTAGCACATATCAATGGGTAGATTTATGAAACATCATTTCTCTCCCCTTTTAAAACACTATCCAAAGTCTAGAAGAGAAATGGGATAGTAACGCATATCTAAACCTTGGAGAGTAAGATGTTGGATTCCCATGTTCAACCCATATTTTATAAAATTATTCCTTTGATAAAGGTTTTGTGAAAATGTCAGCAACTTGTTTGGATGTAGGAACATACTTTAGCTTGAGTTCATTCTTATCAGTAATATCCCAATTTTTACAATGACAATAAAACCCCTCTTGTGCTAATTTATTAATACCTTAAGTGGGAAAAATGATTTATTAGTGAAATAACTTAATAAATGTGATAAATTCTATGAATAAGAGAAAAATATAAGTTAACACTTTAAAATATTCAATAGAATATTTTTGGATTCAAAAACTAAGTTAGTGTGAGATTTTGAGGCCCACAAAGCCTCAGTGAAGATGGGATGAAAATATTAAATATATTATTTTAAGCACATGAATTTTATTCAAAATAATTGAATGACTCCAAAATGGTGCACTATAAGAGAAATCGGATACCACTGTTAGGTCCAAAACACAGTTTTTACCCTATGAGGGGTATAATATTCAGATTCGTCGAAAGTTTGGATATCCTTCTCATGAGATAAAGTTTTTAAATAATATTTAACATATTATTTTATTTAAAATAATTAAATATCTTGAAAATGGCGCATCATATGGGAAATATGATGCCACCGATAGGTCCGAGACGTGGTGTTTACCCTAAGCAGGGTATAACATTTGTAAGTGTCGGACATTTGGATGTCTCGCTCATGAAAATAACCATGTTTATATTTAATTAACTTTTAATCCATTTTTTGAATATTAAATAATTAATATCTCACAAATGGTGTGTCATGTGAAAAATATAAGACCACAGTAAGGTCTAAAATGGGGGGTTTACCCTAGGCGGGGTATAACTTTTATGCGCATTAGGTGTTTGGCAACATCGCACGTGATAAAACACTTTTTATTTTCAATTAATTATTTAATCCATTTTGAAATAATAAATAATTAATATCTCTTAAACGATGCATCTTTTGAGAAATATGAGACCATCGTTAGGTTTTGAACATATATTTTACCCTAGACGGGGCATAACTTCTATGCACAACGGGCGTTAGGTATTATTTAATTTTTTTGTTAAATAATTAATTTTATTTAATTATTTAAAAGTAATTTCACTCATCTCTAACCTTATGATGGAAAATCTATTATTTCCCACCAAAAGTTTTTCAAACCTTCAATTTACACTGTTTTGACCAATTTAAAATATGCAACATTATTAATGGATGAATTTAGACACTCTGTCATTGACTTTACATTGAATCATGGATTAAACAGATGTTTTAAATTTATGGTATTTAATGATAGTTTTTTTTGAAATTTAAATGGTGATAATGATTAGAGATAACTAATAATAAAAATCATAATTGTTGTTATTATTATGATTATTAATTATGAAAGATAATGTTTTAATGGTGTGTTATTATTATTGTTATTATTATTAATACAGTTGTGTTATTATTATTATTTATAATATTATTAAAATTAGGAGTTAATAAACTAAATGGGGATGAATAGGTGCTTGGAGATAGATTTCACATACTACAAACATGAAGGGGCACCACCTCCTTCATGACTACCTTGAGATGTGGGGATTTAATACCCCATTTATTTGATAATATCATAATAATGAAAATTGATAATATTAAATAGATTAAAATATAAATGGGTATAGCGCACATGGAGAGTCCAGTGTTGCTTGGATAGTTTTATATATATATATATATATTAATAATATTATTAAATTATTATTATTGTTTTTTTGTCAAAATATCATTTTTTTGTAACTTCTTTGTACGGTGTTAGATTGACACGCTGTTAGCGGCAGCATGACCCTAAAATTAATGCATTCATTTCAAGACTAGTGTTGAATATTTAATTCGGTATCATGTTACAGGTCCATGAAACTCCCAATATGATGATGGGTTGATGCATGGAATTAATAATATAAAATAATAAATAGGTGTTACAATTAATAAATGTTACTAAATTGATTGATGAAAAGGTATTATAAATTGGATATGGGGTGGTGCACATGGAATGGGTAGGAATCCCATTATTTTTCACACTACTCCCCTCTCTCTTACTCTCTCTCTCCTATTCTATTTTATTCTTCAAAATTTCTCACCTCAATATATTCTTTGATATTGATGGGATTGATGCGTCGTTGGTTCCAATGGATTTGTCTCGACGAGTAGAAATCTATTCCTAAGCTTTTTTTTGAAGGCGGTGAGGTATTTTTTTCATATTTAATTAAATATTTTTTTAATTTTCAAAGATAGAGATAATTCTAAATAATATTTAAGTGGGGATGTTTCAAGGATTATTTGGTGTGCGATCGTCTTCCGGTTAGGTGCGAACATGGTTCAGGTGATGATAACCATTCAAAAACCTTGACATAGACTTAGAAAATTGTGAGGTAGGAGGTTCCTTCCCATTTTCATTCATATTTATATATATATATATATTATGTTATCATGATGTGATGTTTGTGTTGGACTAACCCATGCTTGTGTTGAGTTGCATGTGTATGTGAGTAACTGTGAGTGTACTTGTTTATGTGAGATTATCCTAAAATTGATCTTGGTGTGATTTATCATTCCTTACTACAAAACATTTTTTTAGTGTGTTTCATAACATGTGGAATTGTGTTGCAGGTACCAAGATAATCAGGTGGATCCTTCAGGTTGAGTGTACGAGGTTACCCATCTTGACACAATCCTAACATCCTTAAATGTGAATGTGGCTACCCCTGTAGAGGGGAAAGCATAGAGAATAGACGGCGGATACTAAGATACACAGGTGGATCCTTGAGGGTGGGGGTTACATGGTTCAATGGATGGTTACCCATTCTAACGCAGTCATAAGGTCCTTAAAGGTGGTCATGGCTACCCCTATAGAGGGAAAAGCATAGTGGATAGCTGGCAGATACTAAGATACATAGGTGGAGACTTGAGGGTGGGAGTTATTTGGTATAGTGGAAAATTACCCATTCCGATGCAGACCTAAAATTTTTAAAGGTGGACATGGATACCCCTATAGAGGGGAAAACATAGTGGCTTGTTGGTAGATGTTGGTCATGGATTCCTATGAACTTAGGTCATCGGTGATTAAAAGTATAAGCGGACCAAAGATAGACCCAAAAGAATATGCGGTGTTCCTGTAATAACCACCATAAGGGTGGGGTGAGATATGTGGCATTGATAGAGGTACATGTGTTATTTACTTTCTTACTGAAAATGAGTTGAAGCGGTGGAGCCGAGATTCGTGGTGGCTTGGTCAGCACACGATGACTCAACACATGTATGTTTACTGAGCATTTTATTATTTCATGATATACATTATTATATATATTCTATGCACTTATGGTTAGAATGCATTGGTGGTGTCCTACTGAGTCTTGTACTCACACCTTACTCGATCATTTCGGTGCACTTATAGATTTCATGACCAGAGATTCGGTAAAGGGAAGGTTCTTATGACAGGCAGTTGAGCGGCGGAGCATGGATATGGAGAGGACAGAGACAGACACTGGAATACCCCAAATATATTTGTTCATTTACTTTTATCTTGTATTTTTCTACTAATTTATACCATCGATAGGCTTACCACTTACGGGG
The DNA here is from genome assembly GCA_963277665.1 of Viscum album. Classification (NCBI taxonomy): domain Eukaryota; kingdom Viridiplantae; phylum Streptophyta; class Magnoliopsida; order Santalales; family Viscaceae; genus Viscum; species Viscum album. The sequence goes on from OY728141.1 coordinate 119,704,258, forward strand.
AGGTGCGCATGATGTAAGAGGATCATTTTTAACATGAGGAGGAAATCTACCTATAGTAGCTTCCAAAACAATATACGCAATAGAGATAAGATATGGAAACATTTTATCTTTCTATATATGATAGTTATTTCCATTGAAGACCATAATTCACTTACTTTTCACACAATTAAAATTCCCCATAACAACTTCTCTTCAAAAACATCAGTAAAGAGTAAACCAAGGGAACCTTCACTCTAATACCACCTGAAAAGGCCAAACCAGAACCAATTTATCACAAAGAGGGGGATGCAGTTAATTAGAGATATCTTTTTCTTTTATGTTATCTTTCTTGTATAATAAAATTTTCCTCCTATTAAATAATTATCACTTTGATTAAAACAAAAAATTGACACATCCATGGGAACACAAGTATTTATAATTTTCACTACTCAATAAGAGTATCTAGTCCTTAGCATGGTTTGGAAATAATCCAATACCACACAATCCACTAGAAAAAAATCCTTTGTGTGGATACAAAAAGTAGTAAATTACCATACACTTGTGTATCACTATCATCAATATAATAGAGCATGTGATTCTTCTAGCATGGATGATATAAAAAAAGTTTTGTAAAATATTAAGAAACCTTCACTAGTTGGTTCCAAACATGTCACTGTGTTTCTTAAATAACTTCCACTTTTGTAATTCTTCAAAATACGATTATTCAGTTTCCTACCCAATAATAGGTGGAAACAACTATTTTATACTTTTTGTGAAAAAACAGTCTGATTGCTCTATCTGATTCCCTAGTCCAATTCTTCAGTCCAAAAAAATAGATAAGAATTGATACTCTGTAAAAAATTCTAAGTTGCTTCCTTCTTACTTTAGAAATGTCAGTCCAAAGACTTGGCCTGATCCAAAAAACTCTAAATAAGACCTCTTCCTTACTCTTCTTTTTTCTAGAAATTTTATCAATAAAACTCTATCCATAAACATTACTTCTACCAAAAAACCTTCAATGCTCTCACTGTAAAGACCCAAACTTTCATTAATGAAAATTCCACTTGATCTAATTAAATGTCTTATTATGTAAAATGGTTATATAAAATATGAAATTCTTTGGTTTTGGATTTTAAAATACTATTAAGAATTGTGACTGTTTCTAATATAGTCGTCGAACAGTGATCACGTGATTTGTATAAATATAGAGCTTTAACAAATCCAATTTACTCAGACAAACGAAGTGATAGCCTCATATGGTATAATTTCCCCATATGAATCTCATTTTTTGGAGCTCGGAAAGGATGTCGCATATTTGGGCTTCACTCTTGACCAATCCCAATCTGATCTTAAATATGTTAATCTCGAGTGGAACCGCATACAGGAGAAGTGGAATTTGATAGAGATTACCACTCGAGCGATGTTGTCTGAGCCACCCCAAGAGTTTGTCACAATCCCGCACCTTACCCTAAGGTCTTATGTGGGTGTTTTAAGGTGTTATGTAACAATACCCTAGCACTACGACTATGTACATTATTTTTGGTATAAAGAATATACATTCATTTTATTATTGTTACTAGTTTTTAAAGCACAAATAGTATTTTAAGTTAATATTCAACTAAGAAATATATTTTGATGAATTAATGGATTTTTTAATTAAATAATATTTTATAAAATATTATTATTAAATTTATTTTTATTAAATATAAATGATTGTATAATTTTTATGAATACAATTTTAATTTTTATTAAGGTTTAAAATCTGTTTTTGTCAAAACCTATGAATTTTCGATAAATGTAAGTTTTTATTTTAAAAGTAAAAATTAAAATATTTAGAAAATTATTTAGATAAAATTAATATAATTTTTGGAATTAGGATGTCAAAATTATCCAATGGTAAATTTTTCCTAATTTTCTGAGACAGTCAAATTTTTGGGTAAAAATTAAATACCGTTTAATTATATAATGTGTTTTATGAAATCATAATGACCCAATTTTAATGTAATAAAAAACTATAAATGATATTTTCGGCCAATATATGTTTTAACATTAAAATAATGTGATTTTATATTTGTTTGATTTATTTTACAAATCTTTAGTGGACCCTCCAAGACTTATAAAACATTTTATGTTTTTAAATTGTTTTCCTTGAGAGTGTGACTCAACTTTGTTAGATTTGGTGGACTAGAACCAACTACTTTGTATTTATTCATTAATAAAAGCCTTATAACATCTTGATTGTTCTTCTGCGTGACAATTCATGTGATAATTTCCTAAGGATAGCTGTTGCATTAAAGGGTCATAGCGGATCCCTACTATGATGAGAACCCGGAAGTACCATAACACTATTCTTTAATATATGTTCTATGGACAGATGATGTTATTTGAGGGAAACAAATAATACAGGCCATTAGGGGTGAGGTCTCATAAAACTTTGAGGCACCTTCTCATGGTGTGTGCCCTTGGTAATATCCAGCAGGATATTATGAGAACAATACCTGCCAGTAAGAAATCCACATTTCATAGTGTCATTGGATGTTCCTATATGTGAATGTTTGTATTGGTTCTTAGACATTAATATTATTATTAATGGGTATTACAACTCACACACTTATATGTATTGACGAAAACTATGACAATACACTGTTTGTAGCGAGGTAGGATACGTTGGGTGTGTCACAAGTAATACTGCATTAATAGATAATGCAAGAAAGGATTTGTCCCTTCTGTTCCATAACATAAGTAGATATCTCAGGTTCTTTGATGGAATTGATATAGCCTAAGTAAATCCATGGCCATGGTAAGGAATGGGCAAGTTCAATTCCTTAAATTCAAATAAATAATGATCGAGCACATGGGTTGATGGCACTAGCATCCAACCCGCTTGATTAGAGATATCGTGACAAAGGGATTATATTACACGGTAAGCATTCGTATGAGGTGACATGTCAATGCGGTGTCAAATTCTTTCTCTTGGGTGCCTTAACCCATTTCTAGACAGTAATCTTGGACTTTAGGCAAGCCCACCTAATGCCAATGAGAAAGAGGCCTAGAGGGTCACACACTAAGTGTGTCCATGTATCTCAGTTAAATATTAATTTAAAAAGTTAAATAAATATTATTCCCGACTGTGGTTTAATAATTATTTAAGGATGCCTGATCGCATTTATTTCGACAATAGTTATTCGAGAGAATATATTTTGGGTGAAATAATATATTTATTAGCGATTAATGCAGTTACATTTATTTAGGAAATAAATAGCCATTACTCAAGGACTAATAAATGTGGTGGAGGAAATAAAGGAAAGTGGAAAATAAAAGTACACGTCATGTATATTAAATATATACGCCGTGTAGTTTTATGGAAAATGAGTACACACCGTGTATTAATGATTACACGTCGTGTAGTTTTTCTAGTCGGGATTTTGAGGATATAATATTGATTTATTAAATGATATTTATTATAATCAGCATGGGCGCATGTCAAGGAATTAATAATTCGACATGGGGGTTTTCAATAAGAGTTAATGAAATAAATAAAACGTGTAACGCATTTATTTATTGTCATAACTCTATAACCTCAAACCTGATTATAAATATCCTCACAACCCCAACACTTTAAAAAAAGAATTGTTGTGCACAACAATTCTGAAGAAATCTTTCAAGCCCAAAAGAACTCCTTCCTCCATGAACGCTCTAAAGACGGAGAGATCAAGGCGATCGAAGGAGGACATCACAAGCAAAGGTTCTTCCATGCTAGCACCCAGATATCCCTTCAGCGACATCTGGAGATACGTGGCACATGTGTGGATCACCGCTAGAGTAATCCTACACTTGTATTCTACGACACAACGACAGATCACCAAATCGTGACCGGATATATCAACAAAGAAAGAATTCCACCAAGGTAATTCTTGTGAATTAATTAAATTAATTATAAACAACATATGATGATCCTATCTCTATGGTTCTAGGATTCCCTCTTAAGTTTTTCATTCTTCATTTTATTCTAAAGATTCGGCGTTTTAAATCGTGACGGATCTCGGATTGAATGTTGTTTAACGTTAAAATTAAAATTGGGGAAACCCAACCAAAGCGCTTCCATTGTGCCCGGAACCTACAACCTCCACATAAGAAAGCCTAATATTTTAATAAGTTATGAAATTGTACTTAAAAATATTTTTTTCCACTCCCCTTTTTCAAAAAACCATGGGTTGGTTTGTGGTTTTGATTAGTTTAATATGTGGTGTCCCAAACCTAAATAATAAAGAATTCCCTCCCTTTCCTATATAAACCCACCCAGTTTATCACTTCCTCTTCACTCAAATCCTTTAGAGTTAATCTAACCTCTGACCTCCCATCTCTAGAATACTCCCAAGGCACCCCAAGCTCCTAATAAGCCTCTCTCAAGCCCCACCCAAGCCTTTGGGATCACACTTCCTAAGTAAGGGATTTCTTCCTTTCCAATTTTTGTCCAAATTTCATTATGTTGTTATGCCCTTTTATTTTCAATTACAAATGTTGGGGTATGATTTATCACCTCCCCCATACTTTCCTATTTATTTTTGAATGATTATATACCCCTTTCTCTCTCATTAATTCCTACCATGTACACCTGTTACCATGCCGAAATTTCATAAGGAATTTCTCTCTCCTCATTTATATTCAAGAAATTATTTTGTATTATGAATAAAAATTTAATTACCTATGTTTGTAAATTTATCTATATGAACCCCATACTTTTAATTTCATGTATATATGATGATACACTATTTTCTCTCTCATCAACCTTTTTATGAAGTCTTATGTCACGCCGTTATGCTGCCGAAATTACACCGTCATTTTCCAAGCCAAAATCATTATGTAGTGAATACCATGCCCATTTCTCTATCAAGGGTATTAACCTTTATGAACATTTACTTATTGATGGAATAGTTTCATGTATGAATTCCACATTCCTTTATCGTGGAATAAATTATGATATTTAATGAATCTATGTTGTATGGTCTTGTGTCACACTTATGCATGAAATGAAATGTTTAGGAAGGGTACGTCGTGATAGCGCTCTAATGCATTGGGTAAAGATTATTATCATGATACTTCAAGTGAAATGAGGGTTTACTCATGATAATTCAAGTTCAATGAGGGTTTACTTATGCTACATGTGCAATGGACCTTGGCTCATGCTATCATGTTAAATGTTGTTGCCACACTTCCATGTTATGTTAATCATGTTATATCATGCCCTTATGTTCATGTTTCTCTTATGATCTATTGATATGCCTATTGTCTAACATGTATTGTATTCTTGATGTTATGTCATGTTTACTCCCTTACTGGTCTTTATATATCACCCTTTTCTTATGAATTTCCTCAGGTTATCCCATGCAATGCAAAGTACGAAGGTCATGTAAAGGAAGTTTTCAATAAAGATATTGTGTTTTATGTTCTAAGTTGTTATGTAATGTTCATAATCCCTAAAGACACTAAACCTATTGATATTCTATGTTGTATCAAGTGAACATTTTTATGTAATAAATTATGTTAATTGTGTAATAAAAAGATTAGGGTTGTTATAGTTGATATCAGAGGATAGGTTTAACTATTTTGGGGATTAGGATTAGAAAACCCCAATGAATCCTTAGGGATAAGACTAAGTAAAATAAAAACATCCCTAAATTTTGGTGAGTATTGGGTAAGTTGTTTATCAATCAAATACATCCACGTATGGATATGAGCAGGTAGAGGCGGCTTTGGCACAGATGTACCTAAGAGTGAAAACTCCGACAAGTAGTTCTGGGCTTGACCCAGGGTATCCGGGTACATGACAACGGGCCTTGCTGAACTCTTAGTTACGAAACTCCTGGGGGATATGATTTGGTAAATTCATAAGCTTAGTATGAACCATTATTAATGGAATTAAAAAAATACACTAAGGATATATGTTAGAAAGTATATCATGGATAACAAATATTGAAGCCTATAGACTCATAAGTTAAGGAAATAAAAGTTATTAACAAGTCATCCATTTTTGTCTTTGGATTCCCCTTTATGTGTTTAACTATTTAAGATACTCATCCCTAAGTATATAATGGATAGAGTATAACCAGAATCAAAACATGAAAGGTTGTTTTATCACCCATAGTTCAACGCATTCTTTTATATCCTGAAATTTTATTACAACAATCCCAACACCACCACAAATCATCAAAGTAAATATGTCGGTGAGTATTGAAAATGGGAAATCATTACATCCCATGAATATAACTCCTCCCTATCATAATTTGTTGATTGATCTTTCTGGTGAACCTTGTCATACTCCCTTTGGTGGAATTTGATGCAATTCTCGGCATGGATTGAATTTCCTTATATAGATCCAACAAAAATTGTCATGAGAGGGAAATCACTCTCCATATGGAGAATCGACTCCTGATTTTATACAAGTGAAAGGAGGAATATGAATCTTCTTTAGCACCATCATCTCGAGTGTGGATATTACTGCCCTGTGAGCATGCGTATCTGGCTCAGATGATTAATTCTAAGGAGGAAACCATCCTTAAAGGCAAGCCTATTGTGAGGGAATTCACTAAAGTGTTTCCTGAGGAATTGTTTGGTCTTCCTCCTAGAAGAGATGTTGAATTATCAATTGATCTTATACCTGGGGAGTTTCCAATATCTAAGAATCCATATAGAATGGTTGTTGTGGAGATTGAGGAGATGAGGAAATAATTATAGGAGAATATGGATAAAGGGTTTATATTCCCAAGTTCTTCACCATGGGGTGCACCAGCCCTCTTCGTCAAGAATAAGGATGGTTCAATGTGCCTTTTCATTGATTATCATGAGGTTAACAAAATCACGATAAAGAACAAGTATCCTCTCCCATGAATTGATGACTTATTCGATCAGCTGCATTGATCACAATACTTCTCCAAGGTGGATCTATGGTCAGGATATTACCAAGTAAGGGTGAAGGAGGATATCCCCAAGACTACTTTTCTTACAAGGTATGGGCACTATGAATTCATAGTAATGCCTTTTGAACTCACTAATGCTCCATAAATATTCATAGACTTGATGAATAGAGTCCTTAGAGATAACCTTGACAAATTTGTGGTAGTATTTATATATGATATTATAATATACTCCAAAACCAAGGTGGAGCATGAGGAGCATCTAAGAACTGTACTAGAGACTTGTGAAAGGAGAAGCTCTATGAAAAGTAGATCAAGTGTGAGTTCTGGTTGAAGTAGGTTTCATTCTTAGGTCATATCATCACAAGAAATGGGATATCTCTGTATCCCTCCAAGATAACTGAAATTGAGGGATGGTCAAGGCCAGAATCTGTAATGGATATTCTTAGATTCCTTGGGTTAGCTAGATATTATCACCGATTTGTGAGAAATTTTTCACGATTTTCCAACCCTCTTACCAAACTAACTCAGAAGGGAGTAAAGTTTTTTTGGAGTGATGAATGTAAAGAGATCTTTAAGGAGTTGAAAAGGAGGCTTATCACTATGACTTTGCTCACTTTACCCACAAGTGGATAACTTTTTGTGGTATTCAGTGATGCTTCAAAGAAGGGCCTAGGCTATGTGTTGATGCAAAATGACAGAGGCATTGCCTATGCTTCAAGGAAATTAAAATTTCATGAGAAAAACTATCCAACACATGATCTGGAGTTAGTTTCAATGATATTCGCTTTAAAATTTTGGTGACATTATCTCTTTGGAGAGTAGTGTGAAATATATACGGACCACAAAAGACTCAAGTATATATCCACACAGTAATATTTGAACATGTGCTAATGAAGATGGTTAGAGCTGGTCAAATACTATGACTGCTCAATCCATTACCACCCTGGGAAAGCGAAAAAGGTGGAAGATGCTCTAAGTAGAAAGGACCTAGAAATTCTATCATTTATGATAATTGAAAAGGATCCAATATTCTTAGATTTTATGAAGATGGACATGAGAATCATAAATAAGGGAAAATAATCAATCCCGTCACAAATGATTTCTCAACCATCTCTTTTGGAAAGGTTAAAGGATGCTCAAAAAGATGATGTGGGAATTCAAAAGAAAGTGGAAACTATCAAAAAAGGTAAATCCTCAGAGTTGAATGTTAATGACAGAGGAATTGTGGGATTTGGTAAAAGACTATGTGTTCCATCAAGTCTATAGTTGGAGAAGAAACTTTTGGATGATGCACATAGTTTGAATTTCTCTATTCACCCAGGAAACACAAAGATGCTTTGAGATCTCTGAGAGAATTATTGGTGGGATAACATGAATAAGGAGATCCCTGAGTATACATCAAAGTGCCTAGTATATAAGCAAGTGAAGGCTGAGAGGTAGAATTTTAAGGGTATGATGTAACCATTACCCTTACCATCATGGAAATGGGAGAACATCACCATGGAATTTGTCACCAGACTTCCAAATGCATCCAAAGGAAACAATGCTATCTGGGTTGTTGTGGATCATCTTATAAATACTTCACACTTAATTGAAATTTGGTAGTATTTCTCACTGGATAAACTGGCATAGATATACATCAGAGACATGGTAAGGCTTCATGGAGTACCACTATCGATTGTATCTGATTGAGGTCCAAGATTCACCTCTAAGTTTTGGAAGAGTATTTAACATGCTCTGGATACTGAGCTGAACTTTAGTATGGCTTATCATCCTCAAACTGATGGCCAATATGAAGGGACTATCGAAACACTTGAGGACATGTTGAGAGCATGCTCAATAAATTCCAATGGAGGATGGGATCAACATCTTCCTCTTATTGAGTTCTCATACAATAACAGTTTCCACTCAAGCATCCAAATGGCTCCTTATGAAGCCCTGTATGGGAAGTGGTGCAGAACACTGGTATGTTGGGATGAAGGTGGGAAGAGAAAACTCATAGGTCTATAGATGGTCGAAGAAATGGTGGAGAAGGTTAAGACCATCCAGCAGCACATTAAATCTACTTAGAGTTGACAAAAGAGCTATGCTGATAATCATCGACGAGACCTAGATTTTGATTTCGGAGACATGGTATTCCTCTAAACATCACCATGGAAGAGAGTTATGAGATTTGGGAAGAAGGTAAATCTTTGTCCAAGGTACATTGGCCCTTTTGAGATCATTGATCACATTAGAGTAGTATCTTATCAACTATAATTCCCACCGAACCTATCTCAAGTACATAATGTATTCCATGTATCACTCTTGAGGAAGTAAATACCTGACCCATCACATGTACTCAATCCAGAGGTGGTACCATTGTAGAATGACCTCTCCTATGAAGAGAAGCCAGTGAAGATCTTAGATCAAAGGAAAAAGTTCTACGGAATAAGACAATGCCCCTCATGAAAGTGTTGTGGAGAAACCACAAGTTTGAAGTGGAAACATGGGAATTGGAGGAAGTGATGAATCAAAGTTACCCTCATCTTTTTTAGTATGGGAAAAGGATATTTCAAGGGAAAATTTTCTTAAGGGGGAAAGATTGTAACGACCCAAACTTTCATTAATGAAAATTCCTCTTGATCTAATTAAATGTCTTGTTATATAAAATATTTATATAAAATATGCACTTCTTTGGTTTTGGATTTTAAAATACCATTAATAATTGTGACCATTTCTAATATTGCTATTGATCAGTGATCACACGATTATTATAAATATAGGGCTTTAAGAAATCCAATTTACTCAGAAAAAGGAAGCGATGGCCTCATCCAGTAGAATTGCCCCGTATAAAGACCACTTTTAAGAGCTCAAAAAGGAGGTGGAGTCTTTGTAATTTTCTCTTGACCAAGCCCAATCCCAGCTTGAATATGTTAAGCTCGAGTGGAACCACCTATGAGAGAAGTGGAAGTTGATAGAGATTACCACTCGAGCGATGTTATCCGAGCCACCCCAAAAGTCTGTTACCATCATGCACCTTACCCTAAGGTATTATGCATGTGTTTTAAGGGGTTATGTAACAATACCCTAGAACTATGACTATAAACATTATTTTTTTTATAAATAATATACATGCATTTTATTATTATTACTAGTTTTTAAAGCACAAATAGTATTTTTAGTTAATATTCAAATAAGAAATCTATTTTGATGAATTAACGGATTTTTTAATTAAATATTATTTTAATAAAATATTATTATTAAATTAATTTTTATTAAATATAAATTATCGTATAATTTTTATGAATACAATTATAATTTTTATTAAGTTTTGAAAGCTGTTTTTGTCAAAACCCATGAATTTTCGATAAATGTTGGTTTTTATTTTAAAAGTGAAAATTCACATATTTAGAAAATTATTTAGATAAAATGAATATTATTTTTGTAATAAAGACCTTGAAATTATCCAACAGTGAATTTTTCATAATTTTCTGAGACAATCGAATTTTTTGGTAAAAATTAAATATCGTTTAATTATATAATGTGTTTTATGACATAATAATGACCCAATATCGATGTAATAAAATACTATAAATGAGTTGTTCTGAAAATATATGTTTTACCATTAAAATAATGTGATTTTATATTTGTTTGATTTATTTTACAAAGATTTAGTGGACCCTCCAAGACTTATAAAACATTTTATCTTTTTAAATGATTTTCCTTGAGAGTGTGACTCACCTCCACATAAGAAAGCCTAATATTTTAAGAGGTTCAGCCATTGGTCTTATAAAATATTTTATTTCACTCCCATTTTCAAAAAACCATGGGCTGGTTTATAGTTTTTATTAGTTTAATGTGTGGTATCCCAAACCTAAATAATAAAAAATTCCCTCTCCTTTCCTATATAAACCCACCCAAGCTCCCACTTCCTATTCAATAAAAGACTTTGGAGTTCATCCAACCCCTTACCTCACCTCTCTATAATCCTAACAAGGCACCACAATCTCAAAATAATCCTCTCCCAAGCCCCTCCCAAGCCTTTGGGATCACACTTCCAAGTAAGGGATTTATTCCTCTCCCATTTTTGTCCAAATTTTATTATGTTGTTATGCCCTTTTATTTTCAATTACAAATGTTGGGGTATGATTTATCACATCCCCAATACTTTCCTCTTTATGTTTGAATTATTATATACCCCTTTCTCTCTCATTAATGCCTCCCATGTACACCCTTTACCATACCGAAATTCCATAAGAAATTTCTCTCTCCTCGTTTACATTCAAGCAATTCTTTTGTATTATGAATCCAAATTCCATTACTGATTAGCCAATAAATGAGGCTAATATTCATTGTTAATATATATAATATTCATGTGATTTATTATTCATAAACACCATTGTAGTTCATTTTACACTTTGAACATCGTTTCACATTATGATTGTAATACCTTCTTAAAATGCACTATTATGTGGTACATTTTTGAACATCATTTAAAGTACCCAATGATTCATCTGATTTTAAGGAATCTAATTATACATATTTTAATTTAATATTTTGGTAAATTTATCTAAACTTAAATATGAACATGTTTTATTAAGGGATCAATGGATAATTCATGGAAGAAGAATGGGGATATTTTGTGATTAAAGGAAACAATTCTGGAGAAGTCAGATTGGACACCAGCCCACTAATGAGAGTGTGGGGCCCAACATACAGCCCCAATGAATCCCAAATTTAGTTTTATGATATAATAAATGTATATAAACAAATCACTCTTCATGATCAAATGCTAATTCGGCCTCCATGGTGTCCATTTAGGCGGCCCAAGTTAGAGATAAAATTCTGGGCCAGATTCTGCGGCCCAGAAAAACAGTCCACTAATCTAATCATATCTCCGAATACACAACTCCAAATGGGCCCAAATTTTACAGGAGTTTATGATACATCCAGAGATCTATTTTATTATTCTATGTCCCACTCTGATTCGGCCATTTAGAAGGACTTACAAGTACGTATGTTCGGTGGAAGCAAGCTGGCTACCACCTCGGGTCAAGGGTGGAAAAGTCTCATCTCCCTTACTTTCCACCACAATAGGCCTACCATACTCAAGTGGGATCTTTTGTACTGTTGGAGTCTCTACCCAAGCCTCCCAAAATTCCTATTTAATTCAGTGTTGGGGAAGGAGTTTTTAATCTTTGGTGCATGGTTTCATTATAGTGTTATGCTGTCGCTTTGTGTTTGTAATCGCATTTCTTTCTCATGTAAGTTGTTTAATTCACCTTAGTTTCTTAATAAAATTTATTCCATTACTCTTATTATGTTCTTATACTTATAAATTTTATACCTTTGGTTCAAGGTGTTAATTTATTCACACCAAACTTTGTTATATTTATCACACAGCGGAGGAGTGATCGATTTTTTTTGTTGTTTTTACTTCTTCAATTCCACCCTCGTAAGTCTACTTCCCGCTTCCGTTGAAGACATGTCATCAATGGAGGTCTAACCCACTTATGGGTTGATCCAAGGAAGTATAAAGGGTCTGGATTGGATTTTATTTATCACCTCATTAATGTATAATCACTTCTTTAACTGAGATTTTTATTTGATTATTTTTAAACTCCATCGTCCTTGTTGAATTTAAGGCCACACACTTCATGTGCTAATACGAACCTTTACCTTGAAGTGATCAAAACTTTGATCCTTAAAGTTTATATGTGATTATTATTAGGGTGTGTAGGCATTAAAATAGTAAGTTATTATTTCATTTGATCTTCTTAAATGAATCCATCTCAATTATAAGAAATTGAAATCATTAAAAAAGGAATTCATCCAATCCACCCCAAGCGATAACCTAAGATCAACTCATTACCTTAATTTTAATTAACTTAAATCTATTATTGATCTTTTAAAACCATCTTAAATCAACCTAAGTTGGCCACTTCATAGCCAAAAACAATCCATATAATGCACATGTCTGTAGGTACTTCTTAGGTCTCTGAGGATTCGACAACCCAAATTAGAACACAAGGACCGTCCTACCTTCTTCTTTTGGGTAAATTTGAGAATGAATCAAATTTTAGTGCCATTATCGGGGACTTAAGTAAGTTACCTTAGACACTAGCATCCTTTTCTCACCCCAATTTTCTATTCTCATCCTTTATTTCACTCCAATGGAAATCCATTTTAAAAAAACCCAAACATGGGGAACCTCTCCCTACATTGATCACCCCACAGCAAGCGTGATGTACAATGATAATCCTAGTTTTTACTGGTGGGATAACCAAAAATCGATTAAGACACAATGTTTTAACTTCTATTCTCCACAAAACATTACAACCTATTATGAGTTCCAATGCCAACAAGGCCAATTTGGATATCCTCCTGTGCAATTCCAACAACTTAATTATCCACCTGGAATAGACCATTTGTCTCAACCCCTTATCCATCCTGATCCACATCCATTACTTGAAAAACTATGTCAACAAATTGAGATAATGAATTTTGAGGTTTCATCATTGAGGTTAGAACTACAAATCATTAAAAATTGTGAAGAACCCATCCCTACACAAACTATCCCTTCCGTAACCTTATGTGAAGTGTCTAGTTTCCCAAAAACCTCTAATGAATTTACTAAAGAGTAAACCTTTGGATTTGGGAAAGATGAATAGGATCAATTAATTTTTGATGGGTTTCTAAATCAAGAGGAAACTGATTTTTTGTATTCACAAGAGGGAAATTTTGACATCTTGGATTGAGTCTCATGAATATAACTCCATTGATGATTTTTCAAAAACACAAATCACTGAACCATTAAGAGAAATCACAAACTTTGAGTCCATACCCATTCCTGAAACTGATCTTTCTAATTTGGTGGTTGAATCTTCTATTCAAAAGTAACCAATTTTGTTGAGAAATTTGGAAAATAAAACTGAGTTGGATTCAAAATATCAACTTGTGTCTAAATGTCCTATCCAACATGAGCTCAAAATTATTGTCCTTCCCTCCCCTCTAAAGAATCCATTCATATGGTATAATCATGACCTTTCAATTGGAATTCATTCTTCTCTTGAAACCAAAAAATTTGTAATTATCATTGATGTCTTAGGAAAGACTACAGAGGAAACTGGATCAACCATTTCTAATATTCATTTGATTTTACTACTCATTTTAGAACATAGGTTTGTGTATGAGAAAAATTCTAAAAATAGAATGAATCTCAACCTAGTATAAGTGTTGAAACATGTGGTCCTTAAAATGTTGAAAGTTGGTATTGGGTAAGTTGTGGGGTTCAAGTCGAGCTAATGACGTTAAACAAAGCGCTGCATGGGAGGCAACCCATGGTTTTCAAGTTTCCTATCATTTTTTGTTTTAATCAACTTTATATTTTAAATAGGATTAATTAATCATTTTGATAAAAAAATAGACTGTTGACTTGTTCTTATATTATGAGTATAGATGGGTATGAAAGGGGAGCACCATATTCATCTGTGTCGCGTGGTGTGATCCTTGAGTAATGCCTTACCCAGAAATTTAAAAGGAAGACAATGTATCATCAGGTTGTTTTATTTTAATGTGTTTGTAGGTTAAAATAAAAATACAAAAGAATAAATAATAATATAATGATATAATAATAATAAAAAAAGGGACACATCGTGGGTCGTGGGTCAAACCCCGTCACAACCGGCGAAGCCGCGGGGATTCGAACTCAGGACTGAAGGGAGACAAGGGTGCGCGCTTACCACTAACCTACGACTTTTTGTGATTCCTTATTCTATAATTTTTATATATATACTTATATTTTACTTTATTTATTATATAAATATATATATATATATATATTGTTTTTTTTCCTTTTTCTACTAGGGAACTCTATAAGTGACATGGATATCAAAGGATTAAAAGGGAGCAGCAATAATTTCAACTTCAACCACCAGGTGACTTCATTCCATGATCCTCATTTTCAATTTCCTTTTTGAACTTTCATTCTCTACCTCTACCCCCTTCTAAATTTTCTTTTCTTTAAACACTAGGGACAGTGTTATTTTAATTTGGGGGGAGATAAAATAAAAAATGCTTTTGTGTCAAAAAAAATGATGAATGATTTGAAAAAAAATGTAAATGGAAGGAAAATTTCCTTTAACTTTGAACATGGTAATACACATTGCACAATTTGAAACTGAATATCAAATAATTTAGCATGCCCTGATTCTGATTTTAATCCTTTTATAATTTCATGAGCATAGATTTTTGAAAGTGTGGCTGTCCAATGTGATATTTCATCATTTATATTTTCATCCAAATAAAAAAAAGATCACAATGCACGTCCTTTGGATAGTGGGGTATTAGTTTGAGTTCATGGGGTCCCCCAAATAAATAGAATAGGTTTGGTGATCATTTTAGTTTTAATATGAGTATTCAATAAAAAAACAAAAAAATGATAAATTTTCATGTAGAGCAATGAAATGACCTAATGTGTGGCTTTTGGCACTCGGGGATCGTGACTCCATAATTGTCTGGCCTAGAGTTGGTAATTTTATATCTATTTTTGGTAATTTGAATTTGTTTTTGACTGAGTTAACTCGATATGATTCCTGATTATGTGGGATTCACTTGGTTCCCTAAGGTATTTGAGCCTAGGAGTCATCAGCAAAGTCTCGCTACAGGGGTTGACTCTTTTGAGTGCAATTTCAATTACCATGGAAAAATTGAAAAAACAAAAAAAGACAAAAACAAAAAAATATAATACAAAAAAAAAATTGAATACTCATCTTAATATTGAAATGTGATTCCACTTATTTCTTCTGTAATTTCCCCCTTGAATAAATATGAACCCCCATGTATATTGTGATGCACAACACATCCTCATACTTAATTGATATTGGATGAAATATGGAAATGAATTTGAACAAAGGAATGGGATTGGGATTGGGATATTCTTATGAAACTATCTTGTATTAAAATATTTTGATGGTTTTCATGACTTTTTGGTATAAGGGTTTCTGGTGATCATTGTGTATTAAAATGTTTTTGGAAAAGGGAATTCGAATTTCATATTGTTGAGATATATTTTGCTCGGGACAAGAAAAACTCAAGTTGGGGGGTGTTATTAGCCACTAAATGAGGCTAATATTCATTGTTAATATATATAATATTAATGTGCTTTATTATTCATAAACACCATTTTAGTGCATTTTACACTTTGAACATCATTTCATATTATAATTGTAATGCCTTCTTAAAATGCACTATTATGTGGTACATTTTTTAACATTATTTAAAGTACCCAATGATTCATCTGATTTTAAGGAATCTAATTATACATATTTTAATTTGAGATTTTGGGAAATTTATCTACACTTAAATATGAACATGTTTGATTCAGGGATCAATGGATAATTCATGGAAGAAGAATGGGGATATTTTGTGATGAAAGGAAACAATTCTGGAGAAGTCAGATTGGATACCAGCCCACTGATGAGACTTTGG
This sequence comes from Viscum album, assembly GCA_963277665.1. NCBI lineage: Eukaryota > Viridiplantae > Streptophyta > Magnoliopsida > Santalales > Viscaceae > Viscum > Viscum album. Next base: position 119,720,625 of record OY728141.1, read on the forward strand.
GGCCCAACATACAAGCCCATTTAATCCCAAATTTCATGTAATGATATAATACATGTATAAAAAAAATCACTTTTCAGGATCCAATGCTAATTCGGCCTCCATGGTTTCCATTTATGCGGCCCAAGTTAGAAATAAAATTCTGGGCCAGATTCTGCGGCCCAGAAAAATAGTCCAATAATCTAATCATATCTCTGAATACACAACTTCAAATGGGTCCAAAATTTACATGAGATTAGGAGAAATCTGGGGATCCATTTTATTCTTATATGGACCACTCTTATTCGGCCATCTAGAAGGACTTACAAGCGCTTCTATTTGGTGGAAGCAAGCTGGCTGCCGCCTCGGGTCAAGGGTGGAAAAGTCTCCTCTCCCTTACTTTCCACCACCCTAGGCCTACCATACTCAAGTGGGATATTTTGTACTGTTGGAGGCTCAACCCAAGGCTCCCAAAATGCATATTTAAGGTAGTGGTGGTGAAGTAGTTTTTAATCTTTGGTGCTTGGTTTCATTGTAGTGTTATGCTGCCGCTTTGTGTTTGTAATCGCATTTCTTTCTCATGTAAGTTGTTTAATTCACCTTAGTTTCTTAATAAAATTTCTTCCTTTACTCTTATTCGGTTTTTATACTTATCACGTTGATACTTTTGGTTCAATGTGTGAATTTATTCACACCATACTTTGTGATATTTATCACACAACGGAGGAGTGATCGATTTTTGTTGTTGTTTTTACTTCTTCAATTCCACCCTCGTAAGTCTACTTCCCGCTTCCGTTGAAGACATGTCATCAATGGAGGGCTAACCCACTTATGGGTTGATCCAAGGGAGTAGAAAGGGGCTGTATTGGATGTTATTTATCACCTCATTAATGTATAATCACTTCTTTAATTGAGATTTTTATTTGATGATTTTTAAACTCCATCGTCCTTGTTGAATTTAAGGTCACACACTTCATGTGCTAATACGAACCTTTACCTTGAAGTGCTCAAAAATTTGATCCTTCAAGTGTATAGGTGATTAGTATTAGGGTGTGTAGGAATTAAACCAGTAAGTTATGATTTAGTTTGATCTTCTTAAATGAATCCATCTCAATTATAAGAAATTGAAATCATTAAAAAAGGAATTCATCCAATCCACCCCGAGCGATAACCTAGGATCAACTCATTACCTTAATTTGAATTAACTTAAATATGTTAGTGATCTTTTAAAAACATATTAAATAAACCTAATTTTTCCACTTCATAGACAAAAAAATCCATAGAATGCACGTGTTTGTAGGTACTTCTTAGGTCTCTGAGGATTCGACAACCCAAACTAGACTACAAGGACCGTCCTACCTTCTTCTTTTGGGTAAATTTGGGCGTGAATCAATTACTTATATTGTGAAATATATCTATATGACCCCCTTACTTTCCATTTCATATAAATATTATGAGACACCCTTTTTTCTCTCATCAAACTTTTTTATGAAGTCTTATTTCACGCTGTTATGCTGTCGAAATTGCACCGCCAGTTTCCAAGCCAAAATCATTGTGTAGTGAATACCATGCTCATTTCTCTATCAAGGGTATTCACCTTTATGAAAATTTAGTTATTTATGGAATAGTTTCATGTATTAATTCCACATTCCATTACCGTGGAATAAATTATGATATTTAATTCATCTATATTGTATGATCTTGTGGCACACTTATGCATGAAATGAAATGTTTAAGAAGGGTGCACCCTGATAGTGATCCAATGCATTGGGTAAAGATTAGTATCATGATACACTAAGTGCAATGAGGGTTTACTCATGGTAATTCAAGTTAAATGATGGTTTAATCATGCTCCATGTGAAATGGGCCTTGGCTCATGCTATCATGATAAATGTTGTTATCACACTTCCATGTTATGTTAATCATGTTATGTCATGCCCTTATGTTCATGTTTCTCTTATGCTCCATTGATATGCGTATTGTCTAACATGTATTGTATTATTCATGTTATGCCTTTTTTAGTCCCTTATTGGGCTTTTTAGATCACCCTTTTCTTATGAATTTCCTCAGGTTATCCTATGCAATGCTAAGTATAAAGTTCATGTAAAGGAAGTTTTCAATAAGATGTTTTGTTTTATGTTATAAGTTGTTATGTAATGTTACTAAGCCCCAAAGACACTAAACCTCTCTATCTTCTATGTTATATCAAGTGAAGGTTTTTATGTAATAAATTATGTTAAGTGTGTAATAAAAATATCACGGTTGTTATACTCACTCTCTCCCATGCATGAAAACTTTATTCATATTCATAAATTATGTTTTACCTCATTCTATTTATAGGTGTTACTGAGTAAGAATAGGTGGGAAACCACTTTGACTTTACCACTAAAATAAATTTCCATAAAGTCAAATTTTACATTCATTTCGAATTCATCATTGACTATTTAATTTCTTCTCAACTCTTTTGAAATATTCTCAAAAACTTATCAAAAACTTTAACCTACTTCAGACTTCCTAATATTTCTTTAGTCTGATACAAATGTCATTATAATATTGTTCTTTATTAACATTCTCTTCCACTTGAGAAAAATCAAAACTGATGACTTCTATTCTGATGTTCCATACCAATTGAAACAAATATACCATAAATATTGTTACAACTTAGTTAGAATTAAATTTATTTTCATTATATTTCTCACACTAATGTCTCTTCTCAAACACTCTGGAAGACTTATTGCATTTCTCATCTTGATCATTTTTTTAGCTATTTTTTCATAAAAATCATTGTAACTTCTAAAGATTCTAAAACCCCTTGAAAACACTTTGTAAATAGATTCAAAATGTTTTACCTTTTCTTAATTTGGTTAACAATTCTTTAGACTAATGATCATGCATGTGATGATTTCCAATGTCTGATGACCTACTGGTGTCAGCATGCGTCTGATGGATCAGTCTTTATTTTCCATTTGATTTAATGGCGTCACCACCTTGTCTGATGACTCTTGACCTAAAACAAAATAAATCATAGCTTTTGAAAATGTTTGAGTACATTGTTGAACTCCGTCAGATTAATATATCTCGGATTCCTTCACATTCATCGATCCCAAAAACTCCAACTTACTCATAAATGTCAACAACTTCTCTGCTTATCTTCACAAAAAAATTCTAATTTTACATATATAGAACACTGCATTTGATACCCTAAAGATGCCAATAACTGGTTTGATGAATTGGTGTCAAAAATCCTCCAATGGACCAGTGTCAACTGTGACTTACTTTTTCTAAACTATCTACAACTAATGATTGATCCTATTGAATGATTCATTTGGTGAATCGGGAATCCCAATGAATCAGATATTCTGGTGGATCGGTTGATCAGTACTTCAACAAAAATTCAAACTTCTCATCCTTCAAAAAAATTATGTATCTGGTGATTCTCACTCTAATGAACTGTGATCAGAAGATTTTGTCTTTGTAAACTCTCTTCTTATACAAAATCCTAATTGTATGATGAATTTTTCATTATGTTGAGAACATTTAGATCAATGTAGAATCATCTAAATTACAAAAAAAATTATCCTCCTTTATTTCACAAAGCTTTGATCAAAATTTTATCAGAAAACTTATGATATTTGAAACTTAAATAATATAAAATCATTATCATATTAAATATTGAATAGCTCAAAAGACATTCAAACTTCATAGAATATTCTCACTCCAATTAAAAACTTCTTTTTAGACACAATGTGATTATAAAAACCACTTCATCTAGAAAAAATCTATAGAATAGAAAACTGAAACTGATGGATTTTATTATTAATAATGAATCTGATCATCTGAATACAATACACATTTCATCCAATTACCAAAACTTACAAAGTAAATTTATTTTTCATAATGAAAAAAAAATAAAAAAATATCACAATATTCTTTAAACATCCTAAAACCAACTTTTAGCCAACTTGGTCCCAACACTCTTTCACATGTGTGATAAAAATAGAGGAGAGGGGGGTGACCCCTAAAAAATTGTGGGGGGATAATTTTAATTCTCCCCATAAAAGGCCTACCAGAAATCCAATGAGGCTATACAACTATCCATACCACTATCTTGCCCACTAGTTAGTTGATACTAAGCCACCAGCTAGACGGTGGACCCAACAAGACTACAAGTCCACAGGCCTGGCCACCGATGATTTGGTGGCTATAGGCTATAGTCCCAACCACCCAACATTCCTATGGAGCTCTCCCACTACTCTTGGTCACCACTTGAACCTCATTCCACATCCAAAAACACGCCTTTAAGGTTCTTAAACTCTCATAACACCATTCTAAATCCTATTTCTTAAAATAACCCATCCACCAAACTAGAAATTAAAATTTTCTTTGAATTACATCTCTCATATAGACGCATGTTCTTACAAAATCACCACCATAACACTTATCATCCTTGAGAAGCCTCAGTGGTCATCCACCTACACATTTTGACCTACTTTAGTTGTCAAATCCCATTAAAATGGTTGTGTTATAACTCTGAATTCCAAACATGCTCTCATAGTGTAACTTTAAACATAAGATTCCTAAACCACAAAAACATAATCCATCACCCAAATTCATTACCAAAACATGAAGACAACACTCACCCATGACTATCTATCCCAAGATACAATAGTTTCATCATCCATTAGATCATCCATCAATTGGTTCTCCCCACCATACGAATTCGATTATAACATCCAATTCTGAGTCATAGTGCCTACCACAATTGAAATTACCTATAAAAACACATTCTCAGTAGTCCAATAACATGCCCAGCATGGATTCCAACATAACACACCTCAATACACCCATGATCATCATTCAAATGCTGATAACAATTATCTTTTCAAAATTCTAATTCAAAATAGTTGAGTATCATCAGTCATTCACAAGGGCCTTGAATATGTAGGCTTTCATCATACATCTACAGGAGAATGCTGTTATCTCTTAGTATTATCGAAGGTACAAAATTAACAAACATTATAGCCTAAAAATCCAGTACTACACTTTTCATAATATAGTTATTATTATACTTTAGATTATTTTAGATCATCTATCTTGTAATTTTATGATCTCATATTATTTTATAGAGGTTTATATATAGTTAAACAGGTAACACCAACCTTTGAAATTTGTGTTCAACCATCTATTGACTTCTCTATATAGTTGAGACTTCAATCGACTCAACTGTCCCATCTAATACATAGTTCACTGTACCCAAAGACCAAGCTTTATAACATTCATCATAAGTTTGAAAAAAACTAGTGGTAAAAACCATATGTATAAGGTTCTTACTATCACTAAATAAACAAGGATTAGGAGAAATTTTGAAATATAAAATTCTGATGAGAAAACTTATGGTAACTTGAACTTCAGATGCTCTGATTAAGGATGCTACATCCTAAAAATCTCCCACTTGAAGACTTGTTTCATAAAACATCACCGACATCCTTAAACATTTTGGGGAAAAAACTCTATCTTCTCTGATATTTATAGTGTTCTACATCCTCCAATTTTTTATATGATTCCCACTAAGGCATATTATTACCTCATACTTTCTTATACTAAAAATTTTGTGAACATATCGGCTGGATTTTTCTTCCCTATGATCTTATGATGCTCAAATAATTTTTCCTCTAGTAGATTCCGAATGAAATAGAATTATAGGTAAATTTGTTTCATTCTTGCATGAAATACAAAATTATTGGAAAGGTGGATATCACTCTAAATATCATATAATAGTGTTCCTCCTTTTGATTATTTTCTATGTTATTTTAGTAAGTGAATTAACCATATCAACTCATTCTGAGTTTCTATAGCTCCAACATACTATTCTTTAGTTTTGGACAACATTACCATTAGCTATAGCCATGATATCCATTTGATCGTTTCTCCCCCCAAAGGTAAACACGAAACCCATATGTTTTTCTATATGTCAAAATCACCATCAAAATCTTTTTCAATAAATTCTTGTAAATTATTATCTTCCTCAAAGAACAATATCATATCTTTTAATCCTTTTAATTATCAGATGATCCACTTTATATATACCCAGGGATCCTTCCCAAGGTTATACATAAAATTTCTTACCAATCCAACTATAAAGGAATTTTATGTCCATTTAAAAACCATCACATACATCAAGATTCCTACAATTGAATAATATGGTACTTTCTCCATGTATCAAACCTCATCTTTTGTTAAAGGTGTTCATGTCTTAGATAATGTGAAATGTCCAGTGAGGGGTGACCCAAAAAATTTACATCTAATTATTTGAAACCTTTCAATGATATTTTGAACATATTCCTTCAAGTATAACACCACAGTATTTGTTTTTTGATTCCATTCAATCCTCATCCCCAAGATTTTATTGGCTTTACCAAAATAATTTATTTTAAATCTTTTGAGAAACTTTCTCTTTAGATCCTATATCTACTAAATTTATGGTCCTTCCAACAACATTTTATCCATATAGAATTGTATAATGATATAAGTTCAATAATTAAAAAACTTCTGATAACAACAAAGATCATAATCACTCCTTGTGAAAACTTTCACATTCATAAAATCATAAAAATTATGATTCCACTATTGAGGTTATTATTTTAATATATATAGAATTTTATTTAATTTTTAAACAAGGTCCTTTTTTAGATGGTATTCATACCCCTTAGGCTAATTTATGTAGATTTACTCCTCCAAATCACTGTAGAGAAAAATAATCTTCAAATCCATATACTTCGTGTGTAACCCATCAGATGAAACAATGTTCAATACTATTTTAATTGTAGTATTCTTTAATACTAGTGAAAATATTTTTGATAATTTGATTCCTTATATTTATTAAAAATATTTCACTACCAACTCTTCCTTTTATCTTTTAATTTCATCATATTATTCATTTAAATGGTAAACCCATTTATTCTCTTTTGATTGATTCCCCTTTGGTATTTAAGTAAACTCCCAAGTTATATTGAACTTTAAGTCATTTACTCATCCATGTCTAACTCCCACTACTTCGAGTCACTGAGTGTTACTTCCACTTCCAGGAATTCAGGTTCCCCAGAATCCGTTATAGGTAAGAAGTTTGTGTCAACCCCTTACTACTATATAGGTCATCTAACTCTAGAAGATCTTCTAATATAAGTTTTAGCATTCATCAGAACTTCATTTCTTGGTTCTTGAACTTATGGTTCTCCTAATTCTAATTATTCTACTAGTGAATCTTTTCCTTAGACTTTTATAGTTATAGAACATTCAAACATATCAACCATTGTAAAAAATTCCGATGTATTTTATCTTCTATTTTTTATCTTTGGTATTTGGAAATTTCAAGTGTTTTTATCCATACCACCTCATACTTTAGTAGTTGAGATCTTATCCTCAAATTCTGATTCAGCCAAATTTCGATCCTTTCATAGGATATTCTCATTTAAGATTACATCCCAACTTCTAATGATATTTTTTTATCATCACTCCATAGTCAGTGGACAAATTATTCATTTCCATAGCCTCTAAGGAAACATGATTTGGAATATGCCTCCAAATTATCTCTATCATTTTAATCAACACGATAATAAGCAATGCAACTAAATATCTTGAAGTGTGAAACTTCCAGTGGCTTATCGAACCAAAGTTATTCATGTAAAATTTTTCCTACCATAGAGGCTAGACTTCTATTGTCCAAGTATATTTTCATGTTAATTGCTTAAACCATGATGTATTTGGGCATACTAGAGTGTACGCATATGTATCTAAACTTTTTTTTTCAAATTCTGATTTATCCTCTCTACTACTCCATTTTTTTATAGAGTTATGGGTACTATTCTCTCAAACCTAATCCTCTTTTTTGTTCCAGAAGTTTATACTATTGTATTTACCACTATTATATGTTCTTTAGTAGTTTAATTTTTTACCACTTCCTAATTACACTATGGATTTCCACTATACAAAGGCATCAAACACATCATATTTATTTTTAATAAAATAAACACATAGCTTCCTAGTGTAATCACCAATGAATGTGACAAAGTATCATGATTCTCCATGAGATTAAACTTAAGTAGGTCTCCAAACATCTATATAAATGAGATCAAGTTTCTGGGATCTAGGCTTTTATCCATTCAGATTGAATGAGACCCTCTATTTTTTTCTAAGCACACATCTCTCATAACATCTGATGGATAGATGATCAAGCTTCAAAATTACCTTATATGTTAAAACCTTCATGTTCTTCTCACTAAGGTGAACTAGTCTACAATTCCAGACCTCAAGATTTCTAGAGGCTAAAATTATGACCATTGCACTCCCATATGAAATTTTGGTCAGCTACAGGGTTATGTTCTTTAATCCACACATCACAACCATATATCTTTGAGTTAATTTCTAGACTTCATTATTAAAAGTAGTTCTGATACCTTCATCATCTAACTACCCTACTGAAATAAGATTCCTCCTAAGATATGGTATGTGTATCAATACTTTAAATGGAATAATACTCTCATTATTTATCCATAAATTTACATATCCTTTCCCAACCACTTCTATAGATTCTTTATCTACCAGACCAAATCCCCCAAAGCTTCCAGATACATAAATTCTCATGCATCTTCAATTAGCAGATGAGTAGAAAGATGCACTAGAGTAAACCATCCATGACTCCATTAGATAGTAAATAGTGAGTAGTGGATTGCTACCCACTTCTGTTATGTTAACAAATTTTGAACTTCTAATAGTTGATCCTCTAATAATTACCTTGTAATGTTTGTAGTTCCTATAAATATGTAATCACTTATCTCAATTCCTATAGGTAGGACATGGACCAGTAGATTTCTCATGAATCTTCTCTAGGATATTTTCTTATGATTGTTGATGATTCTTTCAATAAGGTGAGTACCCCCTTCTATTAGTATTTAGTAAACTACCAGAAGGTTCTTAGACCACCCTTATCTTGAGTTCCTCATTAAGTATCAAATTATGAATGTCTATAAACACAAGATCATATTTTCTAAAATAATTTCTTACCACAATAACTATACCATTCCAAGATTTAAATAGAGAATAAAGTAGTAGTATAACCCATACATCATCTATAAAGGTTACTTTCAATGACTCAAGATAATTTATAAACATGTTGAAATTGTTCACATGATCTACCACTAATCTTCCTTATAATAATCATAAGATGAAAAAATGTATCATTAGGAACTACTTGTTTAAAGTTGTTTTTTTTATACATCTACACCAAATCCACTATAATTATAGTTGTAGTCCTCTTATCCTAGATGTTGAAGGAAACATTTCATGCCAAGGTCATCCTCACCAAGCCTAATGGTTTTATATTCATCTTTTATCATTCACCTTTATCTATCTTTTTTAGTTTCTCACCCAATAGTAGTTTAAGATCCTTCAGGGTTAGATAGTCTTCTATCTATATTTTCCAAAATCCAAAGTTGGTTCTATTGAACTAACTAATCTAAACCATTCCTCCATCTAATTCCATATATTCTGATGATAGTATGACCAACTGAAATTCAATATGACTCTAAAGAAAGTGATAAAGTTACCTATCTCACCTGACCCTTTTAAATTGATTTATTTTATTAATTTTCTTGGTTTTGAGTGTCTTTGTTGAGGTTCAGGTTGAATTATGGTTTAAATTTTTGAGCTTTTATTGAAAAATGTGTATTTTGAGCATGGCAGCATCGGGCACCCAGGTAGAGCATAGTCTAGGAAACCGCATGGCTTCCCCCAGGTTATCATGTGGCCTTCCCAATGTTCAAAATAAATAAATAAAATGAGGTGAATAATAAAATTAGAATAAAGTAAAATAAGAAAAATAAAATGAAGTTTAATGAATTATTTTAATAATGATAATAATTTTAATTTTATTAATAATAATAATAATATTATTATTATTATTATTATTGTTGTTGTTGTTGTTATTGTTGTGGTTTTTGTTGTTGTTGTTGACACTAGTATTAAATTATTATTACTATTATTATTATTATTGTGTATTTTTTTGTTTTTTTTTGGATTTTTATTTTCTCTATTTTTTTCTCCCTTTCTTTTTCCTATAACTAGTCGCATCCCCCTTCCTGGCATCATTCCCTACTCCCCCCTCCTCTCCTGTATCGCGTCGCTTCCCTACCCCCTTGGCTAGCCCCTCCTTCTGAAGAAGCCACCAGCCAGTGCAGCTCTAGTGACCTCACCCAGTCCCCTTGCCCTACCCTCTCCTTGGTCATGACATCTTCTCTTGTCCAGACCCTCTGCCAGTGAGATCCCCTTCTACCAAAGCTTCTCCAGTATGACCATCCCATACAGGTGCAATTCCCTTCTGGCATGACCTCTGGTGCCCCCCCCCAGCGTGAGCTACTCCAGTGAGTTTCTCCCCTCTTCTTTAGGGTTTTCTGTTGTTTAAGGTCTGATATTGATAATTTTGGTTTTAATTTTTGAATTATGGTCCAATTTGGATTCCTTGTGGTGCGATTGTGGTATGATTGGAGTTTCACACCAATTTTTTGGATTTTTCAACACCCGCGGTAGGTATTTTCATCTATAAATATAATTTGGCTAATTATTTCACTTTATTAGTTAATTTAATGTGTTCCTTGATTAATATGTGTGGTGTTAAATTCTTTTTGAAAAAGTTTCATAGGTGTTTAAATTTAAAATATCCTTTTTAGATGAAATTGAGTGTTTTTCATGTGTAACCCATGTTGTGTTATTTGATGTCGCTTTATAAATCATTAAATTGGTTATTTAAATTATGTAAGTAATGTGAATGATGTTTAGAAATATTTTTAGTGTGCGTTTGATTCAAAAAAATGGATTTTGGGTATGTTCTTGGTGTGAGGCCTTTTGGTGTTTCTTTGGGTTGTTTTATAAATTGTTGAAATTTTTTATTAAAATATGAGAGTTATTAATAACATGTTTGAGATGGTTTATGATGTTTGGTTGGTTTTAATGTGGCATTTTAATATGAAATTGGGTTTATTTTTTGTGTAAATTTTTGTGGTGCTAATTTTGAAGTGTTTCATAAATTGTTTTATTGATTTGTTAAATTATATGTGTAGTGTGTGGTCCTTGCTTTGTGGTTTCGAGTCGTCGGATCTAAGGTTGCTTGCCTGCATGTGCATAGGTAAGTGTATATATATATATATATATATAATCTTTGGGTTCCCCTATCACATGTATAGTCATCCATGGCAGTGAATATACATGTATGGGGCTATGTGTGACCATGTATATATACGAAAATGCATACATAGGTGAGTGGCGACTAGTATATGCATAGAAGAATATTTGTAAGGATATCCTTTCACATGTTCATGGCCATAAAGGTGTGTACATAGGGGCTAGGTGTCCTTATATGTATGTGAAAGTGCATATCCTTATTGGGGGAGAATAAAATTTTAGTTAGAAAGTGCTAAGGGTTGGATGTTCAGTTTGGTTCCGCCCTGAGGTAGGTTCCCCTTTGCCTAACCCTTTAATTTAGATTCCATAACTAATTTATTATTTTAGAAATATGTTTTTATATTTATGTAGTATATAAATAAGTTGTACAATCTAGTTGTAATTATTATAAATATTTATCCATTATTTTACATAATTTATTTAACTTCCCAATGTGAGTTTTTCCTATTGATATATTCTTCCAACCTTGTTTGGAAAATGTAATGCCTTTCTAATGCTCAATTTTTTTTAAATGTTAAATCTTTAAAAGTGGCTTCCCTAAATGACTAGTTTGTATGTTTTTTTTGAAATTTTATCTTGAATGAAGATGGGTTGGTGTGTAATTTTCTTTAAAAAGGAGGAATTCCTTAATTTGGTAAGTTTGGAAAGATTTATGGACTTTGATGTGAATTCAATCCTAAATATTGTATTTCCTTTCTCAAATTAGTTGCTTTGATTTAAGCATGGTTTTCCAGTTATTTTAAAATGTGAGATTCCTTTGTTTTTTAATTGGGATTTAAAATGGTTTTAGAACTTAAAAGTGTTGGGTGATCTTGTTTTCTAAAGAAAAATTATTCTTTGTAAAATAATGAGGAATGTTTTTCACTTTGAGAATGGTTTGTGAAAGTGGAAAACTAATCATGATACATGGACCTTGTTTTAGAAAATGATGTGTGTTGAATATGGGAATTGTAATATGTGCATCTTAAAGAGTCTTGTGTATTATTGTGTGACAGAAAAAGGGGGAATTCTTTCAAGGTGGATATCGGTGGTGACAGGGTTAATGTGTTTTTGAATAAAGAAAATGACACGTTCATGTATGTTTGTTTGATGAAAACTCACCACCACAAGAAATAGAGAACATGGGAAGACTAAGGTATCTAGGTGGGTGGGGTATCTAGGTGGATGGACTAGGACTAGTACGTTAATTGATTCGGAAGTGGCTTGCCCCATTTTCTTCTAGGAGGATTGACGATATAACACAAACTAAACATGTGATTTGATCGGAGACCACTAGGCCTTGGGATGTGATTCCCCACTAGTGGCTCATGCATGATAATGATGATGGTCATTGTTTCTATACCACATTTTTTGATATTATTGGAGACCACTAGGACTTGGGATGTGATTCCCCCTAGTGGAACGTGCATGAGAACATAGTTGGTTGTTGTCATGAACCAACCTGGGTCGACCCTGAACCGGTCACCCGATCCAGCCCGCGACATGTCCCGAGGGGCATTCCCAATCCCCACAGGCTGGCAACTAGAGTCAGGAATCAAAATATAACCATTGGTAATGATTTGTCCCATGAAAAAAAGGTAACCGAATAAAGGTTGATGATAAGAAAATAAAACTAGCAGTGGAAAGAAAAAAACTTCACATTCCTCCTTGTGACCCTTCAGGTCACCATCCAACTCAGAACCAAGTCTGCTCCAATATTGAGCAGTGGAACCAGGAACCTAAACAAGAAACTAAACCTGTAACTAGAAATATATAATAGGAATGAGTACCGAGATGCTCAGTAGGGATTCTAGGAATAAAGCATTGAATCCAAAAGTTCTCTTTTCCGAAGCAGTCCATAAACACAAGTTTTAAATACAAGAATGAAATTAGGTTTTTCACATTTTAAAATAAGAAACATGTTTTCTCCATATAAAGATAACCCAATACATGTTTCATACCAATTCTAAAACTGTTTTAAATTTTATAAAAAAAATCAAAACATAAAGACCAAGTTTGTGCTAAAAGAAATGAATAAACAGTACCAACTGGAAATAAACTAATAGGTATAGCTGAAAGTAAACAAGAAATGTAAATAATTAAGTAACCATGGGTGATCCTAAACATCCCTAGAAGACCCCTGGATGTACTCAGTTCAGAACCACATACCAGCCAATGGTGAAGCTCCTATGTTTATAACCAACTGGCCGCCCTTACGGCAAAAGAAACCAGCGACACTCCCCATATGGCCTCTATACCTACCAGTGGGTACCAACCTGTCTAATCAGGGCTGATAATCAACCATCACTCGATCAACTAAAGGATTCTCAGGAACCCATGGTGGTTATAATAATCATACTATGTAAGTAGGAGTCCCTCATACATGTGACTCACCTTACCATGTTGTCACCGCACTTGCCTACCCCAAACACGGACACTTCCTATGCGTTCACCCATAAAGGGTTACCCTAGATAGGAGCGCCCCATATAATTATATATATGTGCATACATGTCAAACATACAAATTTTCAACTGGGACATCACATCATTTGGTTATCAAAACCACTTTATTAAACACTTGGAGTTATAAATCAGGCCTTTAGTTTTACATAATCAAATGCCTTTATGAAAACATTGCACAAGCGCTTCTAAAACAAATCTAGACACCACTTTTGTATTTTAAAAAAATTGGTTCTTAGGTTCCAAGTTTCAAATCATTTCCATAAAATTATTTAATGATACTATGTTCAATTTCGTAGAAACAAACCAAATGATGCCTTACACCACACACTCAACAAAATATATACACCAAAATCCAAACAGGAATATACTCATGGATTTCTTTTCAAACCAATTTAAAGAGCCACATGAAGAGACCCACAACATTTAGAAAACAAAAATTGCTTATAAAACTGAGGATTCGAGAAAAATACCAATTCAAAGAGACACATGAAATCATTTCTACAAAAAACACTAAGTTCCATAAAACCAGCCAATGTAGGAAAAACAAGTTCCATAAAATGTTTCTATAATAAAACACCAATAAATACATCAAACAATGCCATTCGAATATAAAGGCACTTAGTTCCAACCAAGTTTTCAAATAATAAAAACACTACAATGAATAAAATATCATTATTATAAGGTACAAATAACATTTATAAATTAAATTAAATAATACAAGTGAACATGGAAAGCTTCGGATGAGGGAAAGGATGAAAACGCCTACCTCTAACAATGGTCATGCCATGCTTTCTAACTCAAACAACAGCTCACTCACACACACGCACTTCCATATATATATATATATATATATATATATATATCCTTAAACTAATGCACATGTTCCCCACTCCATGCGGGAATACGCACATAGAGGATACATATATCTATACATATCCATACCTGGGAACATGCGTGCGTGCCTCCAAAACCGACCACAAATCCCAATGATAAATCCTCAAGACTCAAAAACACCACAAATCCCTAAAATAAAATTTAATCCAAATAAAGCAATTAAGATACAATTTAAAAACCAACCCTACAAAACTAAAAAAGTACACAAGTAAAACCCAAATCACATTTTCACCATTTTTATAAAACAAAACTAAGGGTAACACCCCCAAAATCACATCAATTTACTTTAAAAGCTCATATCACATTTTATCATCGCCCCAAGTGTTTAAACACATCAACATAATTGAATAATCACACCAAGGACCAATTTTAACCAATTCCATCAATGCAAAAATATCACAAAAAGATATACAAGGATACCATAAAGATGAAAATTATATTTTAAAAATTATAAAAATAATATTAGGCACTTAAACAAGCATATCATCATAGAAACATGTAGATGTAAATTGGGAACTGACTCAAAAAATACTTTTAACAAATTATAAAAAAAAAATAAGAACACTAAAACATGATAATTAAGGGCATAATGAAGCTACGAAACCAAATAGTGGGCATAAAACTATACCTTGGATGTCAGCGGCGGACCAAAATGGAGTCAATTCGCTTCACATTCGGTGGCCGATGTTGGAACACACAAGAACAATACCTGAGGAGGTATTCGCATACCATATTCAAGAAAGACCACATCAATCGCATAATCGCCCAACCTTAGGGTTCCAGTTGAATCCAAACCGGGTACCTAAAGAGAAAAAAATCTCCATTGTGATGAAGGGGGAGGGTTCTAAGGACCACACATTGAAAAATCATTGGAGAAACATGAAGAAATTAGAAGAAAGATCAAGGAAAAAGGGAGATCAAGGGAAGGGGGTCACGCACCACCAAGACTCGGTCAAGGGCTCATGTGTGCCTACTGTAGGTCGCAGTCAAGAGGAGGCTACGACCTTGATAAGATTTGACCATGGAGGGTGTTGTAGTGGAGGCCTGGTTGTGGAGACCTGTCATGCCAAAGGGAGGTTACGAAGGGGTGGTGCGACACTGCAAAAGAGGGAGAAATGGGGATATATGCACGTGAGAGAATTTGGGGGAGAGGAAAAATGAATGAGGGAATTGGGGGATAGGAGAGATGTGTTAAGGAATTAAAAAAAGGGAGAAGCATGATGGGTAAAGAGAAAAAAATGGGTTAAAACCCTCTATAAAAATAAAAATAAAAAAATAAAATAAAAATATCATAATAATAATAATAATATAACACAATAATAAAAATCAAAATAATAAATTTGTTTCATTTCATTTTAAATAATAATAATATTATTAATATTAATATTAATAAAAATTTAGTAATAAGGATAATTTTATTATTTGAACAAAGTATTATTATTTCAAGCGTTATGCAGCCACACGGTCACCCAGCTGGAACGCACGGTCACTGCTAATGATGCGATGTCTGCGCACCGGCCCGAAACCCATCAAAAATATTAAACTTCAAAAAAAATCAAACCAGGATCAAGAAGAGAGTAAAATAAAGGATGTATGAGGTCAGGCTGTGACAATTATCCCCACCACAAACACTTTCTTCCCCCATAAAGTCACCAAGACACAGTTGACACAACTAGAGTCCATGCCCAGACCAAACCAGAAGAAACTGAGAGGCTCGGGGTGACCATTACCAACACGCGTCACACCCGACCAACTCAAGAAAAATCACTACCCAATGTTGAGGGGAGAACACGGGAGGGTTCTACCCACCATAAGAATTTACTAACACTGAAACCTTTAAATCCGAACACACCACCCCCGAGGGGGTAATGCGGGAACTTCTCAAACCGAACTCATCCCACCTTCTCAATGATAACAGAACAACTCCACCACTAGGATTAATACCATTATGGGGAAAACGAACACACCGGGACACCAAGATGGAGGAATCCCCTAAAAAACTGAAACACACTAAAGGAAAACACATGGAGAGGTTTACAAACTAAGAAGGGGCCTAGAAACACCACTCATTAATTTATGAAACCAAACATTCCCCTAATGAATGCAACTGAGACCAAACTCAGGATCAGAACGGGTACACTTATTCATGGGCCCAGTACCCCTAAAGTAATGCAAATAATTTAAAAGACACATTTATAGGGGATGAGGCAGCTTGGATTTCGGTACAACGAGCTCATCACACCACCACAATGAGGATGAGTTTACGAAGGTGACAAGAATCGAACAATAAAACCTTGGATATTTCCATCTGAAGTTGAAAACATTATTTGGGCCGATGTTCCACACACCCTCGACAACTCCTGAATGTGCGTGAGCTTCACCCTGAAACCTATGGAAGGGGAATTGATGGTTTAAGCGTCTCCTACCACACAGTCAGGCATTTTCATACTCTGGTCCCTAACTCCTTCCTCCTAAACAACGCTTCTTTCAGAACTCTCCCTGGTGGCCCAAATAGTCGCACGGTAACAAGACTTCAGAGGGATGCAATAAGGTGGCTTAGAATGCTTGAACTATCCACACTAGTGGCATGCAAGATAATGGTCCAACAAATTGGGTGTCAGTATAGACGAATATAGATTCTTGGATACAGGTTACTCTGGTATGAACTCATTGCCATATGGGGAACCTTTACAGGAGCCTACCCCCACCAACTACACCCCAAACTCTAACAATGATGAGACATTCCACCTTTACTAGTCCAGAACTGGACCCTCAAATAACTCAGGGATGGTACAAACCTTAACTACCCTGGGAGTTCCCAACAAACTGAAGACACGCTATCTTTTCAAACTATAAAACTACCTTTAACAGACTTTGATTACCTCAATAAGTAGGAAACATGCAAAAAGAACTGGGAACTGGGCATAACTCATTAACAACTTTTTGAGGCTTTATGGGTGGCATACTCATAACAACAAGGAAAACACCATCTAAATTGGAATCAAGCCAAAACTCAATCAAAGCAA
Organism: Viscum album; assembly: GCA_963277665.1. Taxonomy (NCBI): domain Eukaryota; kingdom Viridiplantae; phylum Streptophyta; class Magnoliopsida; order Santalales; family Viscaceae; genus Viscum; species Viscum album. The sequence goes on from OY728141.1 coordinate 119,738,195, forward strand.
CAACACAAGCCAAGGTAAATAGTCCCATAATCCAAACATATACAAACACAAGAAAAAAATCACTTTTCCAAAAACTTTATTTCTTTAAAATTTTAAAACTCCCCTATGGAACATTATGAACCATCACATGTTCATTCATTCAATCTCGCTCACATCATCTATGAACCAGTTCTCTTGCGCACTCTCTTCACATACCCATGCACATATGGCCCCCTATAAATAATGGTAAGGTTCAAAAATCTCCTTTCATTATCAAATCCAAACACCTACCAAACCTTCCAAATCAAAACACTTCCCCTTTTAAAAACACACTTCACCAATTTCAAAAAAAGTTAAAAGAAACACTTTTCCATTTCAAAATCAATTTCATTTTTAACTCACACTCACATCAACTAAGATCAAAATGAAACGCAACCAAAAATAACCCAATGGAATGAGGAACTAGTGCATATGCCTAACATGATGACATAGTGGTGAGTCATACCACAAGTAAGGAATCACACAAAGAGGACTTTGATTTGGACACTTGGACTTCACATGGGTCACCACCCCATGTGAGGCCGCAATATGAACTGATTCGCCTCCATTCTCATCCCTCTATCCAAAACAACCAAAGATGGAAGACTCAAACCCCAGACTACCCCTGGAGACTCGATGATTAGTGTGACAAAGAGTTCACGATGCTCTCCCTGCACCTACCTCCTGAGTCCTGATAGTCTTGATATTATTCTAACTGACACCCCAAATATCAAGGGCCTCCTCTGATATAATTTTTTCACGAACCAACCCAGGTCGACCCTGAACCGGTCACCCGAGCCAGCCCGCGGCATGTCCCGAGGGGCGTTCCCAATCCCCACGGGCTGGAAACTAGTGTCAGGCATCAAAATCTAACCATTGGGAATGATTTTTCCCATGAACAAAAGATAAACAAATAATGTTTGACAATAAGAAAATAAAACTAGAAGCGGAAAGAAAAAAACTTTACATGCCTCCTTATGACCCTCCAGGTCACCACCCAACTCAAAACCAAGTCTAATCCAACATTGATCAGCTGAACCAGAAACTTGAACAAGAAACTGAACCTAAAACTAGAAATATATAATAGGCCTGAGCACTGAGATGCTCAGTAGGGTGCCAGGAATAAACCACTGAATCTAAAAGTTCTCTTTTCTGAAGCAGTCCATAAACACAAGTTTGAAATACAAGTATGAAAGTAGGTTTTTCACATTTTAAAATAAGAACCATGTTTTTCCCATATAAATATAACCCAAAAAATGCTACATACCACTTCTAAAATTGTTTGAAATTTTATAAACAAAACCAAGAAAGAAATACCAAGGTTGTGCTAAAAGAAATGAATAAACAGTACCAACTAGAAATAAACTAACAGGTATAGCTTAAAGTAAACAAGAAATGTAAATAATTAAGTAACAATGGTTGATCCTAAACATCCCTAGAAGAACCCTGTACGTACTCGATTCATAACCACATGTTGGATTATGGTGAAGTTCTTATGTCTATAACCAACTGGTCTCCCTCACGGCAAAAGAAACTAGTAGCACTCCCCATCTAGCCTCCATACCTACCAGTGGGTACCAACCTGTCTAATCGGGGTTGATAATAAACCATCACTCAATAAACTAAAGGACGCCTAGGAACCCATAGTGGTTATAATAATCATATTGTGTAAGTAGGAGGCCCTCACACATGTGACCCACCTTACCATGTTGTCACCGCACTTGCCTACCCCAAACACGGACACTTCCTATGAGTTCACCCATAAAGGGTTACCCTAGATAGGAGTGACCCATATAATTATATATATATGCATACATGTCAACCATATAAAGTTCCAACCGGTCCTTCATATCATTCATTTATCAAAACTACTTTATTAAACACTTGGAGTTGTAAATCGGGCCTTTATTTTTACATAATCAAATTCATTTATGAAAACATTGAACAATCACTTCTAAAACAACTCTAGACACCAATTTTGTATTTAAAAAAACAAAAGGGTCCTTAGGTTCCATGTTTCAAATCATTTCCATAAAAGTCTTTAGTGATAATATGTTCAATTTCATAGAAACAAACCAAACGATGCCTTACACCACACACTCAACAAAATATATACACCAAAAACCAAATGGGCATATACTCATGGATTTCTTTTCAGACCAATTTAAAAAGACACACGAAGAGACCCACAACATGTATAAAACAAAAACTACTTATAAAACCTAGGATTTGAGAAAAATACCAATTCAAATAGACATGCAAAATCTTTTCTACAAAAAACACTAAGTTCCATAAAACCAACCAGCGTAGGAAAAACAAGTTCCATAAAATGTTTCTATAAGAAAACACCACTCAATACATCCAACAATACCATTCGAAGATAAAGGCACTTAGTTCCAGCTAAGTTAGAAAGGCATAAAAACAATGCAATGAATAAAATATCATGCTTATAATGGTTCGAATAACATTTATAAATTAAATGAAATAATACAAGTGCACATGGAAAGCTTAGGATGAGGGAAAGGATGGAAATTCCTACCTCAAAAAATGGTCACACCATGATTTCTAACTCAAATAGAATCTCGCTCATAGGAACGCACTTTCGTGTGTGTGTGTGTGTGTGTGTATATATATATATATACATCCATAAACTGATGCATGTGTTCCCCGCACCATGAGGGAACAGGCACCCAGAAGATACATATATCTATACATATCCATACCTGGGAATATGCGTGCACATCTCTGAAACCAACCGTAACTCCCAACGATAAATCCTAGAGACTCAAAAACACCACAAATCCATAAAATAAAATTTAATCCAAACAAATCAATCAAGATACAATTTAAAAACCAACCCTAAAAAACTCAAAAAGTTCACAAGTAAAACCCAAATCACATTTTTACCATTTTTATAAAACAAAACTAAGGGAAACACCCCCAAAATCACATCAATTTACTTTAAAAGATCATATCACATTTTATCAACACCCCAAGTGCATAAACACATCTACATAATTGAATAATCACACCAAGGACCAATTTTAACCAATTCTATCAATGCCAAAACATCACAAAATGATATACAAGGATACCATAGGGATAAAAATTATATTTTAAAAATTATCAAAATAATATTTGGCACTTAAAAAAGCATATCATTGTAGACGCATGTAGATATAAACCGAGAACTAACTCAAAACATATTTTTAACAAATTCTAAAAAAATTAATAATACTACAGCAGGATAATTGAGGGCATAACAAAGCTGTGAAACCAAACAGCGGGCATAAAACTATACCTTGTATGTTGGTGGTGGATTAAAATATAGTCAATCCACTTCACCTTTAGTGGTGAATGTTGGAACGTGCAAGAACAATACCTAAGGAGGTCTTCACATACCCTATTCAAGAAAGAACACAATAATCGCATAATATCCCAACCTTAGGGTTCCGATTGAATCCAAACCAGGTACTAAAAGAGAAAAAAATTGCCAATGCGATGAAGGAGAAGGGGTCTAAGGACTATACCTCAACGAATCTTTGGATAAACACAAATAAATTGGAATAAAGATCAAGGAACAAGGGAGATCCAGGGGAGGGGGTCGCACACCACCAAGACTCGGTCAAGGGCTCATGCGCGCCTGCTACAGGTCATGGTCAAGAGGAGGCTACAGCCTTGATAAACTTCGACCATGGAGGGTATTGTAGTGGAGTTCTGGCCGTGCAAACCTGTCGCACCAAAGGGAGGATACAATGGTGTGGTGAAACACTACAAAATAGGGAGAAATGGGTAGATATGCATGTGAGAGAATTAGGGGGAGAGGATAAATGTGTGAGGGAATTGGGGGAGAGGAGAGATGCATGAGGGAATTAAAAAAAGGGAGAAGTGTGATGGGTAAAGAGAAAAAAAAGTGGGTTAAACCCCTCTATAAAAATAAAAATAACAAAAAAATGATCATAATAAATAATAATAATAATAATAATAATAATAATACTAATTATTGTTATTATTATATAACACAACAATAAAAATCACAATAATAAATTTGTTTCATTTAATTTTAAATAATAATAATATTATTATTATTAATAATAAAAATTTAGTAATAAGTATAATTTTATTATTTGAACAAAGTATTATTATTTCAAGCATCATGCAGCCACATAGTCACCTAGCTGGAATGAACGGTCACTGCTAACGATGCGGTGTCTGTGCACCGGCCCGAAACCCATCAAAAATATTAAACATCAAAAAAAATAAAACTGGGACCAAGAAAGAGTAGAATAAATGGTTTCCGAGGTCGGGGTGTGACAGTTGTGGTTTTTATACCAGATTTCACTAAGGTACGAGGCCTCTAGGGTCCCACTTATGCTAGTTACCTATAGGGATTTCCCATGGTGCTCATTTGTGACATGGTGATTTTGATATGATTTTCAATTCAGTTGTTTCATTCGTATTCCCTCCTTTGTGAAAACCATATTTTTAATCTAAATTGGTCTCCTTTAATTTTGAAATTTTAATGCATGCTTGGAACCTATTTTGAAAATGAAATAGAAAGAAAATTATTTTCGTGAAAATGAAAACTTGTTAGTTGAATTTGAAAAGAATTAAAAACATTATTTTATTATGTCTTATTTTCAAACTAGTACATTTTGGTTTTATTTTTAAAGTTAAGGGCATAGGGCATTGTTTATCCTTGGCTTTCCTACTGAGCATATAAATTATAATGCCTACTTTATCTTTTAATTTCCAGGTTATAGTTTCGGATCGCTCTTGTAGCGGGCATGTTTCTGTGTTTGGTGGTGACCCATGAGGTCCCTTGGAGGTATGTTTAGCTGGACATCTTTGTTTTATTTTATAATGTTATTATTTACCTATTTTTCTCAATTTAAATTCATTTATTTATTTATTTATTTCTCTTTATTTTAATGGGTAAATTATTCCAAAACTTTTTTTATATACCTAGGAACTTGTGCAAGCCCATGGGGATCGGGAAAGCCCCTCAGGCCTTGCTACGCACCGGGTCAGGCGCCGATTCAGATGGCAACCCGGCTTAGTTCGTGAAAAAATCGTATCAGAGGAGGTTCACTCTTTTGGGTCTTGTTTCTTGGGAAACATTCAGGGTATACTAGAGCTAGGATCATTGGAACTTGATGATCTGGTTACGAGTAAGGTGTTTGGCCAGCACACCTCATGATGAGACTCAAGTTACTAAGGGAAGTCAGGCTTTATCTGAGTCTTTTGGTCCTTGTGGTTGTTCATTGTTTCAGAAATGAAAAGAGGGTTAGACCATTAGTCTCAATGATATCACTGGTCCTAGAAAGTCATGTGGATCTGGGGATATGGTCCTAGAACACTCTCTTTGATGGTGCTATAATTTCCATTTGGCCACCAATCATATGTCTAGGTCACCCGTCGAAACTAGTTTCCTCTTGTATCATCTTTTGTATTCTTCTATTCCTGAGAATGTGGTTGTGGTATGTATTGAGTTTGAAAACCACTCTTATTTTAGTAATGTTTCTAGTTTGTGTTTCGTCATTAAGTTGTTTTGAGATGTTGTTTGGTAGTATTTTTCAAGGAGTGTTTTGTGGAGCCTTAGTCATGGTTTCATTCATGTGTTCCAGTGATATTTCAAGTCATTATTGTCCAATGGTCCAGTTTGATTGGGTTCTTAGGTCTCCTCGTTAGCTAGTGTATGCCCACATAAAGAGTTAGTTCATGGTTGAAGTGCGGACATGGGTGATTCTTCGTGGGCGGATCCTTTAGTTGATCAGTGTAAGAACCTTATTCTACTTGAACATTAGAATATGAATCCACCTATCTTTTATAGTTCTAGTGGATCCTCTCATAGCAGAAGACCAGATACAAGAGTTAGAAGAAACTTTGGTATCATGGGTTTCCTAGGTTTTTGACCGTGGAGTTCGACATCATTAAGTCTATACGTCCAGTCTGGAAATGGTGAAAGAAATTTCAGTGGGGAAAAGTGGAAGTAATCTAGATTTTTCTGTGTATGCTACTATTTTAAAAGGGCCTTTGAGTCTTTTGTTGGTTTTATCTATTTAAGATATCACATTAAGCCTCTTGTGTGGAGAATATAGTTATAAGAGGTAGTTATGGCCACTTGTCGTAATCATATGTTGTTAGGGACTTAGGTTAAGGTCCCTCTCTTTGAAATGTCTCTGTTAGTTTCAAGGGTCGTGTTTGGTGAAACTTTGTAGTTTTATGTTCTCAATCGATAGTAGAGGTGAATGTTGCACACCCTTATGAGAACCTTAGTTTTGATAAAAGCATGTTTCCTTCAGAAAATACTAAAATTCTCTATTTTAGAGAAAAGTGTCTTCCATGTGTCCTTCCTCTCGAAGTTTCTTATTCGAAGTAAAGAGGGGAGATACCAGTGCATCATCTAAGCCTTTATTTCAGTTAAGTGTTGTGTGGAAAAAATGGATGTCGAAGCGTGCTACGTCTGATGGTGTTGTTTAGGTCATGGTATGGACACTTGTGTCACCAGAAGGAGAAGTTTCATTCGGTGTGTTTTTGAAGCCTGACTGCGAGGTAGGAGATGCTTCAATCGTCATAGCTCTAGCCTTAGGTCTTATATTGAAGATGGTGTGTAGTCAAGAGAACCCCAATGTTGTGAAAGGTTTTGATCTGAGTTTTGTTCTCAGTGTGGGAGATGGAGATAGTTTAAGCCTCTAGTGTAGTTGTTTTGTTTTAATTGTTCCTATTTGGTGAAACAAGGTGTGAGGACCTCATTTCCACATTATGAACCATTTTGGTGTAAACTTTTCTCATTGTTTATAAGGATGTATAGTTGTTTTGTTTCCTTAGAACCCTGATGATTGTGTTTCACCAAATGTGGGTCTTCTTTTAATGGACCCTATGTAGCTTATGCTTATAAATCAAGAGTAGTTGGATTTTTGTTCTCTTAGGGTAAATGAACCTTTTGTATGTGTTAGTGGTGGTCTTGTTGGTCCATTTGATGGTCCCCTTCTCTCCCCTCCCCTTGTGGTGGGGGTTCTTAGTCTGTGCAGGAGAAGTACTCAAGTTTGAATAATCTAGCCAGTTTTTATAGTGGAGAGACCCATCATGAGTCTCACTAAAATTACTTTGTAGTAAATTGGTGTTATTCAAATTCTTATAGTGGGGATTCCATTCGGGCCTCCCCATGTTAGTGTCCTAGTTCCACCTCGGGTTTTAGGTTATTTCTTATGGTGGGGAGTCTGTACAAGCCTCCCTATGTCAGAAATTAGGATTTGTTGTTCATTTTAGGGGGACTGCATGATCCTATCGAGTATGTTTAAGGCATTTTTCTTGGGATGTTTAATGGTACATTTTGAGAGTTCCTATCATTTGATTATCAACTGAAGCTGCCTTAGATTTTGGGAGCGGGAGACACTTGGCGGGGAGTCCTTTTTTAGTCTCCTGAATTTGATTTGTAAGTATCTTCCTTTTTTGATAGTTTTCTGGTCTTTCATTTTTTTTCCATTGGTAATCCCCTTGGACTATAAAGGTTTATTAGTTTTTACATTGGGGTTAGTCCTTGTTGTGAATTTCTAGGGATAGAAATTATTATGGTGGGGAGAATTGTCACACCCAACCCTTTTAAATTGTTTTTTTATTAATTTTCTTATCATCAAGTGTCCTTTCTAAGGTTTGGGTTGAAGTCTGGTTTAAATTTTTGAGATTTTATTTAAAAATGTGCATTTTGGTCATGGTAGCATCAGGCGCCCAGGTAGAGTATAGTATGGGAAACCCTACGGCTTTGCCCAGGTTTCTATACAGCCTGCTCAATGTTCAAAATAAATAAATTAAATGAGGTGAATAATAAAATGAGAATAAAGTAAAATAAGAAAAATAAAATTAAGTTTGATGAATTATTTTAAAAATGATAATAATGGTAATTTTATTATTAAGAATATTTATTTTTGTTGTTGTTGTTGTTGACACTAGTATTAAATTATTATTGTTATTGTTTTTACTGCTGCTTTTGTTATTGTTTTTGTTGTTGTTGTTGTTGTTGTTGTTGTTGTGTTTTGTTTTGTTTTTCTTGGGTTTTTATTTTCTCTTTGTTTTTTTTCTCCCTTTCTTTTTCCTCTAACCCATTGCCTCCCCCTACCTAGCGTCATGCCCTACTCCCCCCTCTTCTCCTGTATTGTGTCGCTTCCCTACCCCTTTGGCCATCCCCTCCTTTCAAATAATCCATCGGTCGGCGCAGCTCTGGTGACCTCGCCCCACTCCCCTCGCACTGCCCTCTCCTTTTTTGTGCCCACTTCTCTCAGTAGGACCCTCTTCTGGCAAGATCCCCTTCTGGCAAAGCTTCTCTGGCATGACCATCCCCTGCCGATGTGATTCCCTATTAGCGCGACCTCCAGTGACCTCCCCCCAATATGCAAGCTACTCTTGTTTGATTCTCCCCTCTTCTTTAGGGTTTTAGTTTAGTGTTTCATGTTTTTTAAGTTATATTATTGATAATTTTGGTTCGAATTCTTGAATAAGGGTGGAATTTGGGTTCCTTTTGGTGTGATTGTGGGGTGATTGGAGTTTTGCACCAATTTTTTGGATTTTTTGACACTTGAGGTGGGTGGTTCTATCTATAAACATTATTTGGATAATTATTTTTTTTGATTTGTTAATTTAATGTGTTCCTTGATTAATATTTGTGGTTCCAAAAAAATGAAAAAGTTTCATATGCGTTTAAATTTAAAATATCCTTTTTAGATAAAATTGAGTGTTTTTCATGTGTAACCCATGTTTTGATATTTTATATAACTTTATAAATCATGAAATTGGTTATTTAAATTATGTAAGTAATGAAAATTATGTTTGGAAAGTTTTTTAGTGTTTGTTTGATTAAAAAATGGATTTTGGGTATGTTCCTGGTGTAAGGCCTTTTGGTGTTTCTTTGGGTTGTTTTATAAATTGTTGAAATAGTTTATTAAAATATGAGAGAGATGCATAACATGTTTGGGATAGGTTATGATGTGTGGTTGGTTTTAAAGTGGCATTTTAATATGAAATCATGTGAGTTTTTTGTGTAAATTTTTATGGTACTAATTTTTAAGTGTTTTATAAATTGTTTTATTGATTATTAAGTTATATTTGTAGTGTGTGGTCCTTGCTTTGTGGTTTCGATTCATCGGGTCTAAGGCGACTCGCCTGCGTGTTCATAGGTAAGTATATATATATATGGGTGGGTTCCCCATTACATGTATAGTCATCCAAGGCAATGAATATACATGTATGGGGCTAGGTGTGCCCATGTATATATATATGAAAATGCATACGTAGGTGAGTGGCGACTAGTATATGAATAGAATAATATATGTAAGGATCCCCTTGAACATGTTCAATACCATTAGGGTGTGTTCATAGGGGCTAGGTGTCCTTATATGTATGTGAAATTGCATATTCTTAGTGGGGTAGTAGCAACTTTTAGTTAGATAGCACCAAGTGTCGAATGTTGGATTTGGTTCCACCCTGAGGTAAGTTCCCCTATGACTAACCCTTTAATTTAAATTCCATAACTACTTTATTATTTTAGAAATATTTTATTATATTTATGTAGTATATATATAAGATGTACGATCTGGTTTTAATTTTTAGAAATAGTTCTTCATTATTTTACAAAATTTATTTAAGTTCCAGATGTGTGTTTTTCCTGTTGATATATGATCTTGACCTTTTTTAGAAAATGTAATACCTTTCTAATGCTCAATTGGTTTTAAAATGTTAAATATTTAAAATTTTATTCCCTAAATGATTATAGTGTATGTTTGTTGTGAAAGTTGATTTTGAATGAAGATGGGTTAGTGTGTGATTTTATTTAAAAAGGGGAAATTCCTTGATTTGGTAAGTTAGGAAAGATGTGTGGACTTTGACGTGAATTCCAAGGCTAAATAGTGTATTTCCTTTCTTAAATGAGTTTCTTTGATTTAATAATGGTTTTTAAGTTGTTTTAAAATTTGTTATGCCTTTGTTGTTTAATTAGTATTTAAAATGGGTTTAGAACTTAAAAGTGTTGGGTGAGCTTGTTTTCTAAAGAAAAGTTATTCTTTGTAAAATAATGAGGCTCATTTGGAACTTTGAGAATGGTTTGTGAAAGTGGAAAAATCCTCTGGATACATGACCCTTGTTTTATAAAATGATGTGTGTTGAATATGGGAATTGTGATATGTTCCTAGTAAATATGCTTGTGCGTTATTGTGTGATGGGAAAAGGGGTAATGCACTCGAGGTGGATATCGATGGTGAGGGGGTGAATGTGTTTTTGAATAAATAAAATGGAATATTCATGTATGTTAGTTTTATTAAAACTCACCACCACTTGAAATAGAGCACATGGGAAGCCTGAGGTATCTAGGTGGGCGGGGTATCTAAGTGGGTGGACTAGGACTAGTATGCTAGTTTATTCTAAAGTGGTTTGTCCTAGTTTCTTATAGAAAGATTAATATTATAACACTAACTAAACATGTGATTTGATCGGAGACCACTGGGCCTTGGGATGTGATTCCCCCCTAGTGGCTCGTGTACGAGAACACTGATGGTCATGGTTTCTATACCACATTTTTATGATATGATTAGATACCACTAGGATTTGGGATTTGATCCCCCCTAGTGGCCCGTGCATGATAACTCAATTGGTTGTGGTTTTTATACCAAGTTTCACCAAGGTATGAGGTCTTTAGGGTCCCACTTGTGCTAGTTACCTATAGGGATTGTCCATGGTGCTTGTTTGTGACATGGTTCTTATGATATTATTTTAAATTCAGTTGTTTCATGCTTGTTCACTATTTTGTGAAAACCATATTTTTAATATAAATTGGTATCCTTTCATTTTGAAATTTTAATGCATGCTTAGAACCTATTTTGAAAATGAAGTGGAAAGTAAATTATTTTCTTGAAAATGAAAACTTGTTATTTGAATTTGAAAAAAATGAAAAACATTATTTTATTATATCTTATTTTCAAACTAACATGTTTTGGGTTTCTTTTTAAAGGTAAGGGAATAGGGCATTGTTTATCCTTAGATTTCCTACTAATAATCTTGGTGGTCATGCCTACTTTATCTTTTTAGTTTTAGTTTCTAGTTTTGTATCGCTCTTACAGTGAGCATGTTTCCATGTTTGGTGGTGATCCATGAGGTCACTTGGAGGTATGTTTAGCTGGACATATTTGTTTTATTTTCCACTGTTAGTATTTACCTATTTTTCTCAGTTTAAATTTATTTATTTATTTATTTATTTTTATTTATCGGGTAAATAATTCCCGAACATTTTTTTAAACCTAGGAACTTGTGTCATCCCATGGGGATCGGGAACGTCCCTTGGGCCTTACTGCGGACCGGGTCAGGCACTGGGTTGGATGGTGACCCGGCTTGGTTCGTGAAATTACCTATATTATCAAGTGTGTTGAACCAAGTACCCTTTGATACCACTTATTGGGGAAGAGAAAAATTACTTCTATAAAAATATAATATAAAATATTGGATAGTTGAACCATGACTTCACTGAAAGTTTGCATCCTCTAGTGGTTCAACATAGTAGAACTTCAAACTACCGGAGATTCCACCTCTATCTTAGAGCACTGTAATTAAGAATACAAATAACACCCTAATCACTAATCAAAAGACAAACCACACACATACAATAAAGTATACAGAGAACAATAAATAAAGAACATAGATTTTATATGTTTCATACTTTCATCTTCTATCCACAGGAGAACACTGTTATCTCTTTTGTATTTCTATAAGTACATGTTTTACAAACACTATAGCTTAGAAATCCAGTGTTATAAATTTTGTAATATAGTTATTATTTTACCTCAAATCATTGTACAACATCCATCCCATAAATATCTAGTCCCACCTCCTTTTATAGAGGTAAATAGTTGTTCAAATAGGTAACACCAACCTCTAAAATTTGTGGTTAACCATCCTCTGGCTTATCCATTTAGTTGAGACTTCCACTGAATCAACCGCCCTAGCCAGTACATAGTTCACCATTCCCAAAGACCAAACTTTACAATATTTATCAGAATTTTGTGAACTTCTAGTGGTCAAACCCATATGCAAAAGGTTCCCATTTCCTCTGAACAACCAAGGTCGAAGTAAACTTAAGGAATCTAAACTTTTGATGAGTGAAATTTTGGTGAATTTAAATTCAAATGCTCTAAGATTCTGATTCTCTAAACAAGGGATTCACATCCTAAAAACTATGTCTAGAATCATACTAACCAACATAGAAGTGCCCATTTTATTACATCACTAGATCAAATTCCTAATCATCACAACCATTGCTTTTCCACCACCAAAAATAATGACTAGCATGGTCATCATTTCTCATAAATAAGTGATAATAAGAAACATCAATAAACTACTCATTCCTAGCTCTATAGGATCAACATCATCAGGTTTAATCATAATCAGACATGTTTTTCTTTTCCTGGTCCATTCTTAACACATCCCATCAGAATCCATTAGCCCCTAACTCGCACATGGCCACCACCAATTTTAGTTTTAACAGGTCCCGCACGTAAAAGGTGTGTGTTTACTTGGTCTTATTGAGACCCTGGGGTCATATGATCTCATGAGACTAATTACAAAAAAAACTCACAACTCTAAGTCTCACATCATCAAATTAAGGTTCAAATGCCTAAATCACTAAGTATTCTCTAAGGGTATGTCAGACTCATATAATTGGCGTTCCCTTGGCACTCCCCTACAAAAATGGCCATAGATCATATACTAATTTTAACCACATTATTATATGTCATCCAACTCCATATAAAACCAAAAACATCTACCCATGATTTTACCATGCTTCTAAAGTGAATCCAGAATCAATAGGGTCGGCACGTGATCGGTCCTTCCCTCACAAAACCCAACCTCAAAACTAAATCACAAGCACTCAAGGTGATTTACATAAAAAATTTCAATGAATCCTATGTTAATTTCCTTAAAACCCTATAAGGGTGTTCACATTACCATCTTAACCCCTCTCATGGGGTTCCCCCATAAAATTAGGAACTGACTCACTAAAAATATTGATTCTTGTCTCTATGGTCACTAGGGTCTCCCACCCAATCCGTAAACCATAGGTAATAACCCATGGGACATCATACATGATCCCATATCAAACATAACTCAATAAATCACATGTTAAAAACCCACTCTAGGGTCCCCATATACATATCAGGCATCATATACCAATCTATCAATCTACAAGGGCACTGATTCTCACTGAGCATCCACCTATGGGACTGCTTCCTAAAAAATCATGTTATCATCTAGGTATACACATATACAATGGTGTCATATAAACACAATTTTTGTTGATCATATCATATTCATAAAGTTTGGTAATTATAATTCCATTCAAATGTATATATGGAAAACACCATATAGGTCATTAATGACACTTTAAATAACTGGACCCGAATAGTAATCACCCACAGGGGGTTTAGCACTAAGGAATTAAATGCTTATATTGACCTACTAGGGTCATAACACTTCCCTTAAGATGAAAGGACTATATCATCATCATCATAATCGATCAACCATTCATAGAATCCACATGACTTATCATCATAATGAAATGCATATACATGGTGGTCTAGCTAAGTAGAATGCCACCAAGAACTTATATAGGAAAATATCATATAGACTATTATTGCCACTTTAAGTAGTCGAAACTCTATCATCGGTGATAATAATAACATTAATAGGCCTATACATATCATTTGAATCCTACATACTTAATCATGATGCATGTTATTCCTCTTACCACTGTGAGACAAGAGACAAAATCTAATAATCGGATTCTCACTAATGGGCCAAGAGCCAAAAATACAATAATAAACCATAAATATAAAACACCATGTGCATTAAATGAGGTCAAAATCATATCAATTGTAATATCACACACCAAGAACATCAATCTCATCCCCTAGTAACCTAGATTTCCCATCAGAAATGGTGATCATGATACACAAGCCCAAGGTACATCACAAGCCCTGGTTCATTATTATATCTCTGGGTTATCATACCCAAAATAGTAAGATAAATAAAACAACCATTGATTCTACTTTGTAACATCCTGTATTAGATAACAATGAATATAAACTGGACAGGTGGTACCACATGACCCCAAGCATGCCTCCTCATACACTAGAGGATTCCAACTAATAGTGGGGGTATAGAGTGGTATTGTGAGGAATTTATAGCCCACATATCAAAGTGTAAAATAATAGATAAATAATCAAACAATAGACATAGAAGAAAAATGACCATAGTATGTAGAATAGGTAAAACATCCAAACAATAATAATATGACTTGTGGAATCTTACATACTATCATACAGACTTGATTTCCCACTAAGATGATCACATATACAGAATAAACAACGTAAATAAAATAAAAAGGATCTACTATGAATGATCCATACCTCATCCCAAGATCTATGTACACACCTAAGATGTCCTTTTTTATCAAACCCTGGAACTTACCTAACCAAAACTAGTTAAAAGTGAGGGATTCTTGAAAAACCAAGTGAAATGGAAGCCCGAGTAGGGTGTGAGTACAAAACTCAGTAGGGAAACACCAACACAGTTTTATACATAACTGAAAATGTAGTGATATGTGCATGTGACATGAAATAGAAAATAAATAAACTATTGTAAAATAAATAAATAAAAACCATTATCAATTCTCAGGAATGTGAACCTAATTGACCATACTTACTTTAGCCGATGTTGGAGTGTCTCTGAGCCATTGTGATGATTGTGCCTACCATAATAATGACCATGGTGTATTTCACCCCTTGTATACAGTGATAACGACCCAGGGGATGAACTCACCCTAGTCTATAGTATAATGAGCTAGGGAATGCTCTATATTAGTATCACAACCTAGGGAATGATTTATCCTAGTATACAATGTTTCCTAACATTTGAGCCCCGACATCCTAAAAGGATTTACCACACCCACTAAAGACCCCACAAGCCCTAGGTAGATAGTATGTAGTAGGAACATCCTTCTCTTATTATAACCAACAATCCTAACTCTAAATCCATGAAAACCCTACTAGTAGTATCAAGACCAGACTAAAAGGGGTGTTTTCTTTAGTATCATGACCTCTCTAAAGGGATTATTCACAACCTCCCTGAAGAGAGTTTTCATGACCTCACCATATGGTGTTTTCATGACCACCCAATGGGTGTTTTCTATTCCAAACAATATAACACCTCCCCAAGGGTCTTACCTATACATATCACAACTTCCATGAGGGTGCAGGTCATATCACATCATAAACACATCCAAGTAAAATTTTATAGGGTTATGACCACCACATATGTTTTTTCAAAGTCTTTGATAAAAAAGGGGAAACGGTTGGTTGAACGCCAAGACCCATCATCAATTTCTATAACCCATTGACTCACATGGATGTTATGAGTTATAAGGTGACACTCATAACTATCTCTACCCATGTCTCACACACCTTCCTAGGGTCAAATAAGAGTTGGGTCACCTACTTAGGTCCCTTAGATCAATACATAGGTGGTGTTACCCTACTAGGGTTCCTTGGTCACAAGAAACCCACAGGAGGCATAACTCATCTACCAGGGGGTGTTACACTCCCCAAAAATGTTATAAATAGAAAAAATCCTCATAGAAAAAATGGGATACACCACAATGGAAATGGTATGAAGAGATAGCACATGGCCCACCTCAAAGCCCAAGATTTTTCTAGGTCATTCTATGAACCCAACCTATCAATAATCTACCCAAGGCCTATCCATACTATAGTCACATATTTGGGGAAAATAATACTCTCCCTAGATTCAATTCAATGAGCCTAAGGCTCCAAGGAATCACTAGGGTCATGTACAATCCATGGGGCTAAAATATCTCTTAGTTACAACACCTATTCCAAGAGGTATTAAAGGTATCCTAAATAAGGTCTACTATAAGAACCTGGATCTTCTTTTTTAGGTATGTTTTCCTTTTTTGGTCATTTTTGAGAAAAAGAGGAATTTCTGGAAAATTTCGAAGTACATGTCATGTGCTGGTCATGTATCATCCATGCACACGGTCGTGTGAGGGTGACCTAGAGGCCGCCTAAAGCGGAGTATGGAAAAGGCAAGTACATGCCGTGTATTTTCTTTTTTTTCATTAAACGTACAGGGGTCGCATCTAATCGCTAGAACACTCTTCTTCTAGGTTTTGTTTGGTTGAGAGCTCCTGTATGGCCGTGATCTTCCTCCGAGCCCCTGACTGAGCATCCAAACTCCGATTCGACCGCTGTCAATTGCGTTGGGATCGCCTTAGTAAGCTCTCTCTTCTAATTGAGCTTCGTTTCTCAATTCCTATTCCTCCTCAATTTATCCTATGTTGAACGTTTTATATGTTTTTGTATATCTTTAGTGTTCTAAGGTGATTCAAGCCCCGAGACTCAAGTATATCAATCTCCCAATGTCGAGGTAGGTGGTTTTTGCCTTTCCATTAAAAGTATTTGAGTTATATGTGCAATTTTTTCTAATACCCATGAATGAGATATTGCATGTTTACCGTTTTAGACCTATTATTTGACTTCTATGCTTGTATGCTTGAGTAGAGGATAATTTAATGTGAATAGTGTTAATTGATATGCTTTGTAAGTGTTTTCCCATGCATGTTTTGGTTCTGACCTTGTAGAACTACTTAGCCTGTTACGCTGCCTTGTTTTTCCCATGCCTAGTATTGTATGATGGTGTGACTGTTGTTATGACATGTTGTGATGTTGTAGATTGTTTATCCAAGTAGTTCTTGAGGTTTTATTTGTCCGATACGCACTGATATGCTTACTTGCCTTACACAAGGCCATGGGAACCTGGTGTATAGACCATAGGGAGAATGGACGTAACGGCTTCTCCATAGTGTCTTTTCAAATTATGATGCAAGACCACAAGGGGAATTGATGTAAGTGATTCCTCATAGTGTATATAGATCCTCGACACGGGTCACAGGGGGAATAGACATTGAGTGCTTCCCCAGAGTGCCTTTAGTTACCTATACGAGACTGTAGGAGGAATTGATGGTGAGTTCTTCCTCAGAGAGTCTATGATTAAGTTAAACCAGAGGGGTTAGACTGAGTGTACTGCCTAGAGGGTTGCTTGTGTTGCTAGGTAAGACCAAAGGGGGTAGGCTGTGAGTACTTTACAGAGGGTTACATGTTTGTGTTTACTTTCTTTGTTAGTTTTTACTTGTTATATGAAACTAAATGCATTGAATCTGTGAATTTTTTACCTTGGGTACTTCCTTGTTTACTGTATTTATTTGTTTACTATCTTTCATATATTCACTAACTGTTAGGCACAGATATCGTGGTGGTTGCCTATTGGTATTTATTCTCACACCCTTTTTGGGCCATGTTTTGGGCCCAAACAGATTATATTGTTTTAGGTATAGATAAGGGAAAGTTCCCTTCTACTTCAGGTACTTGATTGCTATGAAGCAGGAGATCATGGGACCAAGCTGAGGCTTGCAATGCTGAGGAGTTGTTTATATGATTTTTTTTACTTTGGCTTAGTACTGTTTTGTATTCTAGCATTGTGATTTGTTCGGATGCTTCCTAGACATATGTATCATGCATCATTAATATATATGTGTGTGCTCCAGTTTATTATTTCTATTCTTCCATTGTTTCCTTTTTGTATGGATTATTACTGCTTTTGTTATTTCTATCAATTTCTTCCACTGTGTTATTCTGCCAATGAGGGAATAGTTTCCCCACTATCACACCCAAGGACCTCACTGGTAGTCGAAAGCCTCTGGCGTTTGGGGAATTGCGCTTGAGTCCATGTGACCAACTGGGTACGGGGCGCCTCTGGGTGGATTCTGAAACCGAGATGTTACAAAGTGGTATCAAAGGATTATTTTCTTCTTGACTTACTTTTTAAAGCCTATAGTCAGGGATAGGATGAAATAGGTGCTTGGTAATAAGTTGTGCTCGGGAGTAGCTAACCCGTGTACAGGGAAAATTCAATTTACCTTGTATTGCAAATTTTTTTCTGGTTTTGCAATTTTAAAGTTGATTTGGTTTTCACCATTGGGTGACTCAAATGTATTTTGATATTATTTTTGATTTTTTTGAGGTTCTATTTCTGTTTCAACCCAATGAGGTGAGGTTATTCCATCTCATGCATCATAAAGGCACTTTCTAGAAATCACATGTCATTCATTCTTGCCATGCCATTTAGGGTGCATTAGTGATTGCATGTTTTTGTGATAGGTGTGGTGCTAGATATGCATGTTGTTGTGCTAGATGCCTTGATAGAATACCTGATGTTTGATAGGGTATTTATTTGCTGAGGTTTTTCTTGAATGAATTCCAAACTTTGGTTATTGAGGTGTTATGGACCCTCATGGACCGGAATTTAGTGGATCATTGCCTTGTATTTGTTTGTGATAACATGTATAAGATTTCAAGCTTTGATTTTCGGGGAGTATGGGCC
Organism: Viscum album; assembly: GCA_963277665.1. Taxonomy (NCBI): domain Eukaryota; kingdom Viridiplantae; phylum Streptophyta; class Magnoliopsida; order Santalales; family Viscaceae; genus Viscum; species Viscum album. The sequence continues at coordinate 119,756,708 of OY728141.1, forward strand.
CTCACGGATTTTAATTTGGAACTTTTTGTTCATTTCAGTGTTTTTATGGTCTCTAGAGTAGTTTCTAAGGCTTACTATCAGGAAAAACCTAGAATACACGCCGTGTAGTTTTGACTACATGCCATGTGTTCTTCTGTTTAGGAAGAAACTGTTTTTCTTAAGTACACATCATGTACCTTATGTACATGTCATGTAGTCTCTAACTATGTCACAAGTCGTGTGGGAAGAGACACGGGATAGGAAAATTCTTGTGGGAACACGCCGTGTAGCGGTTGTACACACCGTGTCGTATTGACCCTGTGTCCGCCCGTGTGACTAACAACACAGGTCGGTGTTATCTTTTCTAGTACACACAGTGTCCATCTGGAACACGCTGTGTAGTGTCAACTGATTATCCGGTCGTGTCATGAACAACACGGGTCGGTGAAGCTCGTCTAGTACATGTCGTGTCTGGCACAAACACGTCATGTAATCTCGTTCTAAGGAGAACCGTGTGGCTTAGACATGTAGAAGGACTCGGGTAGGGAAGATAATTCAAGTACACATCATGTTTAAGGACAACATGCCGTGTGTTAGGGGTGTTACACAACCAGTTTTGGTAGAAGTACACACCCATGTGAATGGTTTAAGGGTACACGCCGTGTAGGAAGTATACACGCCGTGTATCCATGTTTTTAAAAACTTGAATGTTTAATTTCTCATGTTCCCTTCTCATGCTTATAGTTTTTGGTCCTTGATAATCTTGATCTAAGGTGTGCATTTGACCTTACAGAGTCATTCCATCAAGACGTCCTCCGGCTGTATACCAGTTGTAAGGTAGTGATCGGACACCGGATATGGCTGATCAGGGACTACCTGCAGATCCTCCTATTGTGCCAGTCTTGGCACCAGCCATTATACCGGACGCAGGTGTTGATGCACAGTTCAGGGAAGTCTTTATGAGGATGATGCAGACCTTTCAGGGAGCACTACCTTCTATCCCATCAATGGAAGATTTGACGCGGGTCTTTCAATAGTAGCATCCTCTCACTTTCTCAGGGGATGGAGGACCCCATGCTATAGAGTCGTGGCTAGAATCCATTTTGATGATATTTGAGCATCTGGAGACACCTCCAGAGAGGCGGGTCAAGCTTGCTGCATATATTCTTCAGGATTCCACCAAGAGGTGGTGGGATGTGATCTCACAGATGGGATTCCATAAAGTCATGACTTGGGAGGAGTTTCAGCATATCTTCTATGACTTCTTCTATCCAGAGACCTTGAGAGTCGATCAAGCCCGAGAGTTTATGAGTCTAGAGTAGGGTACTCTTTCTATTATGGAGTATTCCTCTCGTTTTACCGAGCTGCAGCATTTCACGCCTATTCCAGGAGGTGATCAGTTATTCCTGGAAATGAAGTTCAAGGATGGTCTGAGGCACAACATCCGATCGCAGGTGAACATATTTCAGTTGACCTCTATCACCTCTATTGTCAACCAGGAACTAATCACTGATCACAACCTGAGATATTCTGGAGTTGTGATCTAGGGCGTCTCATCATCTGGAGTTAGTATCCCTCCTACTAACAGCAGGAAGCATCATAGGGATTCTTCGAGTGGTGATTCGAGGAGGCGAGACACTTCTTATGGTAGCCAGGTGGTGTGATACCAGTGTGGGGGAAGTGGGCATATGAGGCCACATTGCCCGAGAGACCCAGTGGAGTGTCAATCTTACGGCAAGATGGGACATCTTCAGCGCTTCTATCATATCTTCTCACCAGCAGCTGGTGACGGGGGTTCTTCTATGACTCCTCATTCAAGAGCAGCACCACCAGTTTCTCACCAGTCTAGGAACTGGAGTTCTTCCGGCCATTCAGGCTAAGGTGGAGGTTGTGGTTGTGGTAGTCAGTCACTTGATTTTCAATGACAATAGGGTGGATCAGCTCAGGGTGGCTAGACAGGGTCACAGGGTCATGGTACAGATCAGAATTTTGCGGTGGAGCAGACCCAATAGGAGTAGGATCCCGGAACCTATACAATTCAAGGTACAATCTTAGTTGCCACAGTTTTAGCTTCTTCTCTTTTTGATATAGGGGATTCCCATAGCTTTATATCTATTGTGGTTGTGGAGAGCCTTGGACTCTGCATCTTTTCTTCTGCTAATATCTTGACACTAAACACTCCATTGGGGACTAGAATGACTAGTGTACATCAGTTAAATGAGTGAACTCTGGAGGTTAGTGGGTGCCACTTCTTATGGGACCTTTATTTTCTAGAGATGACAGGCTATGATGTCATTCTCGGAATGGATTGGTTAGTTCCCTTCCAAGAAAGCGTTGATTTCTATCACCGTAGGGTGAGTTTCACATCACCAGAGGGGGGATCGTTTCTTTATAAGGGTGAATGGGATGTCCAAGCAAGCAGAGAAGGACCTGAGAATCATGGGTTGAGAGGAGTTACAGCCCAGATTGCTAGTCTTTATCTGGATGATCATGGGACTTCTCAGATGGACTATCCTCCAGTGGTGGATCGTTTCAGGGACGTCTTTCCAGAGGACTTTTCATGTTTTCCTTTAGAACATGAGGTTGAATTTTCTATTGATCTTGTGCCATGGGCAGCATCGGTGTCAATTCCTCCTTAAAGGATGGCTACACCAGAGTTATAATATCTCAAGAAGCTGTTGGAGGAGTTTCAGGCAAATGGTTTCATCCAACCTAGTACTTCTCCTTGGGGTTCTCCTGTCCTGTTTATGAAGAAGACATGAAATTTAGTAAGAAAAATCTATAGAGGATCTAGAATAGACCCTATATCTACCACCTAAATGGTTTGAGGATTTAATGTATTAGTCCCATAACTTTATCTATAACCAAGATACCAAAACTCATTTACTTTTTAGATTATATTAAGAAACCATAAATACAATCAACAATAAATTTTTAAAATCTATAACTAGAAACCTCAAAGATAATAGTATCTTTAATTTTAGTGGTTATAGTAATAAAACATAAATTCCTCACTTTAAAGGTAATGAGCATCAATAATAGAAGAAAGAGGAAGAAGATAGGATTTCTGGGAGAAATCAAATTTTAGTAAAGTCTTGATTCTCTTAAAATAATATGAAGAATAAATATTAGAGAATGAGAAAAGGGATGAGATTGATAATATTTTTACAATAAGCACACACTCTATATTGGAGAAGGAAGCACTATGAAAAAGAGAGAAATTTAGAGATTGTAGCATGTTGGTGTTGGGAAATGGTTAATAAGGTAAGTTTTTAAGGGTACCAAGAAGTATATTTATAGCCTCAAAATCTTTGGGAACATTCTAGAATTCTTTTGGGGTATTGAAGTTTTAGAAGACCACTTTTATAGTGTTTTGACCATCATTAAATGTTGGCTAGGAGTTGTTTTCCCATTGCCACTGGTTATTCAATAACCTCTACCGGGTAACTGATATGGCTACTTCTACTATCTAGGAACCTCCAGAGCCTACTAGATGGTTGGTGAGCTCCCACTAGATGGTTAGTGTGAAAACCCTCTAAAGGTAGCTACTTTTCATCTGTAGCAGTTAGTCGATGCTCCTCCACGGATAGTTAGTGGAATTTTATTACATAAGGAGGATACTACCTTAACCACCGACTGGATAATGGATATGCAATAGCTTTTCATTATTTCCTGTTGATTTGATGGCATCCTAGATTCCTTAAATACTTTTGAAAGGCCCAATAATTTTACTTCATAAGTTCAATGAAAATATCAGGACTTATACAAGGATCCTTCAAGGTTATTTCAAGTTTCTAACAAGATATCATTAAGTCCAACTATCAATAACTTAAATGAAATTATTATACACTTTAAATAGATTTTGTGATATTTAAAAAATATATAGTGATAAGAAAAACATAAGGTTCCTTAGACCCTTCATAAGAGTCACCACCATGGCGCGACACCCCATTTGTGGTGTGACCCATTCATAAGAGTCTTTACATTATCCAAAAACCCACAAAATCTACCAAGACATGAATCCCTTGGTTACGACATGTTCCATCCAACCCACATCCTGGCATGACCCATACCCATCACGACATGAAGAGCCTGTTGCATCAAAAATTAGCAAAGGGGTTCACCTTGACCCCACTCTAACATTTACTCAAGTATCCAAAACACCACCTATGCCTAAATCCAAATCTAAAAATATCTACTTCAGATGCTCCAACCCTTGTAATTTTAATCCAAGTCTCAATTCTAAAAACATGTCCTACTTTGGGACTAAATTTTCAAATTCTCTTTGAATTTAACAACCTGTAAAGATGCAAGTATTTACACTGTAGAAAATTACAGAGCGTCATCATCATCATCTAATTTATAAGGGATATAAAATGGATCATCATGACCCTATAAAAACCTATAGGCAATATCTAATATAATAACATTGGGTCCAAGTTTTAGTAGATAATGAGTTTTCTTTCTCAAATCATTCACTATAATGTACTATTTGATATCTATACACTTTGACACATGCCTTTCAAAATGTATACCATCTACATTATTTCTCATTAAATAATTACAATACAAAAAAATTTTCCATAGTTTTCATCATATTGGTGACAATGTCTATATCTAAATTAAACCATGAAATGCGATTGTAATCAATTATTTAGTATAATTAGTTTTTCATTTCTTATTTTTATTTCTTTTTAATAACGTTTCTTTTTAAAATTTACATGATTTAGATAATTTGCATCAAAACATTACTTAAGTTTATATTAAGATAGAAAAAATTTCAAAATATTACAGCATATTTCTAACTTAATTATAATCCTATCAAATATTTAATTTAAACAGATAAAAATATATATGTAATACACAATGCCTAACTCATTCACTATCATAGATCGCATGATATACAGTAATATATTTTATCAACACTAAATAGAAAGCATTGATAAAAGGGGAAGCTTTATTAGTGTTAGATAAAAGTGCTGATAAAGGTTACTTTTATCATTGCTAAAAAAAGTGTTGATAAAAGTGTACTCTTTTTTAGTGAATTTTTTATTGCAGATAAATGTTTGCATTATAAACACTTTACTTGGCACTAATAAAAGACTTGTATAAATTTTAATAAAAAATATTATCAATATATAAAAAATTGTCCTATTTATATTCAAAAAACATTGTTTAATTATATACATTAATTACAAAATGAAAGTATATAATTAATATAAATATTAAGTATATATATATATATAAATATATATATATATATATATATATATATATTGACGCTAAAAGTTGGGAATAAGAAGAACAAGAGGGAAGTCTCTGGTGCTGCCTCACGAAGCCCTTTCGCGGAGCCCCATGGCCCTGAACTCATCACAGAGAAAGGAGGCGGTAGGCTCCGCAAACGACTCTGATGTTCACGAGCATGCCACGGAGTAAGGAGGCGGGAGGCTTCGTGACCGAGTTTGATGTTCATGACCAGCCGCAGAGCAAACTCTCTCTTCGCACTGAGTGAGCTCTACTTTGCAGCACCTCTTGCCTATAAATACAGGGCTCTCCTTGATCCCAAAGGACGGATCATCCGACCTTTTCCCTTCGGAGCTCTCAAATCGCAAATCACCTCTCGCTCTGCAAACCATGATCCCCTCAAGGTACTTTTTCTTTGTAAAGTGCCTCCCCCATTGCTTTAATTGAGCCCCTCTTCCAAGAGGGATGCCTTTCACAAAGCCCATAGGCCTTAGAGAAGGAAGGAGATCCCCATGGGGACTCAGGTTGTCGTGAAGCGTTTATGCTTCGTGAAACACCCACCACACCCACATGACCCACATGCTAAGGCAGGGTCATTGTCCTTTGTGAAGCACATTGCTTCATGACACCTTACTTCATGAGGCACCCCTACTTCACAAGGCATTGGTCTGCGAATTCCTTTCCACTTCGCGAAGCTCCTCCCATATGCACCTATGCCCTATGCCTAGCCTAGGCAACTTCACTTCGCGAAGCACATACCTTCACGAAGCCCCTATGCTTCATGGAGCACTAGAGCTTCACAAGGCTTCCTATGAACCCCTTTGCTCAGCAACTCCTTTTCTCATGTGGCCCTTCAGGTTTGCATGAAGCCACTTCAAAGTCATTTGGATGGTACTGCCTGTTGCGTTGCTTCGCCTCATGCTCCTTTTCATAGGCATGCTAACGACTATTACTTCTTCGTATAGTCATACTAACGTTGACCCCAAATGGTTCGCTCCATAACACCCCCTAGCCATGGTGTTGCCTATCCATTATCTTCACCAAGGTGTAGAGGGTGCCGGTTATGTAAGTCTTCGGAGTGCACCCACTTCATCTGAGTTGTAGGATGCTAAAATTCCAAGCACCGTCGTCCTCAGCACATGACATTAAACTGTGGCCTCGCCCCATGCATCATACGTAGGGTACCCCACCTTAGACATTATTCATCCCCACTGGTCTCTATGAGAGTGAGATCATTCCTCACATGGAATGAGATCTACTTCATCGGAGTTGCGTCTTTCCACGGGGAAAGTAAAACCACCCTGGTGTTAGCCCCTAGCTTTCCTTGGAGGAGGTAGCACCCCTGCTCCTCCTCTCTTCCTGGGTGCCAAATCCCTCTCCCGCTGGGCTTTGTCACCCCCCAAGCCACCACCCTAGAGTAAGTCCCAATCTCCATCTCCCTGGGCTGCTAACCAGGAAAAAGGCTTTGTTTCCTCTTTGGGATGCTAACCAGGCGTGAGCCCCACTCCACTTCCCACAAATACACCTTTCGCAACGTGATCACTAGGTCTTTTCTATCTCCTTTTTCTCACACTGAGCATGACTCACATAGGCTAAGAGCAAGAATCGACCATGACATCCTCTCCATACATCCTAGAGTGTAATCCCCACACCCAACCTGAACTATGAGGTCTTTGATCCTTGTCAAGGCAAGGTACGTAGGAATCCTCCCTACGTTTCAATCCCAACAACCATTGGTTCTGAACCCCCTTCACGTCAGTTCCCACTCCACCCGAACTATGTGGACTTTGATCCTTTCCAAGGCAAGGTATGTAGGAATCCTCCCTGAGGTTCAAGACCAACAACCATTGGTCCGACCTCCCTTCATGTCGGTTCACCAAACACCCCATGAACTATAAGGTATTTGATCCTTTCCAAGGCAAGGTACGTAGGAAGCCTCCATGAGGTTCAAGCCCAACACCCAGTCGCTCCGACCCCTTTTTTTCCTAAACTATGAGGTCTCTGATCCTTGCAAAGTCAAGGTATGTAGGAAGCCTCCCTGAGGATCAATCCCAACACTCGGTCGCTCCGACCCCCCTTCATGTCGGTTCGCCCCCGTCCTATATGACGTTAAACTGTAGACATCAATCGGTGGTAAGTCGTTGTTTCCCCAGTCAGCAGTAAGTCGTTGCACCCACCTAAACTATGTGGACTTTGATCCTTGCCAAGACAAGGTACGTAGGACACCTCCCTGAGGTTCAAGCCCAGCAACCATTAGACCCCAGTTCCTCCTCCACTTCAGTTCACCGACCCCCATTCCACAGGAACTACGTGGGTTTGATCCTTGTCTCCTAGATAAGGTACATAGGAAGCCTCCCTGAGGTGCGACCCCATCCAGAGGTAAGCCATTATGACCCCGTCCAGTGGTAAGCCGTCGACATCCCTATCTAGCGGTAATCCATTGTGACCCCATTCAGAAGTAAGCTGTTATCAACGCCATTCAGTGGTAAGTTGTTGACATCCCTATCCAGCAGTAAGATGTTGTGACCCCATCCAGCAGTAAGTCATTGAAATCACCAATCGGCAGTAAGCCATCATCATATGAACTATGAGGATTTTGATTCCCTACCACAGGGATGCGTAGGAATTCTCTTTGAGACTCAATCCCAACATCACCATCACCCTCGAGACGACTCCATCTCATTCTCCATCCACTTAATTAAACCTTCCATCATCCATCCTGATTCTTATCTGGGCTGCCACATCCCGGTGGGATCATGCCACCTCATTCCCCATTCCCCTTAATAGTAACCAGAAAGCTAACCACACATTGGCCCCAACATTAGTGTTCCCTCCAGGGGTTGCACCCATCTGATCCACTCTAATCAGTGTTCTGATCAGTCTAATCCATCTCCGCTAGATGTTAAACTCGTGTTATACCCTGTGTTAAACATAGGAATCTGAGGAAAACCTCATATATATTCCCATGGAATAAAATTCTCTGTGTTCAACATGGGATGCCTCAGGCTTCCACGCCCTCGAGAAGCCCTATAATAAGAGGAAGAGACCCGGATGCATCGGTGCCCTAGTGTCCAAACATGCCAGTGATTTCCAACATGATTACTCCCCTGACCAAAGGTTGCTTCCCTGACTGGACCCTTTGGAATGTCCTGACATAAGCAGTGTAATTAACTAGTGTCCATAAAGATATGGTACTAGGAATAGTTTCACAAACAATGTCTTAAATCTATAAGGGAGACTCGGACTAGGTGACGAGTTCCGAGGAGGAATCCACGAAAGGAAGAACCGACATCCCATCATACCATTTCGATCAAGGAGAAAACATCTCTGAACAAGGAACGGATGTTGCTCACCTTTGGAAAGCAAGAATAAGGGGAAATAAATAGTGTCGTCATCCCCCAAACGAGACGGACGTGCACTCCCCAGCGAAAGCATCTGAAACGGAAATGGTGAACCCGATGTGAATATCTTCTCCTCAATATAGAGATTAGTAGCATTTGAGGAATCAATGGATTAGTGTGTCACCGGATCCATTTATCTGACACTGGGTCCCACCAAACAAATAACAGGACTAGCATGAAACTCAATAGAAGTTGGGGCATTCAAAACATTGGACATCCCAATCTATGATGTTTTTAGTGTATACCCCTCTTACCATTCATGGAAGATAGGATGGCGCTGGGGCACTGGTCGTCGATTCCTTTTTTCTTTCAGCACTGATGATTTAATCTCCCTGCTTCCAGAAACCAACCTGCTGCACCCGGAACATGATCACTGCCTTCCCACCGATGTAGGGGTAGGGGCAGTGCCAACGCGGCAGTCTCGTGCGGCTCTGCCTCTTCCACAACGGCCTCTGCACCCATGAACATGGGGCGCCCATGCACCATCTTCCTGTCTGAGGTCATCCAATGAAGGGTGATCAATGACCTCATACGCCGGTACGAGGAGGATGGTATTATCCTGACTTGGGATATGGCCCGCCTGTATTTAGAGGGATCTGCACCTCGTTGTCAACACCACCCCTGAGGGCCGCGCGGGGAGCCACAGCTTCCCACTCCCACATATAACTGTTTCAAGAGACTCTCCCTAGAACGCTTCGATGACTCCCTGCCCTACGCCGATGAGGTAGGGGATGTCCGGGCCAGCCCGGTCAAAGTCCCATTTCAGGGGCTCCCAACAAGGGCTCCCACCTAGCCGTGTCAGTGCTGCCACCCGATCTTATGGGACGAGGAGCAGGTAATCCATGTACCTTCACCACCATCTTTGGTCCGTCTAACCCAACGCCAACGTCAAGGGAAAGCTAAAGAGGACGCCCGCTAAGGGGTGTCAACGTCAGTGGCTACTGTGGCCCAAGACACCGTTGACGCATACCACCAACTCCATGTATATGCTAAGCAGGGTAATTTGTATGCCCAACCTGGATCGAGGCCCCAACCACCCCACAGGTAGGCTGGGTCGACTCTCTTAGTCGCCGGAACAAGAAGTGGTGTCGCGGACTAACCCACAGCGATGCCACCCAGTACGGAGGCCCTCCTCGTACCGCTACCATGGAGAACACGGGCCTTCCCCTCTTCGAGGCTCAGCATGGAGGTCTTCCCCATGCCACCTTCAATCCAAATGAGGGTCCTCCTCACGGCGGTGACGCTCACTACGGAAGTCTCTCCCGTGCCCACTACACTGGATATGGAGTCATTCCTCCCTCCACAGATTGTTGGTATGGGGAAATTTCACATCCAGTCACTCTTCAACGTGGAGACCCTCCCCGTGTCCTTGTAGTAGCTGGAGAATGTCCTCCTCGCCTCAGCAACCAGAGGGGTGAAGGCCAGTCTCACCTCACCAGCACCCAGCACGGAGGTCCTACCCATGTTCAACTTGACCAGTACGAGGACCCTCCTCATACTGATTTCACCATGGGAAACAGGCATGGAGGTCCTTCCCATGATCCTACCAGTTCCAGCAGAGGTCTTTCCCTCTCCAGTGCTACCCATGGAGGTCCTCCCCATGTCCCCTTTGAAATCATGTCCCAGTGCTCCTTGCACCCCGGCTTACTCAGGTGGAAACCCTCTCTGCCCCATCCCCAATACGGCCGAAGGACCTCGTGTTAGGAATCTGCCTTGTCCCAAAGAGCCATCCAGGGGTAGTAAGGTGGGTCGTCGCTGCCATAATAAGAATTTAGGGAAGGTCTAGATAGAGATCAAACCAGTACGCTTCTCAGACTCTGAAGCAGAATATGACTTAGTGCGGGAACCCTCCCCTCACTCATCTGAGTTAAGGGATGGAGTAGGAACAAGGTGCATTAGCCTAGTACTCCCAGAATGTGAGGTCCATAGGATTCCCACCTCCCTACACAGGTATATCCAGGAGGATGAAAATTATTAACCCCATAGGTTACGTTCATGAAATCACCACCGTCGTCACCAGAAGCACTCTCTACCTCAACCAGAGATCACGGAGAGCTATTCTGGGGACCAATGGTGGGCAAGAAGTAGCGCAACCTATCGCCAGTAGCCCCAGCCCCTGTGCCAAGAACTGCGGCCATCAGCCCATCCTACCATGATGTGGTGGCTAAGTCGCTACACTCTTTAGAGGACAGCCTAAGGTTCGGTGGCCAGTCAGCCCGTTTTCCGTATTCCCCACCGGCCAGCCTGTCATCCCAGCGGTTTGCCTCAGTACCGCTGTCAGTTCCTCAGCTGCCTCCTGTTGAAGAGTGGGGTAATGAAGGTCCAGACTTTGAATTTGAGCCGAAGATCTTATGGAATATCCTCGCAGCGGACCACCTCCCCAAGATGTTATGGACGGTTGCGGTACCAAATTTATGCGCACCAGAATCCCTCACCCCAGAGGAAGTTGAGTGTTTCCACCAAACCCTCTGGACGATGCACTTTCGCCTTCATCATCAATGAGTGGTTTATCCTAGGATCCAAGCTCATTTTGAAAACATTGGCGAGCAATGTCATCTAAATGATTTGGTCGCACTCCCTATGGCCCAGTGCCCCGAGTCACCAGGCCACCGTAAGGCCCTCCAACAGCAATGCATTCAAAGTTTCAAGGTACTCTACAAGATTATCAAGGAGGCTTCCCCCCACATGAAAATCCATGGCTGGGGGTAGTATGATTCCCTCCTCTTCTGTCCTATCTGATGGCAGCCCAACTTTCTAGGCGATATTGAGGACATGACCCTAGGAAGGGTCACGGTCAACATGGCCGACATAGTGGATGAGGAGGATGATCTGGAGCTTCTTTATGGGGACTTACCCCCTGAGGGTGTGACACTACTACTGGGTCCATTGGGAAGAGTTACTCACCAGCAGATGAACCCACTAGGTCTCCCTGCGCCCACCGAGGCATTAGTCCTTATCCAAAATCACGGTAAGGGTAAAGAATACCTCAGAGCTTCCAAACACTCTAACTCGTTCACCTTAGTGCAGAAGAAGGACGAGGACCCTGAGAAGGCTGCATTGTGCTAAAAACTTGCCGAATAGAAAAATTTGGTCGACGACCTCCTAGCTGAACGCGCTGCGGAACGACGTCCAAATTACGGGGATCCGCGACCAGTACAGCAGTGGTAGGAAAAACTTCCCCTTGGTGAGCTTCCTTCAGGCAACCCTGACCATCCTGCTCCTGCGGGCAGGGTTGAAGCTGGAACCTATGGAAATAGGGCATGGTATGTCTCGCCAAACCCTCTGGAATGGCACAACAATCTAAGGGATCCATCTCAGGTTCCCCCAGCTACCCTGAGGGTCGTGCCACCAGCCGCTCCACGAGCTGATGGGCCTTCTTACCATGCTGAAGAACCCGCCAACATACTCATGGTTAGGGATCCCCGTCAAGATAGGGACCCCCACCCAGATAGTCCAATTATGGCACCCATTGCCTTCCTTGAGGTGTTGGAAATGCGACAAGTGGAAATCCCACCTGATGGCAAGCCATATCCAACATGGGTGGATGATATGTCGGCACCTAAGGGTTTTGGGAATCCCACATTTTCCCCCTTCAATGGGACAGGGGACTCGCCACAGCATCTGGCCCACTCTACCTCAAGGTGTGGGCCCATGTTAGGGACTCCAGCGTAGCAGGAGGCCACCAAGCTCTGATGTTTTGTGCGGACATTGGAGGGGCCTGCATTTTTCTAGTACAATCATCTCCTCATCGGATCAGTAACCAGCTGGGAGGACCTCCTTAGGTAATTACTCTACCAGTTCAGCTCCACCACATGGAAGACGAATATCTCAAACCTCTTCAATTGCAAACAGAGTCTTGATGAGCATGTCGCAAACTTCATCGCCAGGTGGAAAGGGATTACGTACTCCCTTGACATGCCACTGACTCAGGAGAAATTATTGACGATGTGTGTGGGAAATGTTAAGATGGAACCGGTTCCCTCTCTGATCACCCAGAACTACCTTGGAGGATTCCGAGACTTCTCTGATAAGGCCCAGTGCCTGGAAGAAGCCCTGCAACAGGCCATCCAGGAACGTCTGTTGCCTCCTGCAATTCTTGCGAGGAGGGCTGTCAAAGCTGATCCCACCATGGTGTCCCAAATAGAGGCCCCAAAATAGCTTGAATTATTACCAGTGGAGTCACCTCTGCAACCTCGCAGAGGTTCTCCACCATAGGCGTAGCCTCCAACCCAGAAGCGGCCCCCTCAGAATCGGCAGATTCCCCTACGTAACGCGCTGCCACCACCTAGGCGAGACAATCAGGCCCTGCCTCTTTGACAGGCTCCTCCATCTCCTTGTAAAGGCCAAGCTCTAAGGCCCCCCTTTTCAGATAGAAGAACCCAAACCTACTCATTCAATGAGAATCAGGTCCCCAACTATTTTCAAAGTGCCTTGGAACAAGGGATTGTACGTTTTTTTTAGTACAGAAGGCCAGAAGAGGTGAACCTCACTGATCACCCCAAATACTGCCCCTATCACCGGATCTTGGGGCACACCCTCAAGCAGTGCTATGTGTTCAAAGACTGGATTCAAGACTAGGTTGATAACAACATATTCAGGTTGGGATCAGCCCCGACATAAGTGGAATGTGTCTTTGTAAGGCCAGATAGAAACAGTGACGATGAAGGTGAGTGGAAACAGGTTTCTAACTGTGAGACCTAGAAGTATGAAGACTGGATGGCTCAAAAAACATTCTCTCATTCCCATGGTATCATTAATGCATTCCTGAATTGGTCGGACCCTTCAAAATCCACAGCCACCACTTCTGCATCATCGTCTCAACCAGCCTCTTCCCAAAAGAGCAAGCATCGGTGGCGCAAGGGAAAGCAATGCGCCCCACCAACTCCATTTTCGTCCCATACTCTTGGTGACTTCATGCCCCCGGAGATGGAAATTCCTCCCAAAATTCACCCAGTAGTGGATGACTCTTCGAGTGATACTCAAGGGTATGCTTCGGTTAACACCGTGGAGTTGGTAAACCCCTACATGACTCCCGAAGATAGGGAGCACCAGGCGGATCTCCCCAAAGTCCTCAGTCGACGCCAACGTCGGCGGAGACATGGCCATATGGGTCATTGAGGAACATCAGTTAGTACTTCCAGCCAGGCCATGCACTCCACTAAGACCAGACAGCAGGCCCAGCGCGGAGCTCAGCACGTGCAGCCTCCTCATCTAGTGCCATCAGGCCCACCTCCACCGTCGTTTCTGCTACTGGATCAGGCAGAGCCACCTCGACCATGTCGCGACCAGACTCTCCCTAATACAGGCTAGTCTCAGCCATCCGGCCCTCATACATTAGCCACTCTGCAGGCTTCGACTAGTGAGCAGCAGGATATGCCCAGCACCAGTCAGCCGTCGGTCCAGCCGGTAGGGCTCACCATGCCTCCTATCACAGAGCAACCTTCTGCAAGCATAATTTCATTCCTGGCATGGAAGTATGATGTCCTCAAGAACCTTGTCAGTATCCTAGCAAGGATTTCTATCCTTGATGCCCTTCTCCTATTGTCAGATATGTGTGAGGCCCTCACTGAGGCTTTAAGAAGCCCCCTCCAGTTTGAGACGGAGGTAGCAGCTGCAGAGGCCTTTCATGAGGAAGTGATAGAGAATGTTGAATTCAAAGACATTATCTCATTTTCTGGAGAAGATGAAGGTTCTCCCATACAGGGGAACATTCTCCCACTATACATCACCTTCCAATTCAATGGCGTGGAGGTTCGTCACTGTCTTGATGACACCGGCTCCGGGATCAACCTTATCCCAACACGGACACTACGGAAGCTAGGGTTATCTGAAGGTGACTTGACTCCCTCTGACTTGAAAATATAGGGATATGATAGGACAGAACAGAACCTAGTTGGAAAGATCCATTTGAAGACTCAGTTCGGTGGCCTAGTTTCCAGCACCGAGTTTATGGTTGTCTCCCAAGACACCGCATACAATGCATCGATGGGCAGACCATGGCTCCACCTTCATGCGGTGGTTCCTTCATTGTATCACCAGTGCCTCAAGTGCTCCCTCAATAGTCGAGTGGGCGTTCTCCAAGGTGACACATCTCCTTTTTCCTTTTGTGAATCCCGCTACCTAGATGTCGACTATTACAAAATCAAGGACAAGAAGATTCAGTCCAGTGAGTTTGAACCCATTGCGGTTGCAACTGAACCCTGGGTAGGTCTAGATGATGCCTACATCTTCCCGATCCATCAATTGGAGTCCATGATCCCCGATATGGGGAAATGTTTTGTTGTCTCTAGTACAAGGGGGAAGCATATTCTTAGGTCCAAATGACGTTGGGAAATCACTTCTTACTCCTATACAAATCAGGCTCAGGTGATCCCGGAGCCTCCTACCCCCATAAGGTATCAGGATATCCACCCCATGGAAATGGAAATATGTTATACGTTCCTATTTCACCAGGATGTAATTAACCGTCTCAAGCCGGCATGCCACTATTGCTTTGATATCATCAAGCGTGGCCCCTTGGGCTGAAGACCAGACAGGATCTGATCGACAGCCTTCATTGTTATGGTTTCGGCAGCACTGGAATCTCCCGATGTAGTGACCACTGCCGCTCAGGTTGGTACCAGCCCCTCATAGGGGGCTATCAGCCCAGATGAAGCTCCTCCCACTGGGGATCCCTCCTCCTCAAGTGAAGAAGAGGATTTGGAGGATGCTCCCCCTGCATTTGAAGAGGGAATTTTTGCCACAGTCGATGAGTTGGTATAGGTAAACCTCAGTAGCGAGGAAAATCTGAGACCTACATTGATCAGTGCCACCATGTCCCTCGAGGAGCAGCAGCGGTACATAGACTTCCTAAAACAACATCGTGATGTATTCTCCTGGAGCTACGATGAAATTCCAGGACTAGATCCTTAGGTTTTTGTACACTGCCTGGTCTCCCGATAAATCATCGAGGGTTCAAGCAGCCTCCTAGGAAGATGCACCCTTCTCATGGCACCATGGTAGAGGCAGAAGTTGATAAGATCATTATATCCAATTTCATTAAGGAGGTCAATTAACCCAAGTGGATAGCCAACATTGTGCCAGTTAGGAAGAAAAGTGGACAGATCAGAGTCTGCATTGACTTCCGGGATCTTAACTGTCACTGTCCGAAGGATGATTTTCCCCTTCCTATGACGGAATTGTTGATTGATGTTATGGCTGGGTTCCAAGACCTCTCCTTCATGGATGGTTACTCCGGATACAACCAGATCCGAATGGCTCCCAGGGACGAGGAGTCCACAGCTTTCAGGGCACCACAGGGTACTTTCGGTTACCAATTCATGCCCTTCGGCCTAAAGAATGTAGGTGCCACCTATCAGCAAGCTATGTATCTCATATTTAAGTTGATCCTTAGGACATTGGTAAAATGCTATGTGGACGATCTAGTGGTCAAATCTCATCGATGTCAAGACCATCTCGAAGACCTTGAGAAAGTGTTCGGCTTCCTCCGTTCTCGCCACCTAAAGATAAAGCCATTAAAATGTTCCTTTGGGGTTACCTCTGGAAAATTTCTTGGCTTCATTTTTAGATATAGGGGCATCAAGATTGACCCAGAGAAGATCAAGTCCATCATCTAGATGCCTCCCCTGAGCAATATTCGGGAGCTTCGAGGTTTTCAAGGCCACTTAGCCTACATACTCTAATTCATTGTGAATCTTCCTAGAAAGTGTAAGACCTTTTCTCGAAACATGAAGAAAGGCACCACTTACGAATGGGATGAAGAGTGCTAGACCACATTTGAGGAAATCAAGCAGTATCTTCTCCAGCCTCCGGTCTCGATGCCACCCATCTCCAGAAAACCACTGATCCTTTACGTGACTGCCCTGGAACGATCTCTTGTCACCCTTCTCACCTAGAAGAACAATGACGGGATAGAGAACAGCCTATACTACCTCATTTTCATGATCCTCGATATAGAGACCAGATACTCCCCCATCGAAAAGATTTGCCTTGTGATAGTATTCACAGTACAGAAATTGTGACATTACTTGAAGCACCAAAAGGTACAGTTGGTGTCTCGGGTAGACCCACTGAAGTACATTCTAAACTGCCCCATGTTTATAGGTCATCTCACTAGGTGGGAAATAATTCTCTAGCAGTTTGATATCAGTTTCGTCCCTCAGAAATCTATTAATGGGAAAGCATTCACAGACTTCCTTACTGCCCATCTGGATCCTGCTGAACAATCCTTGGATCTTGATTTCCCCAATGAGGCAATCCTATCGGTAGACCAGGCCATATCATGCTGGAAGATTCAATTTGATGTTGCTTCCTGAAGCCCCACTGTTAGGATTCTCAATGACCCCAGTCTCACCAAGGTAGGCTTGGGTATCATCTTTATTACCTCGGCACAATACATTCTGTTATACTCATTCTTGTTGTCCAAAGGCTACACCAACAATGAGGCAGAGTATCAGGCTCTTATCATTGGCCTCGAGCTGGCCCTCGGGATTTATGTTACCCATTTTCATGTGAAAGGGGATTATGAACTAGTCATCAAGCAGATCAATAATGACTATGTCATTAGAAAGCCATAGCTCGTACCAATATTGGAGTGCACTCTCCATCTAATGGCCCAGTTCCCATCTCGGCCGGAAGTTACTCATATCCCTTGATCTCAGAACGGTCGAGCTAACGCCCTGGATAGCCTGGATGCATCACTTGCAGTACCCTAGTAGGATGATCTGATTATCCACGTGGCACATCGGAGAGTCATTGCTCTTATCTCCTCGGATGATGACGACGGACTGCAAGTAATCCATCTTACCACCAAATCCACCATGTCAGAACCCCCAGGTCCCCCATATGTAGTGGTTGAAGTGACTTTTGACTGGAGATCCCCCTTTGTCGAGTATCTCCAAAATGGTTACCTCTCAGCTGATCGGGCCGAGCGTGAGTGAATCCGACGTCGCGCACTGCAGTTTACCCTTCAGAGTGGTCCCAGTCTTGAGAAGATCCTCTACAAGCATAGGTTCGATGGTCTACTCCTCCGTTGCATCCAAGGAGTCAAGATTTATCAAGTCATGTAGGAGGTTAATTTCGGTTCCTGTGGTGCCCACCAGAATAGGCTAAATCTATCTCACCAGATACAAAGACTGAGGTACTTTTGGCCCTCCATGATCCATGATTACATTGAGTTCACCAAGAGATGTCATGCGTGTCAAATTCATGCTAAATTTATGCATTGGCTGCCAGAACCTCTCCACTCCACCAAGTACTCTTGGCCATTTGCGGTGTGGGGACTCGATGTCATGGGACCATATCCACCAGCGACAGCTCTCCAGTGCATATTCATCCTGACGGCTACAGATTTCTTCTCCTAGTGGGTAGAGGCAGTTTCGCTCAAGGAGGTCAAGGCCCACTCTATCATTGACTTTGTGAGCTCCAATATCATCTACCAGTTTGGATTCCCTCATGTCATCCTCATAAATAACAGTACAAACTTCTGAGTGGCTGAGTTCAAGAAATTGTATGATAAGTACAACATCCGCTCTAACCATACCTCCCACTATCATGCGCAAGCAAATGGACAGATCGATGAATTCAACAAAACCCTCTCTAACATTTTGCAAAAAATGGTTAGTCAAAATAAGAAGAGTTGGTCAGACAATCTCTCCAACGCCCTCTGGGCTTATCGGACAATGGCTCGTAATTCCACCCAGGTGACCCCATATTCCCTGGTGTACAGAACTGAGGTCATCCTTCCTATTGAGATTTAGTTGCCTTCTTTACTCACAATGGTCTATGACCAGTAGGTGCCAGATAATGTAGCTGAAATTTGTCTGGTTGAATTGGAATCCCTTTACGAGAATAGGCTTCATGCCCTGCACAATCTAGAAAGGCATAAAAACAAGATAGCCAG
Organism: Viscum album; assembly: GCA_963277665.1. Lineage (NCBI taxonomy): Eukaryota > Viridiplantae > Streptophyta > Magnoliopsida > Santalales > Viscaceae > Viscum > Viscum album. Next base: position 119,775,233 of record OY728141.1, read on the forward strand.
AGCTTTCAGCAAGAAAGTTCACCTCTGCTCCTTCTTGCAAGGCGACTTGGTATTGGCCCTCTGGACACCAATGATACTGAGCAGGAAACCACCCAAGTTGGAACCCAAATGGGAAGTACCTTACATAATTCATAGGGTTTATCCCAATGGTGCATACTCACTGGTGACCATGGATGGTGAGTGTATAACTCCTCCCACCAATGTCAAGTTTCTCAAGAAATACTTTTCCTGAGCTAGCTGGTCCTACATGACCTTAAACTATCGGGTCCTGCATGACCCTAAACTATTTGGTCCTGTATGACCTTAAACTGTCGGGTCTGGCATGACCCTAAACTGCCCGGTCCTACATGACTTTAAACTGTAACACATCTCGCACGAAATTAAATTGTATGTCGTCCTTAAAGACATTAAACTACACCCTTATAACTATGTGTGTCTTGATTCTCATCTTAATGGGATACATAGGAAAGATCAAACATTTTTTCTTGAGCCCAGCCCCCAAAATCTCTTCTTTGACTATCCCCCCTGGGTATAGTTCTCTCATAGGATCCTTAAATGGTATAGAGTAGGCTTCATTAGCCCCACTCATGTCAGGATTACGACGGTCGCACCATGTGCCCACTCCCCATTCTTCTATCCTCTCGCGTCCTCACTGCATGATGTTAAACTGCATGGCCTTCAAGAACTGCGTATGGCTTGATTTCCATCCTCATGGGATATGTAGAAATGCCCAAAAATTTCATCTTTTGGACTAGACCAAACGTCAGAATTCCCCCTCAGTTCAGGACACATGGTATGGTACATGATTTTTCCCCAATTCACTTCGAGCTCATCTTGATCCCACCATACATCCAACTCCCCAGAGATGTCAATCACTCTCACTGCCCTGATTGACATTAAAATGCATGGACATAGCTATACTCCACCCACTCCTTTGATTGGGACTTCATCATCTTTCACATCCAAAAGGGCCCCTGACTAGCATGGATGCTCGGCCTAAGGGCTCTCCTACCACTTCGGGCCAACGCCCTCGAGGATGTTGAGAAAAAAATTGATGCAAGTCTCACGTTGCGAATATGGTCAGTAGTCGATGCTTATTTTTTGTTCCCATTCTAGGTCACTATAAGGACGTTGTGTTTCGAATATGTTCAATAGCTATCCTTTGTCGTTAGGTCCACCCGAAGATGTCCCAAACATTGAGTGTAGTGGTTGATTCTGCCTTGTTGTATCTCCAAGCGGCAAACTCCCTTTAGGAGATGCTAGTTATCAGACCCTTACATGACAGGGAAATCCAAATCCGGCTCCTTATTTCCCACACCGAGCACTACTCACGTGGGATTAGGAGCTGTGATGAGGTGGTAACTACACAGGTGGTCATATGGCTATAGTTGGCTGAGATGCCCAGTCTCGGGTCCTTCGACCCCTTCGGGCCCCTGGCCCAAGTTCTCATTTAGGATTGTGTGGTGTGGTGTGGACTCATGTCCTCATTCAAGTCGAGATATTTCTCCATGTTGTACATATCCCCTTGAGATATCCCTTTCTTCATTTATCATTCATTCCATGAGCACAGTCCCTTCCATGCTTGAAATGACCCATCATTTGGGTTTTCGTCACCCTCTATATCCAAAAGGGTTCTCGAATGGCATGGATGCTCGGCCCAAGGGATCTCCTACCACTTCGGGCCAACACCCTTGAGGATGTTGAGCGAAAAGTTGATGAAAGTCTCATGTTGCGAATATGTTCAACAGTTGATGATAAATTTTTTCCCCCCTTTGGGTCACATAAGGGTGGATACTGTGTTGCGAACCTGGTCAATAATTGTCCTCAATCATCATTTCCACTTTGTGGTCTTATATAAGCACGATGATTCTCCCTTTCTGTCCCATGCATATGAAATTAAACTAGGCATATACGGTATGAGATCTATGACCCTAAACTAAGATCACCCTTATCCTCACTGCAAGACGTTAAACTTCAAACTGGTCGGGACTTTCCATCTGAGGCCCAGCCTCAGGCCCCTTGGCCTTTTTGGGCCCCCATCCCAAGTTCTATCTTATGGTATTGTATAGTGTGGTATGGTATTATATCTTCATTCACATCAGGTTACTCGTCGCGCCGTACACCTCCCTTGTTTGGGGTATCTTACCCATTTCTTTGTCCTCACTGAAAGACATTAAACTGCAAGCTAGCTGGGACTTTTCGTCTGAGGCCCAGCCTCAGGCCCCTTGGCCTTCTTGGGCCCCCAACCCAAGTCTTCACTTAGGATTGTATGGTGTGGTATAGTATTATGTCCTCATTCACATCGGGTTTCTCACCGCTTCATAAACCTCCTTTTTTGGGGTATCTTACCCATTTGTGTCCTTACTACATGACAGTAAACTGAACACTACCCTCTTCTAGAACTATGTGTGGCTTGATTCCCATACTCATGAAATACGTAGGACCGCCCGAACATCTAAACTTCGGGTCCAGCCCCATCTCTTAGAAATCTTCCTTTCACCTTGGCCCCTTGGCCTGCACTTTCCCAGGGAGAGGGGTATATGGTGTGGACCTTGTCCTCATTCACGTTGGGTCTGTAATAGCCACACCATGTACCTCTTTCTCCTGAGAGTTCTCTATCCCATTATTCTATACTCATCTTTTCAAATACTCCACTCTCAAGTTGAGCCCCTCAACCCTCTTTGGTGATTCACCAATGTTCCCAAGAGTACTTTGGTTCAGTGTTTGGAGTGTCAGATTTTACTTGGCCATGTTCCCACCCACCTTGTAGGCTTCATGTTCCCCTTCATTTGGGCTTCTATAATCTTTAACACCTAAAGGGACCCCCAGACGGCATGGATTCTAGGCCTAAGGGCTCTCCTACCATTACGGGCCAACGTCCTCAAGGGAATCAGACAAAAAATCAATACAAGTCCCACGTTGCGAATATGGTCAGTGGTCAACGTTCATTTTTTTGTCCTCATTATAGGCTAACGCGATATGGATGTTGTGTTTTGAACACGGTCAATGGTCATCCTCCATCATCACACCAGACCCTTTAATCCTTGAATATTGGTTACATGAGTCACATTATTTTCCACCCCATCATGTCCAAATGAAATTTTGACACTCCTGGCACTATCACTTAGTGTGAATTCGCACATTAGGAGGATAAAAGCCACAGTAAAGGTGCCATTCGAGGCTCTGCATCGACTTCCCTTTAGTGTGTGTTCTAGGTATTGAAAAAAACCTCTTCTTCCCTTATTTCCCACACCGAGTTTGACTCACGTGAGCTTAGGGATTGGGTTGAGGTATGTACTTACTTGGAAGGATTTCGCTTCTCCATGGTCCAATCTCTAAGACCATAAAATAAGATCTCTTTTAGAACTACGTATAGCTTGATTCATATTCCCATGCGACACGTAGGAACACCTAGACTCTTGTCTTTGGGTCCAACTCGAGTTCCACTAATTTATCTCTTTTGTTCTTCCTTTGGGGCTTTAACTCTTATGGGATTGCATGTCATGGTATGGGATTATGTCCTCATTCATGTCAGGTTTGCATTAGCCGCACCACTTTTTCCCATTTCTAGGAGTTATCCCCCCTTACTTCTTGTACCACATGACATTAAACTGTATGTTTTCCCACACGATGTTAAAAGGAACCTTCAAGAACTATGTGTGTCTTGATTTCCATCCTCATGGGATACGTATGAACACCCGGACATATCATCTTTCTGTCCAGCTCAATTGGGAGCTAGTTTCTCCTGCCCCTTATCCTCTAATATTTCCTGGCCCCTCAGCCCTAGGTTTCCTCCTTGTAATTGTGCACAGTATGGTGTGGACCTTGTCCTCATTCACGTCAGGTATGTTTTATCATATCATGCACATCCCCTCTGGATCCTCATCTCTCTTGTATACATCTGATCCATATAACTTTAAACTATGATTCTTAGTCCCACATGACTTTAAACTGTTGCGTCTATCCTGAACAACGTTAAAAATGAATGGTTAGTCCTTCATGACCCTAAACTGTGACATTGTCATCATGGCCGCATGACGAAAAATGGCACTACATTGTGATGTCCTCACCCAAGGGGACGTCATGTTTGGTATCGATTACACACCATACCATTTTTCAACACCTAAATATGGCTTGATTCCTATGGTGATACCTGGAACTTCCATCCTAGGTCCATTACTTCACAAAAAAACCATTCATCCTAAAGGACAAACAATATATATCAAATACCACTTCTTTTGGTGCAAGGGCCAGACCTACACAACTTTATTATACCTAGAATTGGTATCCTACTATTCCATCCTTAGGACAACATACAGCTTGATCTCCATATTCATGGGGTACGTAGGAATGCATGTGCACCTTGTCTCGGGATCCACCTAACTTTTGTTTTTGGTCCCTCGACCTGAAACCTCCCCCAAGAAGTGCATGGTGATATGGACTAGGTCCTCGTTCACGTTGGGTATTGTAATTACATCATCGTGTGTCTCTCATTTCCTACCATCTGTGGTCCAATATCTATGACCATAAACTAAGACCACTCCACGTCCTTTCCGCAAGACGTTAAATTGCACGACATCTTCTAGAACTACGTTTGTCTTGATTCTCATCCTCATGGGATACGTAGGAACGCCCAGGCATTTTTGTCTCTGGGTCCAGCCCCAGGAATCTACAAATCTTGTCCCTTATTTTTCATCCCCTTGGCCCAAACTCATTTAGTAACATGTGGTGTGGCGATTACCTATTCGGTTCTCATTCACGTTGGGTTTTTCAATATCCACACCATGTGCTTCCCATATCTTTTCACAGCTTGGTCTGAGTTCTATGACCCAAAACTAAGATCTACCAATGGGAACTGCGCATCACATTTGGTTGTTTCGCCACCCTGTGCACAGTCCATTAAATCAAGTCTCCCTTAATAGTCCACCCTAGGACCTTAAGTTGAAAGCATACAACCCTAGTACCCTTGTCCTTGGGAAGGGACTCGACTCCCTCGATCCGATGCATCTCATTATCGTACTCAAATGAATTCTGACAAAGAACCTGAAGAGTGGAATTTTCACAGGGAAATTCCCCTTGTTCCATGTCTAAGATTCATGAGCCCATTATTTGGATATTCATCCTCTTCCACATCTAAAGGGACCCCCTTCACGGCCCGGTCTCATGCCACCTCAACTCACCTACCATTTCGGGCCAACGTCCCTAAAGACCCCGGACGACATTTGCAATAGGTCCCATGTTTTGAACATGGTCATCAGTAAACCCTCATCTGTCTATCCCCATATTAGACTAACACGATATGGATGCTGTGTTTAGAAAACGGTCAACATCTATCCCCTATCGTCATGCCACCATCATTGTGGTCCAGATCTCGAGCATCATGATTCACATATTTCCACTTCCTTATGTTCAAGTTGAATTCAAACATACTTGGATTTACTCTTATGCGCATCTAGGTGCATTATATAGGGGGGTCTGCATCGGTGGGGCGTCATTCACCTAGTGTCCCATTATCCCTAACGTGTGCCTTACTGTGCTAGGAAAGTTCCATCACTACTTCTTGTTTCCCACATCGAGCATGACTTGTGTGGGCTTAGTAGTTCTGGTAGGACGTGTATGGGCACAGACATGCCACACTTACCTTTCCTCATCCCGCATGATGTTAAACTGTGCTCTCAGAACTACGTATGGCTTGATTACCATCCTCATGGGGTGCATAGGAATTCCCGGGCACTTTACCTCAGGACCAGCCTAATTTTCACTTTTGGTCCCTTGACCTAAATAACTTCCTCCGAGGATACATGGTGTGATATGGACTCTAAGTCCTCATTCATGTCAGGTTTACAACTACTGCACCAAATACTCCCCTCCTAGGATCTTCTCTTTCACTCTTCGTCCTATCATATAACATTAAACTGCACGAGTCCATATGTCCTCAACGCATGACACTAAACTGTGGTTCTACCCTGAACAAGTTTAGGATGCCCCATGTTAATCATGGGATGCACTAGATCCTTTTCCAAAGAGGTCCTACTCAGAAGTATGTTTGATCCCTGATCAGACCGATGTACCCACCTAATGTTTTTCCACCACGGTTGCATAATTTCAAGAGTGTTAGACTCCAGTCGAACAACCCATCACTCCACTCTCCATGCTTTGTGTACCCTTTATTCGGATCCTCGTCCTCTTTCGCATCTAGAGTAACCCCCTAACAGTATGGATGCACAACCTATGGCTCACCTACTATCATGGGATGATGTTCCGAAAGGATAATGGATGAAACAGGCCCCGTGTTTCAAACATGGTTAGCAGTCATCCCTCATTTTTTATCACCATTTCAGGCTAACGCAATAAGGATATTGTGTTTCGAACATGATCAATAGTCATTCTTAATTGTCATTCCATCACTACAGTGTTCTGAATCTTGGGTATTGTGATTCACACCTTCCATTCCCCCCTATTTGGATTTATTCTAGTGCCCCTGGCATTACCCCATTCGTGCACAAGAGCACACTGGAAAAATGGTAATTCGACTGTTCTGAGAGCTTCATTCTCCAGTTAGGTCTTCCCTTTCTCTTCTCGGAAATCTGGGTTGGTTATTCAAACCCCGGATGCTCAAAACTTGGTCAGCACTCTTATATTCAAACAAAATAACATATTGATCATCCCTTGTTTCTCACATTGGGCTCAACCCGCGTGAGCTTAGGGATTGATCATTGGGAGTTTCACGAATATAATAGATGCGTGTAAAACCAACACTAATAATGGAACTCATGCATATAGTTGGCCTAAAATATCCAAGAATGATAGTACATTCAGAGGTTACATGCACTACAACACCCTAGGATCGACCCCTCCCATGGGTGGGTTGACCCCGTCAAAAGAGCATTGCAGATCCACCACCCTCTGGCTTGTGGCATCCAGGATTTGCTGTCACCTGTTCAGTTCCCGCTCCTCCTCAGTAGCGATGGGGCGCAGCTTGTCAGCCACAATCTAGGCCCACTCCACTCCAGTTTGGATGATGGTAATTTCTTTAGAGTCTCGATTCATTCCCTTTTTAGCCTCTGCCAGTTGGGCGTTTAATCGCAATATTAGATTAGATTATGCATTGAGGGAGTTTGAGTGCTCGTCCTCCCGAATATGCATCCTCTTGATGTTCACCGCTTTCCTCCGCTGCTAGACCACACTAAGGCCACGGTCATACTCCCAAATCTTCTTCTCTATAAGATCTCAGATGAGCATGTGAGGACGTTGGGTGTCCACTCCTCCAGCACACAGTTCACGCAGTCGCGAGCGAAGTCTATCCATATCACCCAGCCATAGTGCTTGGGCTGTCATCAATGAAGTGATTGATCAGCTTCCATGATCAACGATAGAATATTTTGTTTTCCTCTTCATCATAGGTCGTCTTGTCCTAGTCAGCATGGTTGGTAGGCTCATATACGGGGAACACCCTCAGGAACTCATCAGCAGGGTCCACATCGGGTGTTTGATTAGGCACGGTGGGACCTGGGCTATCTGATTGATCCTCATCATTGGATCCCACTTCAATAATCTCAGGTATAGCCCTGCTAGCGGCCCCACCAGTGATCGAGAGCACTGTAGTTCGGTCAGTCTGAATATCTGCCTCCACGATCACCGACATTCCTCTAGGAAAGACGTAGCCAGAAGCCCTGACCAACCTCGCTAAGGTGGACCACGCCATTTGAAGAACTTTGCATGCCAAAAAGGGGCTTGGACGTTATTTGATATGGTCAATTGGTTACATCCATGAAATGGGTAGAAGAAAATTATAGAGATCGAATTCCTGGTCTCATTCTTGGGTTAACACCATTGGGAACTCGAGGCGTGGCCCCCCGTATATTATCGGAAGATCTAAAAGCTCCGGAGGGGTCACCTCAGGTGTCCTAGCACCACTGTATGTAGCAATTGATGCATCCACAAGTGTGGATCCTGAAGGCCCCGCATCTGCATCCACTATAGGACAAGAACAGGTTTTATGTATGAGACTCTCCTGCACAGGTCAAGTATTAGCAAGGAGTCCAGAACGACCTGGGAGAAGAACCTGAGGAGGGGCCTTGGGATTTTACCTCAAGGTCCTCTGAAAATGTTTTGAGGTCCGAGTCTTGACCACTGACTTCACCCTCCTCCAACGGACTCCCTCTACCACCCTTGTCCCCATAGGAGGACTCGTCTGATTCTTCCGGCAGAGGGAAGTCCTCTCTAAGTTCAACGACCGACAATTACGAAGGGACCGTACGATCCAGCAGCACATTGACACGGTCTGTCATTGGATGTGGGGCACCCTAGGAATGCACAAAGTCCTTCAGCTCTACTAGTTATTTCTCCACCTCTGCCTGGGACACCGCAAAGCCGGCCCAGATAGGGCCTATCCCCGGAAAGTCCATCCCGAGAAGATTCAAGTATTTCCACATCTCGGGTGGGTCGAGGAATTGCCAGTTGACTTCCCATATGTCCCATGCCTCCGGGAAGACAGCATTCTCTGTCATGTCTATATGGAATAGCCGCTTCCCTAGGTCCTGGGTGGGTATCCTGCGGAATCCTCTCGGTGGCCTCCCCTCTGGATGACTCTGTTCTTCTGGAACCGTCGGGCCCGTTACTACTGTTGGGTCTATCGTTGTTGCCTCATCCTCAATCGGTGCGGGTCTCACCTCCATGGCAGCCCTGCCACCATGAGATGCCATTTCCACTTTCCAGCCCTGGCCTCGAGGTTGTGGAGGCTCACTATCACTGACCCGAACGGTTGGCTGCTTCAGCATCTCCCCCGGGTAGGATGCCTCCCAGCTTTGGGCATACTCCTTTACCAACCCGAAGACAGCAGTGGGCAGAGGCAGCTCATTCCACATATTCCCATATTCCCGTGTGAACATGATCCACATCTGTCACATCAAAAACGGGTGTTCCTCGTGGTGCACCCCTAGATAGACCTACTGGGTCAGTCGCTACATACACCGAAATTGTCGGGCAAATCGGTGCAGGGTGTACAGCTTGCAGAGGGGCTCACGGTCCACCCTTTCCACCAGGACTCCACCTCGAAAGGCCAAAAGATAGGACCGATGATCTTCCGTTCCTTGTTTATTGTCAGTAAAAGCACCCGTTGGCAATGGAAATGGGTGAAAGTCGAATTCCTCCACCTTCCACACCTGGTTTAGTACTAACGGTGTGGTCAGCTTGGATGGAAAGCTTCTCGCGACGTTCAGAATAGAGGGGTGTAAGTTCGACCCTGGAGGTGAGATGGGGTTCGGGTACTCATAAATCCCCCTAACATGTGCTGCTATCCACCCATACAAGAGGTGGAATGGCCCACATATTCTCGGTGGCCTCTTCCCCTCGCTGATGTGCCAAAACATCTTGTATAGCTTGGAAAGCATCAGGATAACGAGGTTGACTCGCCTTCCTATCACTAACATGCACACCATGATAAATTTTCTGGGTCGCATGCCCATGTTTGTATCCCTCACCGGCAGGATCCAACTGCAAATGAGAACCGCGATGAATGCCGCCAGCCTGACTATCGACCGTTGCTTAGTGTTGACGCTAAATCCATAGGTTTTACATTGGATGTCCTCCAAAAGTCGCCAGTATGAGTGCTCCTTGCCTCATTAATCCCCCTTCAGGCAAGTCTGAGGCCTCACTGGAAACAAAATGTCCTCTGAGAAGTTCAGAAACTACTTGAACCACCGCCTGAAATGGACGTCCCTTACGACTTCTTTGTCCTCTCCCGGAACCTGCTCCATCAATGCCATCACTAGTCATGGCATTGCTATGGATCCTCCCACGCACCCATGACGGGGAGGAATTCATCATACATCACCCCCAATATCGAGACCCCTGAGATCTGGTGCATGTCCCACAAGCTGATACCAACCTCCCCGTGGTGTTGGTGGAAAGTATTAGTCCTCGATGACCACCTACTCGGCAACTCCGGCATCAGCAGCTTCGGTTGATAGATGTGAAACTGGGAGGCCCAAGCCACCTCATATAGGCCCACCCTCCTCATCTCAGCCCCAAACTCTTCACATGAGGCACCTACCCAGTAGGCCCAGGCCTAATCGTCTGTGAAGTTGCCACCTTGGCACAGGTCCCACTCCTCAGACCATCCCTTCCCTGAGTTCCTCAAGGATACCTTCAAGATTTTTTGGTAAAAAGGGGGGTACGTCTCCAGCTAAAATTCCTTCCCATACACATTGTTCATATGGTTATATAGTTAGTCAGCATCAACGGGTGTGGAGTCTTCTCAGGCATGGTCTTCAGCCACCCTGAACCATTGGCGCTGACACGGAGTACTCCTGGACCAGTAAGCTAGCTCATCCCTACTTTCTTCAAGAATGAAGACATCATACCTCAGCCTGAATCTGTACAAAGGCAGCCTCTTGCATAGTAGATAGTTCCTTTGTCTCTCCGATAGCAGCTTCACCAAAGAACCGTGGTCAAAGTGGCTCTATATTAACTCCCCTATCCCCAAGCTATTCACCATCTCCTCCCTTTGGGCAGTGTCCTCAAGGACCCTCCCAGCAGCCTCCTGATGATCCATTCAGTTTTAAGTTTGGGAATTTTCTATGTTCAGTTCGCGAATCCCTTTCGAGAAGCAATGTCTCGAATCTCATTCGCAAAGAATGTTCACAGATCCCTACCCTGACCTTCAAAAGGAAGTTGTTAAGTTTTGTCACAAAGTCGGAGACTCGCTGTGCGCCGCGAAGCAGAAGCCCCAATTCGCGGAGAGTAAGTGAGGAGTACGCGGAGATTCGCAAATTGAGAGTTCTACAATCCAAAGTCGTGAAGGAGAGAAAGAACAAAAGATAGGTTAGATCCACTATTTATATACAACGACCTTCAGAGCTTCGCAGCATGTCCACACTACGTAGAGCTTCGCGGCGCACCCAGCATGCATGTCGCATATTCGCTTCGCGAGCCCTTTTTGTGAAATAGCTTTGAGGACGACCAAGAGATTTTGGCGATTGACCCTCAGACTTTGACCCTTGGTTTATCCTCGGCTCCAAGTCTGAGGGGGGGTATTTGTTGACGCAAAAAGTTGGGAATAAGAAGAATAAGAGGGAAGTCTCTGGTGCTGCCTTGCGAAGCCCTTTTGCGGAGCCCCATGGCCCCGCACCCATCGTGAAGAAAGGAGGCGGGAGGCGGGAAGCTATGTGAATGACTCTGAGGTTTGAGAGCCCACTGCGGAGCAAGGAGGAAGGATCCTCCATGATCCATATTTAACATTCGCGAGCCCGTCGCAGAGAAAGGAGGCGGGAGGCTCTGCGACCGAGTTTGACGTTCACAACTAGACGCGGAGCAAACTCTCTCTTCGCACCGAGCGAGATCTACTTAGCGGCACCAATTGCCTATAAATATAAGGCTCTCCTCAAGCCCAAAGGATGGATCATCTGACCTTTCCCCTTCAGATCTCTCAAATCGTGAAGCACCTCTTGCTCTGCGAACCATGAGCTCCTCAATGTACTTTTTCATTGTGAAGTTCCTCCCCCTTTGCTTTAATTGAGCCCCTCTTCCAAGAGGGATGCCTTTCACGAAGCCCACATGCCTTTGTGAAGGAAGTAGATCCCCACGGGGACTCAGGTTTTCGCAAAGCATTTATGCTTCGCAAAACACCCACCACACCCACATAACCCACATACTAAGGCAGGGTCACTATGCTTTGCGAAGCACATTGCTTCACGACACCTTACTTAGCGAGGAACCCCTGATTCAGGAGGCATTGCTTTGTGAATTCCTTTCCACTTCATGAAGCTCCTACCATATGCACCTATTCCCTATGCCTAGCCTAGGAAACTTCACTTCTCAAAGCACATCCCTTTATGAAGCCCCTCCACTTCATGGAGCACCAGAGCTTCACAAGGCTTCCTATGAGCCCATTTTCTATGCAACTCTTTTTCCCGTGCGGCCCTTCAGGTTTTCGCAAAGCCACTTCAAAGTACTTTGGACGATACTGCCCATTGTGTTGCTTCGCCTCATGCTCCTTCACATAGGCATGCTAATGGTTATTACTTCTTCATATAGCCATGCTAACATGGACCCCCCAATGGTTCGCTTCATAACACCCCCTATCCACGGCGTTGTCTGTCCCTTCTCTTCACCAAGGTGTAGAGGGTGTTGTTTATGTAAGTCCTAGGAGTACGGAGTGAACTCACTTCATCTAAGCTGTAGGACGATAAACTTACAAGCACCGTCGTTCTCAGTGCATGATGTTAAACTACAGCCTCACCCCGTGCATCATACGCAGGGTACCCCCACCTTGTACATTCTGCACGCCCACTGGTCTCCACAAGAGTGAGATCATTCCTCACATGGAATGAGATCCTCCTCATCAGAACGACATATATCCACGGGGAAAGGGAAACCACCCTGGTGTAAGCCCCTAGCTTTCCTTGCAGGAGGAAGCACCCCTACTCCTCCTCTCTTCCTGGGTGCCAAATCCCTCTCCCGCTGGGCTTTGTCACTACCCGGTCCTCCACCTTGTGTAACGTCCCAGACCCGGCCAGCCACCCAAACAGTGTCTATCGGGTCGGGTGTTACTACCTTAGGCGCACCTCCCCGAACGCCAAAGGCTACCGACTAGCAGCGAGGGTCTTTTAGGTATAGTGGGGAGGCTATACCCTCTCGGAGGATCTTAATAAGGGTACTGGTCCAAGTATAACAGTAAAGATGTCGCAGAAAGAAAGACTCAGCAGACTCGAACCAGACCCGCAGAGCGGAAGCATAATCAATATAGACAAACAGCAGAAGCAATAAATGAAACAACAGCAGCGGAAATAAACACAACAGCATGCTAAGAACATGTAACTACAACTGAACAGTAAAACATGCATCCAGAGTAGGTCATACACAACTAAATATAAAAAGGGCGCCAATGGCTAACCAACAGTATATACAATAATTATGCTAATACAGAAAGTAAAAAAAACAAAGAAACCCAGCTAGGCATGACCTCAAGGTCCATACCATCCCCATGCAACAACTAACATAGCCTAGCTCCTGAAGTTGGCCTCTTTCCTGCACGTAAATCCATAAAGTCTACACGTGTCCCGAAGGGCCCGTGTAGGGTGTGAGACAAATCTCAGTAGGATACCACCCAACGGTGCGTACCAAATATATGTGTTTAAGCAGTCATTCATTTACAAGGAAAGTAGTAAAAAATATGATGCACAATTAAACACAAACTCCACTGGTGCTCAACAGCCACCATGGAGCGTCACCTGCTTCGGCCAACGCCGGAATCTCTGTCGTGTAACCCGGCACCACGTGCCACCTGACACCTCATGTCTCAAGTACTGACTTCCCGAAAGCACACCCAAAAATAGTAACCCGGCCCCATGTGCCTCCTGACACCTCGTGTCTCAAGTACCTACGTCTCGAAGGCACGCCCAAAAATAGTAACCCGGCACCATGTGCCTTCTGACACCTCGTGTCTCAAGTACCGACGTCCCGAAGGCACGCCCAAAAATAGTAACCCGGCACTATGTGCCTCCTGACAACTCGTGTCTCAAGTACCAACGTCCTGAAGGCACGCCCATTCCATGAAGGCTCCTCACCTCTTCTGTGGCTTTCTACGGCAAGCAACACTAACCAAAATACCTAACTGCAACTATGGGGTCCTCTACCCACACGAGTGGTAAAAACCACCTCATCAAGGAGTATCTCTGTGTGCACACTACTCAAAGTCCCGGTGAGTGGTAATCACCCAAAATAGTCCTAAGCCACCAACACATCTGACACCTCGTGTCTCTGCGACCATTTTGCTCAAGTCCGATGGCATCGCCACCCTAGTAACCTGGGCCATGCCTCAAGCCGACGTCCATGACGCCCAATCCCGTGGTAAAACCCACCCAAAGTATCTCGGGAAAATCCCCAACCTGTGATCAGTATCACTCAAGCGTAACTGGGCCAATCCCAACACAACCCAAAGGGTCCAGCAGATGCAATTCAGCAATTTCATATATATAACATATGTAAACAGAAAACACAACCAGGAAAAACAAACTAATAGTTGAATTGCACTATGCAAGGTGATGTCCCATACCAGCACTGAGGTCTTAAATGCCTCTAACAACTTATAACAGGCTTTAACAGATTAAACTAAACAGTTTATAACAATCATAATTCAATTAAAACCATTTTGGCGCTCCCCGGCCAAAATTCCCCGATGAGCAACGACCCCTCACTCGGCCCTGCTCATGCAAACTAGTAACCGGGCATACCCAAAAGCATCCCAGAGGTCCAATAAGCAATACAGTATGAAAAAGAAGATAAAACGGGTCCCGCTCAAAATACCCGAAAACGCGCCGTAGGCCGAGTTACCAAAACAACCGCGAAAACACAAAATGAAGTATGCACCACCTACCTGAGACTAGCACGATGATAATCCTCCGGTAACACCCGCCAATTCGGTTTATAACGCGGTAAATCGAGGGGGTTCCAATGCATCCAACCGAGATCGGATCGGAGCTTGGACGAAGAACCGGGAAGCAAATGAAGATCCAGCCAACTTGGTTCGCTAAACCCAGCCAAAATATTGAGGTTCTGCCTCAATACGAGGCTACTTCCCGTTTTAAGAAAAAAAAGTACACGGCGTGTACTTTGGGACTACATGCCGTGTATGGCTTATTAAACTGTTCATAAGATGGAAATATTCCACCGACTTACTTTCCGAGCCTGCCGACATGAGTACACGGCGTGTACCTAGGGGTATACGGCGTGTACGTGGTTCCTCTTCCCTACCTCGCCGACTTGCCCACATGCCATGTATATTCCTCATACACGTCCAAACTACACGGCATGTCCAAAGGGAACATGGCATGTACCTGGTTCTACCCGGCCAACAGCCTACACGCCATATATGGATTCACACGGTCGGGGGTATACACGGCGTGTTCAAAAATACACACCGTGTAGTAAGAAAATTCTACACGGTCACTGCACGGAATGTACTCAGCGAGCACACGGACGGTCACTCGCCTACACATACATGGTGTGTACTTAAGGTACACGGCGTGTAGTCTGGAAATTTCAAGAAAATTCCCATTAAATCCATTTTCCTCAGAAACCTGTCAAAAATTTAAACAGGGTCGGGATTTTGACCCGTTCCAAAAATCTGGGTTCTTAAAAACTCACCACCATAACGTAGCTCATCCCAGAGCTACCAAACGAAACCCAGAGATGGCACCAAACACGCCCATCCCAGTTAAACAACCTGGAATACCTCGGTCCCAAGGTTCTGGCTAAATTCCTCAAGGGGCTCCCCACCTTAGGAATTACCAACTCGGTCTCAACCAACAAAATTTAAATCAAACAAGGTTTACTAACCTGTTTTCTGGACGCATAGTCCTCCCGTGACGCATTGTCACCCCTGCACCTCGTTGGTGCTCCTGTGCCGCTACTGACACCCAATGTAACCCGCACCGCATCGGTGTCCGCCTCCACAAGGTCCTAGTGCCTAGAACCTCAAGTAACCCACATCCACGATGCCCCGATGCCCACAGCACCTCAAGTAACCGGCATCCACTATGCCTCGATGCCCACGGCACCTCAAGTAACCCGCATCCACGAGGCCCCGATGCCCACGGTGCATCATACATATATATATATATCACGCACCCGATATGGTGCCAATCCCACTGACTAGAATCTAGTCAGTCCAAAAAGATCATGTGCACCACATGCACTCAAAATAGACCTACCTCTATAGGTCATTCCAAAAAGTAAACATGGAGATCATGGTCACACCGCGGTGTACCTCTAACTGTCACCGGCTCACTGGCCTGCTTAGGCTCTGGCAGCTCCACGGCGTGCACCTAGCCTGAAACACGGATGCCTAACACATGACCTCCCAATGCTGCTCCAGTCACCGGCCACTGACCCCTCAGTTGGGTCCCACTATCTCTTTCATGACCTCCGCGTACAGGTGAACCTCGACTACCCGCTCTGGGTACCGAACCTGAACCAACTCCAGACGCTACAGTCTGTTTTGGTACTTGCCTGCCAGCTATCTGAGAAGGTTGCCTGCAAAACCTCTCTAGATGCCCGTCCTGTCCACATGCCCGGCACTCCTTCGGAGGTCTATCGCACTGCGCCCGAACATGTCCCAGTTGTCCACACTGGAAGAAAATCACTAAAGAACTCCCACGTGGTGGTCTAGCTGAATCCCTGGCCTGACTGCCCTGCGGAGACTCATCTCGTCCATGCTTCCTGTGGTCTGAACCGTTACCCGAAGCTGTCGTCCTGCCCAAGAGAGATTTCTCCCTTTCGTTGCCCTCGGCTATGAGCGCCTGGTTCACCGCCTCGGAGAAAGAACCTATCCAGAAGATATTCACCTGGATCTGAATGGTGTGTCATAAGCCATCCTCAAAGCGCCTCACCCTAGATGCATCGTCGTTCACCATACCCGGAGCAAAACGGGACAACTCCGTGAAGGTAGATGCATAGTCCATAACGAACATATCTCCCTGCTGAAGAATCAAGAACTCCCGATCTCTCTCTGCCCTCAACATCTCTGGGTAGAAGTGCTCAAAGAACCTGCCCTCGAAGTCCTTCCAAGCCAGTCCCTCGTGCCTATGAGCCTGTACCTATACATCCCACCAACGCTTCGCCGGTTCTCTCAGCATGTACGTCGCCAGCTTGACCCTCTGCCCTGGAGGCATCTCGAGCTGCTCGAAGATCATCTGCATGCTCTCTATCCAGTTCTCAGCCGCCTGCGGACCACCCTCACCCTAAAAAAGCAGTGGGTGTTGCGACTGGAACTCCCACGTCAGATACGCCATAGAAGGCTATGTACCCTGCGCGCCTCCATCAAGCCCCTGCAAGACACGTACCAGGCTAGCTCAGAGCTGCTCGTCAAGCCACGGCCTGAACGATGCCAAACCCGGCTGTTGTCCTGCCTGCACTGGATCTTGAACCTGTTCTTGTCCCCGAGCCTATACCTACGGCTCATGCTCTACCTGTACCGAATTCTGACCCTGATCCTGTGGCACTATATCATATCCTGCTTGACGCTCCATCGAGCCGCGAAGGATTAACCCACTGAATACCATAAATGGTCAGATATCCCATATATATATAACAATATATTCTATGCAGATAAGGAAAGCAGTAAAAGGCAGTGCATAAAAACTACCCTTACTCCCCCTCACCACAACCCATGCCTCATGGCATCCTGGCCTCATGGCCTCCTTACCCACCCTCAACAGAGCCAAGTATCAAAGTACCTCGGGCCATGCCCGTCTCGACAACTCACGTTGCCTCAAACCGACGACCGAGTCGCCCAATCCTGACAGTTACACTGCCTCAGCCATAGTACCTGCCTGCTCTCATAAGAGCCAGACCCAAATATCCTGCCACAAGCAATTCTACAAATATAAATCATGGCATACACATTTGCACAACTAGAAATTCTATCAGGAATTTCACCAATTCACATTTTAAAGCATATAAATCATGGCATTTGGTTTTTCATTCACATGGAATTATCACTTCACAAAGCATACGTGCAATTATGAAATTGAAATACCCTAAAATGTGCCTATCAAAATCCAAGCAACCCAGCCTTGCCATACCAGGCCAAGGTCCAATTATCCCTTACCATACCGGGTCAAGGGTCACATATCACAATCACGAACATCACACATCAAGTGAGCCACCAAGGTGGAAATTATATAAACTGTAATCTGAGAAAAAGAAAATAGCAATTCCCACCCATGGAAACTAGGTCCATCCCACGAACCTGGGGTTGTAGGCACCCAAGAACAAGCTAAAAAAACCCAGTCCCTGTAACAAACTATCTCCATTCTACCATATCCCAAATAGTAAAACCAGTAGAAAGAAACGAGAATCCTCAAACTCATTAGTATCTAGTAAAATTATGCTACTAAATCCCTGTCAAGAAATCCTCTGATACCACTTTGTAACATCCCGGACCCGGCCAGCCACCCGAACAGTGTCGAACGGTTCGGGTGTTACTACCTTAGGCGCACCTCCCCGAACGCCAAAGGTTGCCGACTAGCAGCGAGGGTCTGTTAGGTATAGTGGGGAGGCTATACCCTCTCAGAGGATCTTAATAAGATTACTGGTCCAAGTATAATAGTAAAGATGCAGCGAAAAGAAAGACTCAGCAGACTCGAACCAGACCCGCAGAGCGGAAGTATAATCAATATAGATAAACAGCGAAAGCAGTAAATGAAACAACAGCAGCGGAAATAAACACAATAGCATGCTAAGAACATGTAACTACAACTGAACAGTAAAACATGCATCCAGAGCAGGTCATACACAACTGAATATAAAAAGGGCGCCAATGGCTAACCAACAGTAGCTACAATAATCATGCCAATACAGAAAGTAAAAAAACAAAGAAACCCAGCTAGGCATGACCTCAAGGTCCATACCATCTCCATGCAACAACTAACGCAGCCCAACTCCTGGTGATGGCCTCTTTCCTGCACGTAAATCCATAATGTCTACATGCGTCCCGAAGGGCCCATGTAGGGTGTGAGACAAATCTCAGTAGGATACCACCCAACGGTGCATACCAAATATATGTGTTTAAGAAGTCATGCATTTATAAGGAAAGCAGTAAACAGTACGATGCACAATTAAACACAAACTCCACTGGTGCTCAACAGCCACCATGGAGTGTCACCTTCTTCAGCCAATGCCGGAATCTCTATCGTGTAACCCGGCACCACGTGCCACCTGACACCTCGTGTCTCATGTACTGACGTTCCGAAGGCACGCCCAAAAATAGTAACCCGGCACCATGTGCCTCCTGAAACCTTGTGTCTCAAGTACCGACGTCCCGAAGGCATGCCCAAAAATAGTAACCCGGCACCATGTGCCTCCTGACACCTCGTGTCTCAAGTACCGACGTCCCGAAGGCACACCCAAAAATAGTAACCCGGCACTATGTGCCTCCTGACACCTCGTGTCTCAAGTACCGACGTCCCGAAGGCACACCCATTCCCTAAAGGCTCCTCACCTCCCCCGTGGCTTTCTATGGCAAGCACCCCCAACAAAAATACCTAACCGTAACTACGGGGGCCTCTACCCACATGAGTGGTCAAAACCACCTCATCACGGAGTATCTCTGTGTGCACACTACTCAAAGTCCCGGTGAGCGGTAATCACCCAAAATAGTCCTAAGCCACCAACACATCTGACACCTCATGTCCCTGCGACCATTTCACTCAAGTCCGATGGCATCACCACCCTAGTAACCCGGGCCATGACCAACCAGACAGTTGTACTGCCTCAAACCGACATCCATAACACCCAATCATGTGGTCAAAACCACCCAAAGTATCCTGGGAAAAGCCCCAACCTGTGATCAGCATCACTCAAGCGTAACCGGGCCAATCCCAACACAACCCAAAGGGTCCAGCAGATGCAATTCAGCAATTTCATATATATAACATATGTAAACAGAAAACACAACCAGGCAAAACAAACTAACAGTTGAATTGCACTATGCAAGGTGTTGTCCCATACCATCACTGAGGTCTTAAATGCCTCTAACAATTTATAACAGGCTTTAACAAATTAAACTAAATAGTTTATAACAATCATAATTCAATTAAAACCATTTTGGCGCTCCCTGGCCAAAATGCCCCGACGAGCAACGACCCCTCACCCGGCCCTGCTCACGCAAACTAGTAACCGGGCATACCCAAAAGCATCCCAGAGGTCCAATAAGCAATACAGTATGAAAAAGCAGATAAAATGGGTCCCGCTCAAAATACCCGAAAACACGCCGTAGGCCACGTTACCAAAACAACCGTGAAAACACAAAATGAAGTATACACCACCTACCTGATACTCACACGATGTTATTCCTCCGGTAACACCCACCAATTTGGTCTACAACGCGATAAATTGAGGGGGTTCCAACGCATCCAACTGAGATCGGATCGGAGTTCGGACAAAGAACTGGGAAGCAAATGAAGATCCGGCCGACTTGGTTCGCTAAACCCTGCCAAAATATTGAGGTTCTACCTCAATATGAGGCTACTTCCCATTTTAAGCAAAAAAAAGAATTACACGGCATGTACTTTGGGACTACACACTGTGTATGGTTCATTTAATTATTCATAAGATGGAAAGATTCCGCCGACTTACTTTCTGAGCCTGCCAACATGAGTACACGGCGTGTACCTAGGGGTATACGGCATGTACGTGGTTCCTCTTCCCTACCTCGCTGACTTGCCCACACGCCATGTATATTCCTCATACATGGCCATACTACACGGCGTTTCCAAAGAGAACATGGCGTGTACCTGGTTTTACCCAGCCAACAGCCTACACGCTATGTATGGATTCACACGGTCGGGGGTATACACGGCGTGTTCAAAACTACACGTCGTGTAGTAAGAAAATTCTACACGGTCACTGCACGGCATGTACTCGGCGAGCACACGGCCGGTCACTCGCCTACACATACACGGCGTGTACTTAAGGTACACGGCGTGTAGTCTGGAAATTTCCAGAAACTTCCCATTAAATCCAGTTTCCTCAGAAACCTGTCAAAAATTTAAACAGGGTCGGGATTTTGACCCGTTCCAAAAACCCGGGTTCTTACACCTTGGATTAAGTCCCAATCTCTATCTCCCTGGGATACTAACTAGGCATAATCCCTTGTTTCTTCTTTGGGCTTCTAACCACGCATGAGCCCCACTCCACTTCCCACGGATGAACCTTTCACGACGTGATCTTTAGGTCTTTGTTGTCTCTTGTTTCTCACACCAAGAATGACTCACGTGGGCTTAGAGTAAGCATCAAACATGACATCCTCTCCGGGCAGCCTAGAGTGTAAGCCCCACACCCAACATGAACTATGAGGTCTTTGATCCTTGCCAAGTTAAGGTACGTAGGAAGACTCCCTGAGGTTCAAGCCCAACAACCATTAGTTTTGACCCCCTTCACGTCGTTTCTCACTCCACCCGAACTATGTGGACTTTGATCATCGCTAAGGAAAGGTATGTAGGAAGCCTCCCTGAGGTTCAAGCCCAACAACCATTGGTTCCGACCCCACTTCATGTTGGTTCACCAAACACCCCATGAACTACGAGGTCTTTGATCCTTACCAAGGCAAGGTATGTAGGAAGCCTCCCTGAGGTTCAAGCCCAACACCAGGTCGATTTGACCCCTTTATTTCCTGAACTATGAGATCTTTGATCCTTTCCAAGGAAAGGTATGTAGGAATCCTTCCCGAGGCTCAAGCCCAACACCCAGTCACTCCAACCCCCCTTCACGTCGGTTCACCCCCATCCTGCATGATGTTAAACTATAGACCTCAATCAATGGTAAGACATTATTTCCCCAGTCAGCAGTAAGCTATTTCACCCACCCGAACTATGTGGACTTTGATCCTTTCCAAGACAAGGTACGTAGTACACCTCCCTGAGGTTCAAGCCCAGCAACCATTAGACCCCAGGTCCTCCTCCACGTCAGTTCACTGACTCCCATTCCACAAGAACTATGTGGGTTTGATCCTTGTCTCCTAGATAAGGTATGTAGGAAGCCTCACTGAGGTGAGACCCCATCAAGGGGTAAGCCGTCGACATCCCTATCTAGCAGTAAGCCGTTGTGACCCCATTCAGCGATAAGCCGTTGTCAACACCATTTAGTGGTAAGTCATTGACATCCCTATCCAGTGGTAAGCTGTTGTGACCCCATCCAGCAGTAAGTCGTTGAAATCCCCAATCGGCGGTAAGATGTCATTAGATGAACTATGAGGACTTTGATTCCCTTCCATGGGGATACGTAGGAAGCCTATTTGAGACTCAATCCCAACATCATTGTCGCCCTCAAGATGACTCCATCTCATTCTCCATCCACTTCATTAAACCTTCCATCGTCCATCCTGATTCTTACCCGGGCCGCCACATCTAGGTGGGATCATGCCACCTCATTCCCCATTCCCCTTAACAGTAACTAGGAAGCTAACCACACGTTGGCCCCAACATCAGTGTTCCCTCCAGGGGTTTCACCCATCTGATTCACTCTAATCAGTGTTCTGATCAGTCTGATCTGTCTCCGCTAGACATTAAACTCACGGCATACCCTATGTTAAACATAGGAAGCTGAGGAAAACCTTAGATACATGCCCATGGAATAAAATTCTCTACATTCGACGTGGGATGCCTCAGGCTTCCACACCCTCGAGAAGCCCTATAATAAGGGGAAGAGACCCAGACGCGCCAGTGTCCCAGTGTCCAGACACTCCAATAATGTCCAACATGACTACTCCCATGACTGAAGGTTTCTGTCCTGACCAAACCCTTTGGAATGTCCTGACAGAAGCAGTGTAATTAACTAGTGTCTATGAAGATATGGCACTAGGAAGAGTTTCACGAACAATGTCTCAAATCTATAAGGGAGACCTGGACTAGGTGATGAGTTCTGAGGAGGAATCCATAGAAGGAAGAACTAACATCCCATCATCCCATTTCGATCAAGGAGCAAACATCCCTGAATAAGGAACGGATGTCACCCACCTTTGGAAAGCATGAATTTGGGGCAACAAATAGCACCGTCGTCCCCCAAACAAGACGAACGTGCGCGCCCCGGCGAAAGCGTCGGAAAAAATATATTAATAAACAATTATATAAATACAAATGATGTATTATTAATATTTGATATTTTAATTTATATATTTATATATTTATATATTTATATCAATGTTTATGTGCATATATATGTATGCATTATGTTGTGTCTGTTTGTTTTTTGTGTTTGTGTGTATCTGTGTATATGTTGTACATGTAAAAAATGTATGTATGTGTACATATGCATGTATATATACATGTGTATGAGCACATGTGTATGTGAGATGTACATATACGTGTATGTGTATGTATAGTACATGTTTATATGTGTATGTATGGCATTTACTATTTATTTTTAATATTATTTCATATTTCATGTATATTTTTTTCATTTTTGATATAATATTTTTGGAATTTATTCATTTTTTAAAATTTATACATATTTATTTATTAATTATTATTTATAATATTTTTTAATTATATGATTAGTATTTATTATATTTTATTTATTAAGTTTTAATATTTTTAAATTGTTTGAAATTTATATAATTAAGTTATTTAAATTCATTTTTTAATATTTTCTTCATTTATGTTTGTGTTTACAATCCATATAGTTAATCTTATATGAATTTATTTTTTAAAATAATTTTTTCTATTAAATTTTATTTATTCATTTTTTAATATTATTTCATTTAATATTATTTGTTTATCTTTGATATTTACTAATTTTAATATTTTTTGGAATTTAATCATTTTCTAATATTTATTTATTTATTTATTTACTATGTAACATTTTTAATATGTTTGTAATTTATATGATTAATATTTATTCATTTTTTTAGTAAGTTTTAACATTTAAAATATGTTTAAAAATTATTTAATTAATGTATTTAAATGTTTTTTTAATAATTTGGTAATTTAAATAGTTAATATTTGTTAATTTATTTAATTTTAATTATTCATTTTTAACATTTTTTTCATTTAATTTTTTTTAGTATTTATTAATTTTTAAAATATTTTGAATTTATTCATTTATTAAA
The DNA here is from genome assembly GCA_963277665.1 of Viscum album. NCBI lineage: Eukaryota > Viridiplantae > Streptophyta > Magnoliopsida > Santalales > Viscaceae > Viscum > Viscum album. The sequence goes on from OY728141.1 coordinate 119,798,841, forward strand.
ATTTATAAATATTTATTTAATAAGTTTTAATACTTTCAATATGTTTATAATTTATATTATTAATATTCATTAATTTTTATTCATTTTTATTTATTAAGTTTTAATATTTTTAATATGTTTGAAATTTATATAATTGATTCCAATAAATTCATTTTAATTTTTATATTTTTGTAGTCAAAATAATTCATTTTTAATAATTTTTTATTTATATAATTAATAATATCTATATATTCATTTTTATTCATTTTTATTCATTTTTATGTGTATGTAATTCATGTATTTAATGTCCCAAATTCACTTTACTAAAATATTTTTTTAAAATTTATTCAATTTTATTTATTCATTTTTAAATTTATTTCATTTAATTTTATTTATTCATTTTTAATATTTATTAATTTTTAATATTTTTAGGATTTATTCATTTTTTAATATTTTTTATAGATAATAATTTACTAAGTTTTAGTATTCTTAATATGTTCTTAATTTATATGATTAATATTTATTCAATAGTATTTATTAAGCTGTAATATTTTTAAAATGATTGAAATTTATATAATTTATTTATTTAAATTCATTTTATAATATTTTCTTCATTTTTGTACATGTTTACAACCCATGTAGTTAATATTACGAACTACACGTAATTATTTACTAAGTTTTAATACTCTTAACATGTTTTTAACTCCTGTGAATGCAATGAGTATTAATCTAGGCAGGTTCGAGTAATATTTTTAAAACCCAAACTCTGTCTGAACCTGATTACAGGGTTCCTGAACACAAAAAATATTTACAAACATTTATTCATCAATATATTTGTAAATAAATATTTATAAGTAAATATATTTATATTTATATATGAATATATATTATAAATGTATATTTACTATATTTATAAAATTATATATTTATAATTATAAATAAATATATATAGTTTTAAAAAAATTATATAATTATATATTTAAATAATTATAAAATTATAATAAATATATTTAAATAATAAATATATTTATTATATTTATAATTATATATTTATATATTAATAAATAAATATATTTATATATTTATACTTATATAAATATATATTATTATATAAATATAATTATAATTATATACATATATTTATAAATATATTTACAAATATATTTATTTATAAATAAAATTATAAATATATATTTATAATTTTATTTTCAAATACACATTTATAATTATTTTAATATATTTATAATTATATAAATAATTATTTATTTATAATTATATTTATAAATACATATTTATTATTATTTAAATATATTTATGTTTATATAAATATTTATTTATAATTATATATGTTTATATTTATTTATAATTATATACATTTAATTTTTTAATTATATTAATTATATTATTAAATATTAATTATATAGGTCTTTATCATTGCTAAAAAAGCACTGATAAGAATATGTTTTGTCGGTGCTTGTTGTTTTAGAACTAATAAAACCCATATTTATCAACACTTTTTTGAAATCACTGATAAAACCCTTCCTGGTCTTATAAATTAACCATAACATAACTCACTTCTTCCACATCGTTCAAGCTCTCACAGAAGTTGATCTCTTTTGTCACTCTCCCTCGATCTTCTCAAATGAATCAACCCTATCATAACCTTAGGTATTTGATTATATCTAATCCTCTTTAGTTGACACCACCTATTATCTCCTTTATCAGTGTTCAACAGATTCAGTTCGATCTCTTCCACCATTCCCCCTCACTTTTTTCTTTTGATTTCATATGCTCACTACTTTTTCTAGATCTTGTATGCCCATTTAATCATATGATATATCTTCGAATTAATCATACATGAGATCTTCTTTTGCTAATTTCTCACTCTGATTGCATGGATCTCCCAATTGAATGAGGTGGTGGATGAGTTATAAAATCCTTCATTGATGAAATGAACATATGTGCAATGCAGAAACTCTTCCCACTTATCATGTAAAGTGGTGATTTAGAATAATAAGTTGATAGAGTTTATGCAGTTCATAGATGGTAATTTTCCCCAAGTTCTAGGTTTCGTTCTTGCTCCCATGGATTAAAATCAAACAATTCTGCCCATTTTCTTCCATTATCGGGCAGACATGCCCCAATCCTTTTAATATTTGCATTATCATGAACATCTATGATGGAAATTTTGCAACACAAACTATTAACCTCTTGTTTAGTTAAAAATTCCTTCTTGTAAGAATGTTACAAAAAGTGAGCGTACACAATAGAAAGTTTTGAATCATTATTAAGTAGACTTTAGATTTGTATTAGAAATAGCCTTATAATAGATTTATATAAAAATAATTCATCGGAAGAAGTCAAATTGTGATGTTAAATATTTCAAGTCATAAATTAAATAACAAAAGGGGGATACTTATGGATTAAAATAAGTGTTTGAAATATAAAAAACTTGAAAATCTAAAAAACTAGAGAAATTTATTGAAATAATACTAAAAATATAAGAGTATGATAAAATCATTGATGTATTGACATCAATATTGAAAAAATGAGTAAGTGGAATGAAGTGATAGGGGATGAAGTGATTATGATAAGAAGAAAACTTGATTATCAAATAGGACTCTCTACTCCTCTTATGACATATATAAATTTTATAAAATTTAAAATCTTATCCAATGAAAAGGTAAAAGTAAAAAAATTAAAGGATCATCAAGGATACTTAATAAATTTCATAGAAATAAAATATTACATATTTTAATATATCTTGTTTGAGTTTTTATGAATCCTAAAAGAACATGTGATTAATGTTAAATATGAAATTATTACACTCGGGATGAATATTGAGCTGCATAATTCCAAGAAGATGATTTTATCCAAAAAAGTTCTAGTTCGAAACAACATGAATCAAATGTTTTTATTATAGAATCCTTTTTTACTTGATCAGTATATATTCTAGTTAAAAATAAAAAATGAAAAATAGGTTCAATTATATTTTTTCAAAAAGGAACTTATTTCATCAATATTTTTATTGTCTCACTAGATATGAATGAAAATCTATACATTATTCTTTGAGGTGGCCAAGGATTTTACCAATGAAAAGAAAAATAATCACTCATAGAAGAATTCAACTTGAGGTTCCAATGTATAATCAGGAATTAAATAAAATATTTTTTATTTTAAATGAAGATTATATTCTATCATATAATCAATAATATTAAGTAATGATTACTAAACCCATAAATTTTAAAAATTTGGTAAAAAGATAAATATAGAAGAGTAGAATTTATGAAATATTATCTGAAAGAAAGTAATAGAGAAGGAACGTATATCCTTAATAGTGGTAGATCATACCACATAATGGGGAGAAATTATTGAAATCATAAAACAAAAAATAGGATATAATTGTGTGGTTTGGATGTTTTTAATGATTAAAAATAAATATAACTATAAATAATAAAATTTTTAGAAATGAAATGTTAAAAACTAATTTGTTGTATTTTTAATCCTTGAGGAAAAATCTCATGATCTTGTGTCAATTGTATCATTTTTTTCATCCTATGTTAAAGTTGATCATTCCTTCCAACCCCAATAAGAATTTTCATTATTGTTCTTTAAAGCTTCATCTCATCCATGTGAATTCTTTAAATTTAAAGCATTCATGAAACCCCAATTAGATTGTTCTTCTATTTTTCTATTAGCTTGAGAAATCCATCCTGAGACTTCTAGTTCATTAGATTTAAATTCAAGAGTTTCTTCAAATGTTGGGTTCTCAATACCATGTGATTGGGCCCTATCAACATTTGCATCATCTAAAAAAAGATTAAATTTGGATCATAATCATCTTATCACTGAAACACCACCTAGTTTTCCACATACCAAGTGAGGAAATTGATAAACATTAACTCCTCCATCCTATTGTACCCCCACCTAGTAAAGTTACAAAAATCATCATTGATCTCTATATTTTGTAATAGGTGAAAATATAATTAGATTATTTATAACTTTATAGATATCACACATTCCTTTCCTTTAATTATTCCCAACACTACAAAACAATCTCAATATGCATCATTCAGATCTTGTTGTCTTAGAAAAATGGATTCATGTCGCTTAAATGATTCTTTAAGAATGGCCTTTTATGGGTTCTAACCTCATACTTTTTGTGTATTTATTTATTTTGTTAAATATTAATATTACTAAATCAAATAGGATGAATATTAACAAAAAATGTATGGATTTAAATTGTATGATAAAATATTATTAGGATGGGATGAAAGTGTTCATCAAGTTTTCAAAATATCATGCATATGACCCTTTTTAAATCTTTTTTCCATGTTTACACTATTGTTATTCAAGACTAATTTGTCCAAAGGAGTTGGAAGAACACTTGATCTATCATAGAATAGATCAAAATTATAAATTTTGTACTAAACATGGGGAAACTAAATATAGATAATGACTGGGATAACATTGCATTTTATGGATCATCTAATATGATTACAAGTTTAAACAATGATGAAGACAGTATCGAGGAAATGATTACAGGTGTTAATGCTAATGAAAATCATATTGATTAAATGTAAATAATAGTTAAAGATAAACTTTTTGATTATCCAAAGTTGTTTCAAAAGTTAAAGAGTTATGAAAATATTCCATTATACACTGGTTGTACTAAATATATAGCATTGTCAACCATAATGAAGCTATATAATATAAAAGCAGGCAATGGATGGAGTAATGTCAACTTTACTATACTACTTTCTCTCTTGAATGATATGCTCCCATAAGATAATGAGCTTCATTTTTGAACATATGATGCTAAAAAAATGCTTAGTTCAATGGGTAGAATCTCTAAAAGAATACATGTATGTCCAAATGATTCAATACTGCTTTATAAGGACCAAAAGTCACTTAAAAATGCCCAAAGTGTGGTGTGTTTTTATACAATAAAGATGAATATGGTCCTGAAAAAGTTATATGGTACATTCCAATCATTCCAAGGTTTAGGCACCTATATGGAAGTGAGGAGACTATAAGGAAATTGACATGGCACATAGATACAAGAAATAAATATGGGAAACTTTGTCACCTGGTAGACTCTCCTCAGTGGAAGAAAATTGATCATGAGTATCTTGAATTTGGAAATGAACTGAGAAACCTTAATCTTGTGCTATCTAAAAATGTAGTGAATCCTTTTGGTTTTCAAAGAAGCACTCATAGTACATGTCTATTTATGTTGGTAAATTATAACTTGTCACTATGGTTATGTATGAAACAAAAATTCACTATGTTATCTCTGCTTATATCAATACCAAAACAACCAAGTAATGATATTAATGTTTATTTGGATCCATTTATCAAATATTTGAATTTATTATGGGATTCAAGTGTTACATTGTATGATGCTTATAGAAATGAATATTTCATGTTGAGATTCATGTTGTATAGTATGATAAATTACTTTCCTGCTTATGGAAATTTGTCAAGATATATCATTAAATGAACTCAAGGGTGTCCCATTTGTGAACAAAGTACACACTCAATTAGGTTGAAACATTCATTGAATACTATGTTTCTAGTACATCATTGATTTCTACCCCGATGACATAAATATAGATCTTAGATGAAATCATTTGATGGGAGTTCAAAATAAGGTACAACACCATCTCCACCAACAGTTGATCAACCATTTGAAAAATTAAAATATATGGACACTACTTTTGGTAAACCTTCTTTAAAAAAACTCACAAAAATAAATTATAAAAATATATTAGTTTTTTTTTAATTTACATGCTGGAATTGTTTGTAGCTTATTTATTTTCTTGACGTTATGCATGTGGAAAAAAATTATGTGATAGTTTCATTGGCATGTTTCTAAATACTCCAAAAAAAATTATGGAATTAAGGCTAGGTTATACATGATTGACATGGGGATATGGGAGGAGTTGGCACCAGTGAAGAGTGAAAGATTGACTTTTCTTCCTCCATATGCTTACACTCTTTATAAGAAACAGAGATATTAATTTTGAAACTTCTTGAATGATGTAAAGGTTCCAAAGGGGTATTCATAAAATATTAAGAATATCATGTCAATGAATGATTTAAAGTTAAAGGGACTAAAATCACATGACTATCATGTTTTGATGCAAGATCTAATGCTTGTATCTTTACATTGACTTTTTTTTAAGAATGTTCATCATATATTAACCAATCTCTATTTATTTTTCAAATCTATATGAAGAAAAATTATAGACCTAGAGAAATTAAAAACTATGTAAAAGGAAATTGCGGTCATAATATGTGAACTGGAGATGTTCTTCCCATCGTCATTCTTTGATATGATGGATCACTTAGTTAGAGAGATTCGACTATGTTATCTTATACATTATAGATAGATGTACCCAATTGAATGATATATGAAGATTTTGAAAGGTTATATCAAAAATCAAAGTCATCTTGAAGGTTGTATTGTGGAGTGAGGAAGTTATTGAATTCTATACCAACTACATGTCTGATGTGGAAAACATTGGTCTACTGAAATCTCATCACATCAAGTGGATTGTGGGTGAAGGAATTTTTGGAATAGATATTATCACAATTACTATTACAAATAGGGATAAGTCACACCTTTACATTTTTCATAATAGTTTAAAGGTTGCACTATATGTTGAAACCCACAAAGTAATTCTTAGATATTTTAATTAATCAAGGGTTGAATTCTGCATATCAAATACACATAATCAATAGTTTATAGGATGGTTTTGAGATCATATTTTTAAGGAGTAAACTAAAAATCTAAATTCAATTTCAGAACCACTTTGATGGCTAGTTAGAAGACCAAGTGTTCATGTATTATCTTATAATGGTTATGTAATTACTGGTTATAAATTCTATACAAATGAACATCATAAACACAAAACCATACAAAATAGTGGAGTTAAACTTATTTCTGAGGCAATGCATGTATCTAGTACTAAGTACATAAATCCAATTAATGTGAATATGTCATACTTTGGCATCATCAAAAAAATATGGGAGTTTTATTAGACAACATTCCAAGTGATAATTTTTCAATGCAAGTTGGTTGATAGCAGGAGTGTAGTTAAAATAGATGAATTAGGATTCATGAAAGTGGATTTCAGTAATGTAGGGTACAAAGACCAACCTTTTATAATGGAATCATAAGTAGTGTAGGTATTTCATGTTCTAGATCCTTCAAAAATAAAGTGGTCAATTTTTATATTATGGACCAAAAGAACTAAAGGTTCATATGTCAATTCAACTGAGGATAACCCTTTTTATCATGATACCCTCCCTCTAAAGATATCACAATGAAGGAAGGGAGATAATGAACCCCAAGTCATGCCTCCAGTAGGCCCTAGGTTAGAGACAAGCAGCAAGGGTATAAAAATCTCACATATGGGATGCATTACCCACTATAAATAAAATATGATTGGGAGATAGGATAAACAACCACCAAGAAACTCTAGCAGATAAAATAAAGGTAAACTAAAAATCATCCCATGATGCATCAATAAAGTAAACAGATTTATATAAAATTATCACAAATATACCAAAAGATAAATTTTATGGTAGAGAATCAATAATAGCTCCAACACAAATAGAAATTTCTATTTTGGTCCTAAAGTCCTCCTGGAAACTTGAAAAATAGTTTATATACATAGGGTGAGCATGAGAGGTATATTCAATAGGGACATAACCAAGGTCTCAAGTGTTCATTTGAAAAGTGCATGCTAATGTAGCAGTGAACAAATAGTAGAACCAACAGCACCTAAATTGGTCAACTAACCAATCCCAGCCTCACCATAGCTCACTCACCAAATCAAGCATCCAATATAATAATATAAAATTGAGATCATAAAAAAACAAGGTGCCCCACTACCACTTCCCCAATGATTTTCCACTTTCACACCCCAACATCAAACTTCCTATGATATTATCCCTTCCATACGCATCACATCACATCTCACCCGAAGACACTTGATCCATCTCTGATGTGGTTTAGGATGCATCCCTACCTACCCCACTGTTACAATTTCTAGAATTATGTGCTAGAATAAGGTACCATCACATCATGTATTGCCTGTAGAAACCTGTTATACATATCATTTCTCATCAAATCCACAACAACCACATCTCTCCCAAAGACACCTAGGCTATCATGTCACATCTTACCCATATACACCTAGGCCATCACTACTAAAGGAAGAGCGGGGAAGATGGTGTATCCAGCCATCCATATCACCAACATGTTGGATGTTAGAGAAAACACCCATAACCCAAAACCTATGATAATTAGTAAGTTTATCCAACTTGGGAAGGCATGTATAAAAATAACATAAACATACATGATATATAGGTAGCACACAGTACCCAACCTATGGGTTCATAATAACTGTACTAGCACACACCACATCACCACCACCTTATCACACACCAACCATAACAAATACTTCCACAACTATATGAAGCACATAAAATAACCCCCACACAAACCACAAGATTACAATTTCAATTATAGGTTTCACCACTTTTACTCATTAGCCCTTTCATTTATTCAACCAATTTATTAATTCCTGCCAATCCATATCACCACAACAACCACACATCTACATCCCAACCACATCTCATAACATAACTTTTGTACACAAAAACCACACATCATCACCACACATCATCACCACAAATCGTAACCATACATCATCACCACACATCATAACCACACATCATCACTACACATCATCACCATCGTGCACCACAACCTCACATCACAACCTCTATGCATCTACACCACATCACACAACTACCCACATCACATCCATGCTAACCAACCACCACATCACATCCCCACACACTAAAAAAACCATCTGATCATCACCACCACCTCACAGCAGCCCACAACACACAAGGAAACACAAAAAAGAAACCACACACAACAAAAATAAAACCTTAATTCCATAATGTATTCAAGGTATTTCATCACATTACTTATTTAATTAGCATCAGCATTATCACAAAAATTATGTTCAATGGGTAACCGTTTTATTATCCAAATATACATTCATTATCATTTTATTCAGGGTGAAATCACACAATAGCACAATAAGGGTATCAAGGTATATCAACTATAGTGAAAACAGGGCTCCCAACAGTCATTATTTTTAGTATTCGTAATAATAGGAATAAGCACATAAACAAGAATATCAAGTATCCAAAACATGATAAAAATACCCATCCCCATTACGTCACGCTAATGGTATTATTTTGAGGTATTTTATCTTTTATTTTTTGTCTTTCTTGTGTTATATAGATTTCTTGGGTGTTTTTTAAGAAAAATGATGATTTTTGGGCAGACAAAAGGTGGTGCGCGATTAGGGGAAACCATGTGCCAGCCTTAGTGAAAACCATGCAGCCTAGATAGTGGCATTGTCCAGGTTTCATGACTAGGAACACAATTTTGAACCCATCTCAGGAAATTGTGTGTCTCCCCCTACTCATATATAGAGGTGTCGCACTATCGGAACATGGTCTGGCAGACTATGTGGCCTACCAGATTATTAAATTTTTTGAAATTCTAACTTTTCTCCACCCTGATTTTAATCTTCTAAACACCTCATTTTACCCCATTCGACCCTATCTAGTCCTAGGAAAACCTCTCCCTCTCCTACATTCCTATTGGGCTCCATTTTTTGGTGGTTTTGGCATGATTTCTTTAAGAAATCCTCAAGTCCCTCACCTCATATTCTCTTGACTCCCTCTTTATTTCTTCCTAGGTTTCCTCTTCTCCAGCAGTTATGTTGACCTAAAATGGGTTCAATACTATTTATTTTTGTTGTATATTTATATTTTTGTGTTTTCATGATTCCATGGGATCTTATCTTATTTTGTCTTGTGGAATATAACTGTATTTGGGTGATTTCAAGTAAAATGATGGTGGTTTCATGTTATACCATTATTTTATGATTTTAATATTATTTCCTTTGTTTCTAAAAGTGTTAATAATTTTTTTTGGTGGAGTTGTTGTTTTCAAAGGTTTTGATGTGAGTGTAATTCATATAAATGACTTTCCCTTTTGTAAATGGTTGATTCCTTCATGTGTTGGTTGTGATAAATGGGAATGTGATCCACAAAGGGGTTTTACATGATGTGAAAAATGAGTTAAATCACTTGGGGACCATAGGTATCTAGGAAGGTTATTAAGTACTAGTAAATCGGTTTATTTAGCAAGGCACTGGCCTAGGATCCCTAGCAGGATTATGCTAAAACACTAACTAAACAACATAATGATTGTTTGGGGATCTCTAGAACTTTGGATTTATCCTCTCTATTATATTGTTCATGAGAAAGGATTATATGGTTATATCACCAAGATTTTGAGGATCCTAGGACCATGTTGACCTTGTTTCTTAGGAATTACCCATAGTGATTAAACTATACTTTTACTTGTTTTAATTATCCTTGCATGGTTCACTTTTATTATTAAAATAAAACTTGTTTTCAATTTGAAGTTTTTAATTTATTTATTTTAAAACTTTCATGTTAATTTATCTTGTAATGTAATTGTATGGAACCTATTGGTGGTATCCTACTGGGAAAATGATCCCACACCCTACATACACCCTTAGGTGTATGTACACCTTGTTCTATCAGATTTAGGTAAAGTAAAGGCCTTTCATTGAGGTAGTGGTGCTTATTCTTATTATAGGATTATTTGGAAGGTGGTGGTGGTGGAAGCATGGTGTGTGTGTCAACCCACATGTCACAAGGAGGTTTTAGTTATCCAGTTTCTTCCCTCTCCTTTTTTGTCATTTTTTTCTATGGTTGTAAATGTAAAATGTTTAGCTTATGACATGTACTTGCTTCCCTATTTGTTTAGTTTACTGTGAATAGTTGTTCATGGTGTTTGTGTTCTTATCATATTGATGACTGTTGTGGTTGTGGTTGTCATTCTCTTGGAAAAAACCATTCCTAAAGGAGTTCAACGATTCCCAAGCACTAGTTTTCAGCCCATGGGGATCAAGAACTCCCTTTGGCCCCTATCACGGGCTGGGTCGGGTATTGGGTTGGATGGAATCCTAGACCGATTCATGACATATCAATTCAATTAGACCAATTAATTATTTTTATTATTTCAAACCTTATTATCTTCCCAAAGTAAGAAAAGTCATGAAATCCCCATACAAAGAACATATAAAAGAGAGAGCAGGGATTTCCTAATTTAAAGAAGCTTTCTGATCTCATTGTGCACTATATGGAAGAGAAGAAACAGTCCATGAACTGAAAACACACAATGAAAACCATGATAAACCGATACCACATCAAGGTATCATCAAAACATAGCCCCAAAACACCTAAAACCAAATCCATCATCATTGTAACTATACCCCAAAGGAATAATGAAAATGAACCAAGGGGTAATGAAAAGAACTTACCATAGATCACCGAAGCTCAACCACTAAAACCCAAGGGTTGAAGTAGGGGGAGAAGTAATGGAAGACCTCCCAAAACCACCTAGGGTTTACCAAAAATGATAGGGATCAAACTACCAAATAGGGAGAGAAAAATTTTGATCATGTGTTATAAACAACCTAGAAAATTCCCCTTTTATGGCGTGAATTCCATATTCACAATGTGAATTCCATGGGCCCCATGGATTACAATCTGTGAATCCGATATAAGTCATGAAACCTTCATATCTCCATTTCTACTAAAAATTAAGTTTCCTCAACTCAAATTAAGTGCACGATGTGAATTTTCCTTTTAGGACTTGAATTCATTTCACAGACTCCTCCACCTCCGCATAAAATCTATGAAACCACCAACTACACAAGCCATAAAACACTTATTTGTGATGTGAATCCCACTTTCACATCGTGAATCCCTCGATTATACATAGATTCATATCCAAATCCACATAACTCTCCTCAATCCTTCTTTAAAACACCTCCATTACCAAAATTAAAAAAGTAACAGGTTGGGCCCCATGGATTACAATCTGTGAATCCGATATAAGTCATGAAACCTTCATATCTCCATTTTCTACTAAAAATTAAGTTTCCTCAACTCAAATTAAGTACAAGATGTGAATTTTCCTTTTAGGACTTGAATTCATTTCACAGACTCCTCCACCTCCGCATAAAAGCTATGAAACCACCAACTACATAAGCCATAAAACACTTATTTGTGATGTGAATCCCACTTTCACATCATGAATTCCTCGATTATACATAGATTCATATCCAACTCCACATAACTCTCCTCAATCCTTCTTTAAAACACCTCCATTACCAAAATTAAAAAAGTAACAGGTTGGGAAGGCACGAACCGTTACATTAGATACCTCTCAAACGATTCTTGTATTGAGAATCAAAACCAAACCTAGGGAAAAAAGGGGTTTGAACAACCACCTCACAAAATACCTCTTAGGGTTCTCCTTGAACCTCACCACTACAACTTTCTAAACAAGACAAACCAAAATGCCCAAAAAATACCTCGCACAACCACATAATAACCACTCATTGGGAACAAAACCAATAATACAGAACCATACATAGACCACCTCCTTTCCACACAACCATATCATCCTTCACACATAACAATACAACAACCACCACATATGACAAAAAACACTACCCCAAGCACATGAATCAGGGAATCTCATCTTTCATATCAAGATATTATCTACTTTAGGCAGCACCGACTTGCCTACATGGTTTTAATCGTTTCAAAGTATAATTTTTCCTAATTAGGATTCAATTCCTCCAATTTTCATCTTTCAAAAGCTTTATCATACATCACACATAAATAAAGAATCACATCTCATAAAATAGAAAGATACATCATCACAACATCCAAGAAAAAACAAACAAATAAGATAAAACTCAAAAAAAAATTGGGTACTAAGAACGCATCTATGTCTCTCGCTCCCAAGTAACCTCCTTCAAGACACCATGCATCCACAACACATGAACCAAGGGAATGGTTCATCCATGAAACACCCACTCTATATGATCCTAGATATCTACTAGTCTCTCCATGAATGTTGTTTAATCCTTGATATACCAACTCTCTGATTTCGATGACATGAGAGTCATTGTAAAGATACTAATAAAGATGGGACATGTGGAAGATGTCATAGATCCTCTCCAACTATGGTGATAATTCCAACCAATACACCACCTCATAAAATGCCTCAAAAACTTAAAGGGCCCAACAAACCAGGTAGAAATCTTACCCCCTGTCAAACCTCTATTTCCCATGTCGAGGGGAGATTCTAAAGAACACATGGTCTCCCACCTCAAACTACAAGGGTCTCTACCTAAGATCATCATATGCCTTATGATGGTCTTGCGCAACCCTTATCATCTCTTGAACCAACTATATCATCACTTCCATTCTTTTCACCACATTAGGACCAAGAACTGTTGACTCCCCAACCTCCATCCAACACAATAGAGAATGACACAGTCACCTATACAATTCCTCAAATGGGGTCATGACAATGGATGAGTGATAGTTGTTATTGTATTCAAAATCAACCAGAGGTAGGTGCCTTACCCATGATCTGCCAAATTCCAAGTCGCAATGTCACAACATATCCACTGGTGTTTGGATGGTCATTTTTCACTTATTGAAAAACCAAACTCTTTCCATAAAATCTACCAATGACTACTTCATACTCATCCACCAAAGTTTCCTCCTCAGACCGCGATACATATTGGTTACACTAGGATGTACCGTTAAAGGTGAGTTATGAAACTCATAGATAAATCTATCACATAGTGAAAATGAAATAAATATCCTCCCCTGAAACAATACTCAATTTTGGCCATCCTTCAACCAACCCTTAGGGGAATCACCATGGCCAACATGGTCACGCATCACCTCTTCCCTTTTAAGTATCCCCACTAAGACTCCTCCACATGCTACATCAAGGATGACTCCACAATCATTTGATAGAGACAACCACAGCCACTACTCTCCAATGTCAAGATGAATCACCATAGGCTCCTCCATATATTTCCAAAAATATATAAACTCTCGAGCCACATCTCCTCAAGACATCCAAATCAACACATCATAAACCACATTCCCCTTTCTTAGGGTATAAGTGGTCTCAAAATCATAATCTTTTATAAACTATATCCACCTCCACTGAAATGGATTTAGATATATCTAAAAGAAAACATATTCCAAGATCTTGTGGTCTATGAAAACCACAAAGTGATTTCTAATGAGGTAATTTTGCTACAACTTTAGAATAAACATGATTGCCTCTAACTCCATATCATGGGTGGCATAGTTATGCTCATGGGATCTAAATTCCTAGACCCATAAGATATCACTACCCTCTAATTCATCAAAACATATCCCAATCCCATATGGTAAACATCATAGAAAACCTCAAAAAACACACCCTCCTTTGGAAACTGAAGCACCAAAGAACTGACCAGCTTCTCTTTCAGGTAACCGAACACTTTTTGACATTGATCACTCCACACAAAATCCTGGTTCTTTCTAGTCAACACTATCAATGGGGATGTAACTCAAGATAAATCATGTACAAACCTATGATAATATCCTTTGAGACTAAGGAAACTATAATTCCCTAACACATTCTTGGGCTATTCCTACGAAAAAAATTCTTGATCTTTGATGGGTCCACTACCATGACCTATTGGGACACCACATGTCTGAGGAAACACACCTCTCACATCTAGAACTTTAACTTGGAAAAATTTACATAGAGATAGTGGTGTTGAAGAACCTATAAAACAACTCTGATATGCTTTACATGCTCCTCCTATGACTTTGAGTAGATTAATATATCATCAATGAATATGATGATGAGCCAGTGGATTTTATAAGCCCCGTGAACATGGATGGTTTGTTCGTAACACTGAATGGAATGACTATAAAATCGAAGTGATCATAGTTACATCTGAAGGTAGTATTCAAAATATCCTCATATTTCACCCTCAACTAGTGATATCCATACTATAGATCTATCTTAGAGAACCATATAAGTCCTCTCAATTGGTCAAACATATCATCAATCCTTATAATATGGTAATGGATCTTGACCATTACTTGATTAAACCTTTAGTAGTTTATACACAACCTCAGAATACCTTCTTCCTTCTTAGAAAACAATATTGGAGCACCCCATAGAGACACACTAGGTTGGATGAAACCCATATACATCAAATCATCCACCTTCATCCTCATCTAATGAAATTTCATAGGCGTGATTCGATAGAAATCCATTGAAATCGAAGATGCACACAGCTATAACTCTATCCCAAACTCAACGTTACATCGAGTGGATAAGGAAATAACCTCATCCAAGAAAATATCCAGGTACTCCTATAAAACCTTATGAACACCCTCTACCTAAGCTTCCACTAATATCTCCATAAACTAAGACAAAAGAGGCTCTACTTTCCTACCACCAATATGATAACCTCACTCACCAGAGAATGCCACTCGCTGGCCCTCCACATTAGTAAACAAAACTCTTCTCTAGAAGAATTTGATGACTATTCACACAGAATATAGTCAATTCATGCCAAGGATAACATTATATGGTTGTATTTTTAATAAAAATAAGTCTCCAATGGACTGGTGTTTCCCCATCACCAGCCTAAATCCCCAACACATATCAAACAAAATAGTCTAACCTTCAACCAGTATAGAAAATACTAGGGGTACTAAAAGTATCTCTATGTCTAGTCACAAAGAAAAGAAAAAAGTTGGATAAACAAAGGAGTGTGAGGATCCTAAATTAAAAAAAGCACATACAAGGGTAGACGATAATCTAATTATACCTTGAACAACTCTTGGCTTTGCTGGTGTTTTTACCTATATGCATGCATATGACTATGACAAACTCCTCTGACTCTCTATGGATAGCCTCCACATCCATGATCTAGCCTATGTCCTTATGGATGAGAACCATCACAAGGCTTCCCACTTCTGACACCATTTTCCCTCAGTTGTTGAATAAGCATCGGTGGTCCCTGCTACTAAAACTGACTCAGAGGTAACTGTTGCTACTTCCAAAAAGGGGCCTGAACACCTACCTAATACTGACCTCCATAGGTGATTGGGAACAAAGCCTAATGGTTCCCATGTTCTCCATATACATAACACAAAAATGGGAAACCTTTGGCAGGTACTCAGGAGACACCGCCCCTAAATATTGGAAAGGGATCTATCGTGGATGATTCCCCACTAACCTGAACTATGACTGTCTGAAAACCCATGACCCACTAATTGAAGCCTTTATCCTAGAGATTCCATGTTGGCCACTCTATCAAGGTTTGAATCATGGGTAAATCATTCACTTGATAACCTCATCCTTTTTTTGCACCTCAAGATACATAGAGATCATATATGTAGTGACTACATACTAGATCATTGGGTGCAAAGGATCCTCTAAATGATGATCTCTATAATCCTCATCTAAGAAAACATTTGGAGTAAAGTTCAGGATGTCCTTGAACCTGACCCCCAACTCCCACATGCTCAAACTCCCCTACTGAAGGGAGAGTAGATCCTACCTTTTGGATTCCCTCATCATCGATGACAAGAAATCTGCCCAGAACTCCCTCTGAAAGTTAAGAAACAACACATATCCTTCCTTAAGGTCACCAAGAAATAGTTTCCACCACTGATTCATAGCTCCCAGCATCTGGCTCACTGCCAAAGGCACCCAAAACTCAACATGTGATCGGATCAGACTGAAAGAAATCTTGATCTCCTCCAACCAACATTTTGTCTCTAGATCAGAGATGCTCCCCTCATATTTTCCCAAACTCTTACAATAAAAGGAATGCAAGGCTCTCTACCATACCTTATCATCCTCGGTCAATTCAAACTTTTTACGATCAAACAAATAATCCTATTGAACTTCAACTGTCTGATCCACTCATGGACAATGAACAAGATTCATTCCTAAAAAAAAGGAGAACATCCTAATCCTGATAGCATTGAATTTTATCAAATATTTTTTATTTTATTTATTTTATTTTCCTACAACAACCCAATTCATACATGAACACAATAAATCATGATGAATGTACCTATACTAGGTCTCTACCCTTCAAACAAGTTCACCTCACTTGGTCTTTCAATAAGCTCAGATTCCATGTACTGGATCATGGGGGGCTAAAATTTCATGTCATAGTTGGTCTCTCTGACCTATATCACATACTAAGATCAACTTGCATTGCTTCCCAACCAACCCATGCAATCCCCATCATGACTAACTCTAAACTCTATCATATCCCTCAACCAAACCATTGATATTACTCTATCACAACCCACTCCTCCAAAGATACCACAATTAAGGAGAGATAACATCCCCCAACTCTCTCCTCTAGTAAGCACCAGGTTGGCAACAAGCACCGAGTGTATAAAAATATCACATATGAGAGGCATTACCTTCTATAAATAAAATAGGATCATAAGATAGGATAAACAACCACCAAAAAATCCATAAGATAAAATAATGGTAAACCAAAAAACATCCCACAATCCATGAATAAAGTAAACAGATACATATAAAATTCTCCCAAATATACCAAAAGAGAAATTTTATGGCAGCGAATCAACAACAAAACCAACCTAGCTAGAAATGTCTAGCTTAGTTCCCAAATTCCTCCTAGAAACCTGAAAAATAGTTTATATACATAGAGTGAGAATAACAAGTATACTCAGTAGGGACATAACCAAGGTCTCAAGTGCACATGTGAAAAGATCATGTCAATGCGCTAGTGATAAAACAGAGGAATCAACAAGCACCTAAACAAGTCAACTAACCAATCCCAACCTCATCATGGATTTATCATAAAATCACACATCCAATATAATAATATATCATCAAGATCATAACAAATTAATGTGCCCCACTCCTATTTTTCCACTGATTTTCTACTCTCAACCCAATGTCAAACGTCCTATGCTCTTATCCCTTCCATACACATTACATCACAGCCACGTCACATCACATCTCACTAAAAGACACATGGGTCATATATGATGTGGATAGGGATGCATCCCTACCTACCCCACCCTCACAAGGTCTAACATCTAGTGCTAGAATCAGGTACCATCACATCACGTCATACCCATAGACACCTGGGCTAAACATCACATCTCATCACAGCCCCAACAACCACAACTCTCCCAAAGACACATGGTCCATCACCGCATATATTTCCCCCAGACACCAGGGTCATCACTACTAAAGGAAGAGTGGGGAATAGGGGGTAGCTATTCATCCTATCACCACCATCCTAGATATTGGGGAAACACCCGAAACTTAGAAACTTTGAGAGTTTGTAAGGTTATCAAACTCGGGTGGGGCACGTATAAAAATAACATAAACATACATGATATATAGATAGAAAAAAATACCCAACGTATGGGTTCATAATAACTACACTAGTGCACACCACATCACTACCACCATAACACACACCAACCATCACAACTGCTGACACCATTATATGAAATGCATCACACGATCATCATACAAGCCACATGATTCCACTTTCAATTATAGGTTTCACCATTGTTACTCATTATCCTTTTCATTCATTCAAAATATTTATTCATCCATTTACCATACATCACATTTAACCCCTATTATTTTATTCATTCTATTTAGGATCATCATTTATTTCATATCTAATCGGGCAACTATCACAACCACATCACACAACAACTCAACCTTCTCACATTGACCATCATCATCGTACCACATTAGTCAGCCCATATCACCATAGAAACAACACATCAACATCTCAACCATATATCACAACACAACTACTACACACAACATCCACACATCATCAGCACACATCATTACTACACATCATAACCACACATCATTAGCACACATCATCACAACACATCATCACCACCACACACCATGACCTCACATCACAACCTCTATGCATCTGCACCACATCACATCCATGCTAACCAACCACTGCATCAATATCCCCACACACTATGAAGCCTAACTGATCACCACCACCACCTCACAACGACCTGCAACACACAAGGCAACACAACAAAACAATCGCACACAAATACAACACAAAAAAACTTCCACAATTTATTCAATGGATTTCATCACATTACTTATTTAATTATCATGGGTATTATCACACAAACTAGGTTCCCTAGGCAACCTATTTATTAGCCAAATATACTTTCATTAGCCTTTTATTCAAGGTACAATCACACAACAACACAACAAGGGTATTAAGGTATATTAACTACAATGCAAATAAGGATCCCAATAGCCATTATTTTTAGTATTGGCAACAACATGAATAAGAATGTAAATAATAATATCAAGCATCCAAAACATGCTATAACTCCCCATCTCCATCAATTCAATTATAAAGATTAATTATCTTTATTATTCCAACCCTTACTATCCAATAAAGGAAATAAAAATCATGTAATCCTCACACATGGAATGTATAAAGGAGAGAACAAGGACCCCCAACTTCAAAGAAGCTTTCTGATCTCACTACGCACTGTAGGGCATAGAAGAAATAGCCCATGAACCACAACTGTGTAAGGAAAACCCCGATAAACCTATATCACATCAAGGGATCATGGAAACATAACTCCAACAAACTTGAAACTAAAATCGATGTAGCCGCAAAGATACCCTTAAGGAAGAACAAGAATAAACCAAGTGGTAAAGATAAGAACTTACCACGAATCACCAAAGCTCAACCATTAGAACCCAAGGATTGAAGTATAGAGAAGATGGATGGAAGACCTCCCAAAACCACCTAGGGTTTACCAAAAATGAGAGGGAGAGAACTATCTAATGGGGATAAAAATTGGCCAATAATGTGTTATAAACAACCTAGAAAATGCCCATTTCAACACGTGAATTACATATCCACAATGTGAAACCCACATGCCCATGGATTACAAATCGTGAATCCAGTATAAGGCATGAAACCTCCATATCTTCAGTTTTCGCTAAAAATTAAGTCACCTCATCTTGAATTAAGTATACAAAATGAATTTCCATTTCATGACATGAACCCATTTCATGGACTCCTCCACAATCATATACAATTCATGAGCTCTCCAGCTACACAAGCCATAAAACACCTATTCATAACATGAATCCCACTTTCATGTTGTGAGTTACCTGTTGTTGCGTAACTGAAACTCCAACTCCAAGGAACTCTCCTCAAGCCTTATCTGAAACACCTACAACACCAAAATAGAAAAAGTAGCAGGTTGGGAAGGCACAGACCATTACACTTTCATTGGGACGTCGCAATCATTTTGTGGCAGTCCCAATGTAGATGAGGTCTTGTATGTTAGAGGAAACCACAATGAGGGAATTTGGTTACTCAATAGAGGGGTCAAATCCCTTCAACCTTTAAAAAAATTTAGAGTTTAATAATCGGGTTATATTTTTTTGTAATATACATTGTGTTACTTAATATTATTATCTGTTCACTGATGCATTTACATAATATAAATTAAATGGTCAACCACTTACACTATGGAAAAATGGATTTTTTTACAAGATATTTGCGACGGGACCATCGCTCATCATAAATACATTTGGCACGACATGCATGTTAAACCATGGGAAAGGTATTTACGATGGGAATATACCCCTGTCACAAATACCTTTCATCATTGTTGTTATTTGCAGCGAGAATTAATTCTCATCACAAATAAAATAACAAAAGAAGAGTATTTGTGATGGGACCCATCACAAATAATTTTCTATTGCTGATGCGCTTATTGATGGTGGGTAATAATTGTGACAGGACCCATCGCAACTAAGACTGTTTGCGACAGGAAACCCATCGTAATTTGTCTCGTTGCTAATTAACTAACATATATATACCCCCCACCTGATTTTTTTCATTCTCACCTCCTCTGAACTCTCCTCTCTTCCTCTACTCTCCTCTTATTCTATTTAAACCTTTAAAGTTTTAAATTTATAGGGATGAAAATTTTCTACTTTGCATCCAATAAAAGGTTTGTTTTTAAGGTATTTATTTAATGTTTTTAATTTTTAATTGATTTTTTTTATTTTATATTAGTGATGATTATTATTAATTAGCAGTGATTAGTATTAATTAGAATAAATTAGTTTTATTTTGTAGTAATTAGTTTTTAGGAGTAGTAATTATTTTTTATTAGAAATATTTAGTTTTAATTATTAATAATTATTTTTAATTAGAAATAATTAGTTTAAATTCGTAGTAATTAGTTTTAATTATTAGTATGTAGTTTTAATTATCATAAATTAATGGTAATTATTAGAAATTAGCGGTAATTATTAAAAAAATAGCAATGATTAATAGAAATTAGCATTAATTAGTATAAAAACTGGTAATTATTAAAAATTAGTAGTAAAAAAGCAAGAATTAGTAAAAATTAACAAAAACAAGCAAGAATTAACAGAACTTAGTAAAAATTTATAGATCTTAGTAATAAATAGTAATATTATAAAGTAATTTATATTAATTAATAGTAATTAGTAATTAATAATTTGTAGTAATTAATACTAATTTTTAATAATTAATGGTAAATATGAATAATTTTAAAAAAAAATTAGTAAAGATTAGCAGTAATGAGTACAAATTAGCGATAATCAGTAAAAATCAGTATAATTATTAGAAATGAGAGGGATTTATTAGAAATCATCAATAATTATTATAAATTAGCGGTAATTATTAAAAAACTATGGTAATTATTAGAAATTAGCGGTAATTATTAGAAATTGACGGTAATTATTAAAAATTGGTGATAATTACTAAAAAATAACGACAAATAGTAAAAATTACTCGTAAATAATAATAACTAGTAGTAATTTGTAATAATTAGTGGTAATTAGTATAAATTAGTAATAATCGGTGGTAATTACTAAATTTTAGTGGTAATTAGTAAAAAGTAGCAATAATTACTAAAAATTAGTGGTAATTAGAGGTACTTAGTAAAGATTAGCAGTAATTAGCTGTACTTAGTAAAAATTAGCGGTAATTAACAGTACTTAGTAAAAATTAGTAGTAATTAGTGGTACTTAGTACAAATTAGTGGTAATTAATAAAAATTAGCAGTAATTAGTAAAAATTAGTGGGAATTACTAAAAAATAGTGGTAATTACTAAAAATTAGCGGCAATTACTAAAAATTAGCAGTAATTACTAAAAATTAGTGGTAATTACTAAAAAATAGGGGTAATTAGTGGTACTTAGTAAAAATTAGCAGTAATTAGAAGTACTTAGTAAAAATTAGCACTAATTAGCAGTACTTAGTAAAAATTAACTGTAATTAGCGGTACTTAGTAAAAATAAGTAGCGCTTAGTAAAAATTAGAGGTAATTACTAAAAGATAGAAATAATTAGTAATAATTAGCGATAATTATTAATAATTAGTGGTGATTACTAATATTTAGCAGTAATTAGTGGTAATCACTAAAAATTAGTGGTAATTACTAAAAATTAGCAGTAATTGGTGGTACTTAGTAAAAATTAGTCATAATTAGCGGTACTTAGTAAAAATTAGAAGTGATTAGTAAAAATTAGCGATACTTAGTAAAAATTAAAAGTAATTAGTAAAAAAAGTAATTAGTAAAAATTAGCGATAATTAATAAAAATTGGCGGTAATTAGTAAAAAATAGTGGTAATTACTAAAAATTAGCAGTGATTACTAAAAATTAGCAGTAATCATGAAAAATTGGTGATAATTAGTAAAAAATAGTTGTAATTAGTAATATTTTATGGTAATTAGTAATAATTAGTGTAAAATAGTAGTAATTTATGGTAATTAGTTGTGATTACTAAAAAATGGTAATTATTAAATTTTATTTTTAATTGGTAAAAATTACCTATAATTAGCAGTAATTAACAACAATTAGTAAATGTCAGCACTAATTAGTAAAAATTAGTGGTAAGTAGATAAAATTGATAATATTTACAAGTAAATTATAATTTTTAATTTTCTACACTTTTTTGGTTCATCTTTTTTTTATATCAAATTAATCATAATTTTTTTAGAGAAATATGGAACAAGGAAGTCGACAATAGCCTTTATTACATGATCATGGTTGGATAAATCAGCACTGGAATCTAAAAAGTTCTCGTATAGATTCTATATATATTGTGGGTGTTGAAGTTTTTTTTATCGTTTGCATTATCAAAACTAGAATTTGGTTCAGAATGGAAAATTAAGTGTCCATGTAAGAAATGTGATCTGAGGAGGTTTGACATATTTGACAATGTTAGGGGTCATCCATTGTATTTTGGTTTTTTAAAATATTTTTTTTTATAGTATCAACATGGTGAACAGAGTTCTGGAAAAGATATTAATTATTTGGTTCCAAATCTATCATAGTTTCAAACTTTCGAACATAATGTTGTTGCTCCATCTTTTTAACAAACTAAAACTCAGGATGATATTGATTTCACTCTTGAGTTAAAACCATATTTATTTTATGATTTGTTGAAGAATACTGAGGATTATTTATATCTTGGTTTTAAGATAATAAAATTTAAAGCGGTTAAAAAATTTATGGCTATTAAATCAGATAATGAAATATCAAATAGTTGTTTCCATTAGATATTCTCTTTGGTTAAATTGTTGTTACCTGAAGGAAATGTTTTTCCTATAAATTTCTATGAGAGAAATAGGTCGGTTCATAATTTGGGTCTTGGTTATCATAAGATTCATTCATGATCAAATGATTGTATCTTATATTATGGTGAAAATGAGTCATTATTCAATTTTCCTAAATGTGGACAATTAAGGTATAAAGAGGCTCAACTAGGGAAGTATGGATTGATTCTTGTTAAATAGTTGAGGTATTTCCTGATTATGTCCAGATTACAGCATTTAATTATGTCTTAGAACACAGCGTAATTGATGTCATGGCACAAAACCAATATTTTTACCAGTAAATGATTAAATCACCCTTATGAAGGTGATTCATGGAAACATTTTGACCAAGTATATCCCTATTTTTCTTTAAAATATTGTAATGTGTGTTTGGGTCTTTCTACTGGTGGTTTCAATCCATTTGGTTCTTACAGTAGTCAATATTTTTGTGTTTCCATCTTTATAACTCTGTAAAACTTACCTCCTTGGATATTAATGAATGAGCTATATATATTTTGACCTTATTAACTCTAAGACATACAAAAAAGAATATCATGTTTATTTTAATCCATTTATTGATGAGTTAAATTTATTTTTGAGTAATGGTGTTAGTACGTATGATGTTGTTGTGAAACAAAATTTCCCAATTAAGGATGCATTAATGTAGAAAATTAGTGACTTCCCAGCATATGGCATGTTATCTAGCTGGAGTATATATGGTCCAAAATCATGTTCATACTGTATGAGTGATGAAAGGTGTTTATGCTCATTAATGGGATAAAACATTGTTTTTTAAACTATCATCAAATATTTATTCCTATTGATCATCCTTTCTAAAGGAACAAAAATCATTTTGGAAAAGGTAAAATTGAAAGAGATGGACCTCTATAAATGATCTCAGGTATTGATTTTAAATATATTATCTCTACATTACCTCTCATTACCTTTATAATGACTATAAACCAACAAAAAATATATGGCTTTAGGAGAGATCATAATTGGATTAACCAAAGTATTTTTTTGGGATCTTCCATATTGCTCTAATTTGTTGGTATGTCACATGTTGGATTTCATGAATATTGAGAAGAAATATTTTGATAATATATTTTATACAATTTTGGAAACACCTAGTAAGACCAAAGATAATATAAAGTCATGATTATATCTTATCCAAATTTGCAGGTGACCAAAACTTGAGTTGTTTGAAAATGACAGATCACATAAGTTAATGAAGCCAAAAGCAGCTTATACACTTTCCAAAGAAAACCATTTGTTATTTTGTTAGTGGATTATGAATTTGAGACTACTAGATGGTTTTATTTCCAATTTGTTTAGATGTGTTAGAAACAGTCATATTACTAAATTAAAAATTCATAATTATCATGTTATATTAGAAATACTTCTATAGATTGGATTTAGAGGTTTGTTAAATTATTATATTTGGGATGAGCTAATAGAAATATAATATTTTTCCAATTCATTTGTATAGCGACAATAGAATATGATGCACTTAGTATACTATAATAATATGTTGTTTTAATTTTATGTAAACTGGAAAAAAATATGTTGGTTTTCTTTAATTCAATGGAACATTTGATATTACATTTTTCACAGGAAGAAAAATATAGAGGGTCGGTACAGTTCCAATGGATGTATCCATATAAGATATATATACAAGAATTAAAGAAAAATGTATGTAAAAAAGCATTAGTTGAAAGGATAATTTCATAAGATTTTTTATAGGAGGAAATTTATTTTTTCTACTCCCATTATTTCCAATCTAAATATCCTTCAAAACATAACTAAATGGGTCATAATTAGGGAAATGTTGATGATGCACTAAAAATTAAATTATCATTTTTTAATTATTATAAACTTGGATTTGGTGGAGTTCATGAATGATGGATTTCAGATGATGAATATCATAGGGCTCATATATATTTTCTTCTCAACTATAAAGAAATGAAATGATTTGTATAGTGAGTTCTACTACCACATATTCTTTAATTTTAAAAAAAATATTATTATTTTATTTTTAGATTATATAATGATCGTATCAAGAAAAAGTTTCCATAAATTACAGAAGTTGCGCTTGAAGAACATCGGAAACATAATTCTTCCTATTGGTTTTAAATATTGGTGAAGTAAATTGTTTATGGTTTAACATATGAAATCAATTTATTATTTGTTAAATTATTAATAGTTTTTAAATTTTTCAAGTATCATAACATATCGATAAAATTTATAATCGAATGTTTGTATTGAGTAACTCACCACCAAAAATGGTTAAAATATTATGATGCGTATGTGGTGAATGGTTTTCGATTTCATAATGTGCATATGGTGAATTAAAAAAACAATGAATAGTGATTTTTTATTGAGAGGATATCATCATAAATAAAGTGAATTTTACTTTTATAGCGTGCTGGATGAAATAATTGAGATGTGTTATCTGGGGAAGAATTATGTAATGATATTTAAATGTCATTGGTTTGATACTGATAGAGGCTTGCATGTTCATCTGTGCCATGGAATAATTGATATTAAATATAAAATCATTCTTGTAGTAAATGAACCATTTTTATTGGATCATCAAGCACACAAAATATATTATTCCAATTATTATGTTGCTTCAAGAGAGTAAATTAATTAGTGGATCATTATAAAAATGAAATCTGATTAAAATTAGTTTATGCAAAGTGAATACGGTTCTATTAAAGTGCAGGGAATTAAAAAATTTCAAGAGATAGCTCCAAATACATATTTTCAATGAAGAGACATGAATATTGATGATGACACCCCATATTTATGGGTCGATGGTGATGAAGATATCGATGATGTAACAAATTAATTTTAATTGACAAGTGATGAAGAACCTGAAACATCTGTGGAAATTGATGATACTGAGGAGGAAGATGAAGATATTGACACTGTTATATATGAAGATGAGGATGAATATGAAGAATGACACAATTAATTATTAGTTATAGTCTATATATATATATATAATCGATTTCAATTATTTGATGAAAACATTCTTTTCATGTTTCAGATGGCTGATAAGACTTATGATGGTATCTTTCATAGACTTGAGGGGTTGTACTACCTAGTGATAAGCCTAATGCTTTATCATATGACCCTCAGGTTCCTAGCAATTCATAATCAACTCAAAGGGGTCAGTTTATTGCAATATTGATGATTCTTAACCCTATTCCCATGTGATATCCACATCTTGACTTCAATCTATGCATGTGGAAGTATGTTCAGTTGTGTATTTTAGTTAGTTTCCATTAATTTTTATTAATTTATTTATGTACTAATTATTTGATTATTTTTTCGTTTTTTTTTTGTATCTTTTTTCATATGTTTTTTGGATAGGGGAGTGTTATTCTATGAAACTATTTTTTTGGAGCATGGGAGATGTGGGATCAGATTCCCATTGATGTTTGGCACTGCATGTTTTATCATTGGATGGTATGTAAATAAATAATAGTTATTTTGAAATTTATTTAATTATTAAGTTTCTATTATTAAAAAAATGTAGGTTTTATGGTATCTCATTGATAATATCATGCATAGTTCTATATGGGAGGTCTGTGAGGTGTGTATGTGTGAGCATTGTTATCGGTTTTTACACAATATGAGGAGGACAACCATAAAGAAAGTAGGAGTCACAAATTCTAATCAATCTTATTGTTTCCACTGACCAGATTACATCAGATATTAGGTTTGGGATGGATTATGTGTATACTGGATAAGAGCTAGTTTTTAGAGGAGAGTATCATTAGATTGATAGAATTGGGGGAGGCAGGAGGTGATGCATCGAGCTAGTATTCATACATTCAGTACTCATCGATGACTTATGGTAAGTACTTTTTTTAATAATTTATATAACTTTAAATGAAAACTCTTTATTTTATACTCATATAGATAGTTTAACATCCCTATGTTATGAATGTTTATGTTTATAAGAGTATAACTGGAGATATTATAGGTGATCTTCAATGTCATATTGTGGTCAATGTAATTTTTTTGAGTTTTGAAATTAATTGAAAATAATATTTTAACTATTTTAATTTCAAATTTAAATTGAGTAAGTCATATGAAGCCACTACTTATCATACACAGGATGATATTCAGGCTGAGATTGAGAGTCGGGTAATCAGTACGGCAAGATTTGATGATGCAGCATGGATGCAGGCGACTTGGTATGCTTTTAAGAAGGGATGAGTGGTTGGTATCGGTTCTTGATTGATGGATTTCAGTTTTTATAGTACTTTTTCATGGTCGATGTCCAACTCGAGGTGAGATCATGGAGAGTTTTCATCATCAAACTCATAGTATGAGGAGCCACTGTAATGTCCCACACCCGGATTCCACTGAATGTTACCCTAAGACCGATTGGGTATATAGCCTCAAGCGCATCTCACAAAATGCTAGAGGATTTTGATTAGCAGTGAGGGCCTAGGGTGTGTCTGTGGGGAGACTATTCCCTCATCACCAAAGTGTAGCAAAAATAATATATAGTAATTTATAAGTAGTGTAAGTAGTAAATGAATCAAACAAAAGATAATTGAACATGAGATAAACATCCTAATACAGATATATACAATAGTTCTATAAGAAATCTCATATACAATGATGATCATGTCATGTGTCTAAAAATAATCCAAATCAGGTATCCAAACAATAGTACAATATGTGAACAAAATATCAAAAAGACCAAAAACTATCCCAGCTAGCATCACAAGCCTCATCTCAGTCATATTCTCCCCTACTTCTAAGCAGCAATCAAAAACCTATAGTAGGGATTTCCCTTATCCATACCTACAGTCATATAATATTCTCAGGTACCAAATCCAACCCGAGTAGGGTGTGAGATAAAATCCCAGTAGGCCACCACCAATGTTGTATAATGCCATCCGGTCAGTGACTATATAATAATAATAGTGTACAGGTAGTAACAGAATATGTAAAGGAAATACTTAAATTAAACAACCCATAAAGGTATGGGTTCTCATGGACACTTGTCATCTACTACCTTATTTTTCCTTAGTCGGAAATTATATAAATAAATAGTCAATCCTATATCAATTTAAAATCAAATCTTGGGACATGAAGTGTATCCCAGCATCCCCCATAACCATAAGTGATCAATGGTTTCTTAACCGGGCCATCAATAAAGTATAAGGCTCTGACCAAATCCAAGCTTGTGTGTTGTCTTGGAAGATGCATCATTTAAATCATTACATTAATTAACCAATTAAGAACCCAAACCCATCCTTGACATTTCTTATTTTGAATAAAGGTATCACTCTAGGAATAACATGAACCAAAAACCTTACAAGACCATCCATATCAATACTCATTAGAACCCATGTATTGCTTTAGGTGTGGTATAACATCATCCCTCCATCCTTGGCGATCCGCTAAGGGATCCAAAGTGTCACCCATGGCATATATGATCAACTACCCTCTGAGCCCGCCCTTGTCAATCCATAATGAGTCCAAGTATCACTAAGGCATATAACAGTCATCCCCTCATGATTCCATCCTTGGTAGTCCAATAGGGAGTCCAAGTATCACTTGGGTGTAAGTAAGGTAGTATCCAAATGAGTCTGTCCATGGAGTTCATATAAGAACCCATGTATCACCCAAGGAATATAATAAATATTTAATCAACATTTTTTAACTATGTCAAGGTCATCACCATGATCATTTCATTTAAACCTCACCTTAAAAGGTGGATCAAGACATGGGTTAAGATTATAAGCATTATCCTCTTAATTATCTCACATGGGCATATCAATATAAGAAGAAAATTGTGCTTAATCAAGTAGTTACATGGCCAAATCCTAGACACATGGTCATATATTCCCTTTATTTAATCTATTCAAATTAAAATTAAAATTTATCATTTAACATCCCATGGAAAGGGTAAATGGAACACCTCAAAGGTACTCCAATTCATATGCCAGCCATGGTGGTCTAATTAATTAAAAAATGCACCCAAGGAGTGGTTCCAATTATAGGTTCATAACCTTCATCATTTATCAACGGGTCTCATTAACTACATAGGTTATACCTATTCATTTTAACCAAGGATTAAATTCCATTTCAAGGGAGTTGCTTAGAAAATCAGGCATGTGGTACAATGGTATATATATATATATATAAAAACACATTTAATTTAAGGGAAATTCATGAGACCACCTACCATAGGTCCATAGTGGAGTGTTTGTCTAGTATCATCTCCTGATTCAACTCAAATCAAGAGAAAAATGAAGAATGGGTAAAGAACCAAAAAATAGGGAATATCATCTTGCACCTAAATAGTGAATCCAATACCAAGACAAATGAAGAACGACACAAAATTAATTGAGTACTCATCAGCACATATCCAATGGGAGGAATGGATCTTAATTCCAAGCTCCGATAGAGAAATGAGAGAAAAGCTTATCAAATGGATTCAAGGAGGATATCCCACATTCAAGCTACTGTTAAGAGGGAGAAAAGAAAAATAGAATTTAGCTTATAAGATTAATTAAGTGAAAAATGTTCATTTTTTCTCAAAATACTGGGCAGTATGGTTTGGCTACACGGTTGGCCAAATTGTGCACCAATTGTGTGCCCACTATTGTACTAAGGGGGCACTCGCACGGTCACTATGCATAGTTTGACTAACTACACACAAACCATAAAAACACCTTTTTCAAAAACTCCAAGTGCTCCTGTATGGGCATAAACCACCATACACATAGTTTGAAAAACAGTGCAGCCTGTATCTCCCCATTTTCCAGCATCACATTGTTTGAAGTAATCATGCGACCTACCCCGCACGGTTTCTACTAACTGTGTGGATTGTCCTTTTCTTCCAAAAATCTAGGCTTCGGGCACCGAACAAGCCCTGAACACTCCAAATACACTTGTTACCTCAAAGGGTAATCACATTATTCCATAACTAAGAATTTAAATTGAAAATTGATATAAAGAAAAATATTTCATACCTCAATAAAGAGTTGAGTTCTTACAAACTTCCCCCCTTAAAATAAATTCATCCCCAAATTTTTCTTCCAAGGGTGGTGAAGCATAATATATGAATAAATCCATCCACTATTCTTGTACATCATTCTCCTACTCCTAGATCTCATCATGTACATTCCCATACTACCATAGCACTTGTACTAGAGGAACTAACCTGCCTCAAAGAACATCTATGCTACAATCCACAATATGAATAGGATGATCCTACCTATAACTCAAATTCCTCAGGCTGAAAAACATGAGATGAGTCTGAAATATAACGGTGTAGCTGAGATACATGGAAGACATCGTGCATGACCTAGTTCCTCTAAGGTAACTGCAACAGATAGGCTACCGACCTAACTCTCTCTAGAGGTCATTGAAGATGATCAGTGTAAGATTTATTTCGAGATTGTATAGTATCCATCCACTTCTAAATCAACTAAACATTTTCTCTAGTGTCCTGTATGAGATAAGGTCCAAGTATAGTTACCTCTCATACCTCTAACCAGTATAAGGGTGATCAGAATGGACTATTATACAAAGTATCATATGGTGTCATCTATATAGTATCCTAAAAGCTATTGTTGTACATGAATTCAACCATTGGTATGTGCCTCTCCCAATAGCCCATAAAATCTAGAACACATTCTCATAGCATATACTCAAGCACTTGTATTGTGCGCTCTAACTGGACATCAGTTTGAGGGTGGTATGTTGTGCTCATAAGTACCTGTGTACCCAATTCCCTCTACAAACCTTGATAGAATCGTAAAGCAAACCAGTCATCCCTATCTAAAATGATAGTATGAGGGGCCCTATGAAGTCATACTATCTCACAGATATACAGCCTCCCAAGCTCATCTACTGAAAATGTATCCTTGATAGGTAGTAAATAAGAAATATTTGTGAGACTATCAACAAAAACACAAATGGTATCATTGAATCATGGTGAAATTGGTAACCATATCATGAAATTCATTGAAACATCATCCCATTTCCACTCAGAAATGGGCAGCTACTTTAAAATTCTGACTGGTCGTTGGTGTTCCGCCTTCACCTACTAACAGGTGGAACATCTCATGAAAAACCAGCTACATCATTTTTCATGATCATCCACCAATGTTGGTGATGTAAATACTGATACATCTTGGTGATGTCAGTTTTCACTTCCCAAGGTAAAGCATGAAAGTCTCACATCATCTCTTCATGCATGTCTGATGAAACCCAAATGTGACCATGTATATGCTGAATTTCATCCAATCCTATTGTCCAACCAGGAGGAGGGTTCTCACCTATCACACTCTCCCATAGGACTAGGCTCTCAAAATCTAATAGATACCTCATCCTCACTCTATCCAAAAGGGTAGAGTTTGTAGCTAAGGATTAAATAAAATTCTTCCCCTGATTGTCATGCGCATCCAAGTACATCTCAGAGAATAAGGCTATAAGATTCCACTCACTACTAGCCTCCTAAAATGCATGTATCTGAGTCCTACTTCTTAGTTTATCAATCACTACATTTCCTTTACCAAGCATATAGGCAAGCATAAAGTCAAAATACTGTAGGTACTCAACCCACCTGTGCTGCCTAAAATTTAAGTCACATTGTGTAAAGATGTATTTGATTCTTTTGTGGTCCATGTACACCACAAAACACTCTCCCAGTAAATAGTGTCTCCAATATTGAAATTCAGGCACAATAGCATCTAGCTCGATATCATTCATCAAGTAATTCCTCTCATGTGTAATCAACTACTGAGACCCATACACCATGACTATATCCCCTTGTATCAGCACTGCTCTAAGCTCGATACCTGATGCGTCACAATACATGGTGTAGCTTCTTCCGGGTTCTAGAAAAATTAGTATCAGTGTTGAATTTAATCTCCCTTTTAGCTCCTAAAATGTTGAATCACATACATATGACCATACAAACATCACACCCTTCTTAGTAAATCCCATGAGTGGTGCTGCTATGTGTGAGAAGTATTTTATGAAATGCCTATAATATCTAGAAATCCCCAAGAAACTCTATATATCGGAGATTTTCTTGGTAGGATCCCATGAAACTGTAGCGCTCACCTTATTTAGGTCAATTGATACTCCTTTCTCTGAGATAATGTTACCCAAAAAGTGAATTTGATCCATCTAGAAGTGTCTTTTTTTAATCTTAGCATATAATAGATGCTCTATTAGTGTATCCAATTTGATCTCAAGATATTTGGCATGGTCTTGTCAAGTATGAGAATACACCAAGATATCATCCATGAATACCATGAAAAATGAATCCAGATAAGGATGGAAAACTTTTTTCATTAGTGCCATGAAAAATGCTAATGCATTCATGAGACCAAACAAAATAACCAGATACTCATATAGACCATAACTACTATGAAAGGTTATGATAGGTATGTCTGATGATTTAACACATGCCTAATTATAACCCGATCTCAAATCAATCTTCAAGAAAACTTGAGCTCCTTGTATCTGGTCAAAGAGATCATTTATCCATGGTATAGGATACTGGTTCTTAATCATTAGTTAGTTTAACTTCTGGTAATCCACACATAGCTTGAGATTTTATCCAGCCTTTTTTGTAAAAAGGACTGGTGAACCCCACAGAGAAGTAATGGTTTAGATAAACCCCTTTGCCTCTAGATCATCTAGCTACCTCTTTAACCCTTTCATCTTATTAGTATATATCCTATAAGGAGTAATAGATACTGTTGTAGATTCTGGCACTATATTGATAGCAAACTCTAACTCTCTCACTAAAGGTAATCTATAAAAGTCATCCAGGAAAACGGATCTGAAATGATCAACCACTTGAGGGAAATATTCCTGATGAGTTACCTGATCATATAGATATAAACTCATAATCTGGGATGTCATTCCACCTAGCCCATGATGCTTGGGTCCATCTCAGCTTGCCTAGACATCTCATTCACCCTTGTGAATAAACTATATGCCCTCTGTTGATGTGAAGGCCACCCTATGGTGATAGAAATCAACAAAATCATGGAAGGAACCAACCTTTTAATCCTAAGAATGATATAAAAACCTATCATCTCAAGGAAAAAGAGGTCCCATATGAATTGACGCCTGCTAATCTTAAGGAGGAACTACCTACACTAACGTACATCCTTTGTTTGAATCCCCAATAGAGTATCAAGGATTATAAAGCCACCAGAATACCATACATTGATCCCAAGGCTCTTCACAATGGTCATAGATATAAATCTATGAGAAGTGTTTGTATCAAAAAGAGAAGATGATAAATTAGAGTCTACTAGAATATTAACTATCACAGAAGATGGTCTAAGATTCTACTCCTCAAGTGTCGGTTGCACTGCGTATATCTATCTTGATCTACGGCCTTATGATACAGCCTGGCTACTATGAGAAGATATAATATGTTGTCACTGTAAAACTAGGGTCTAAATACCACGGCTGCGACCACCACATCAGCCTGATCAGATGACTATAATCTAACTCCCTACCTAACGAGAAGTTTTTAACCCCACTCCTTTACATGGAGTGGGTGCAGACTCTCTCTCACTATCTTTTGAAGGAAAAGTTCTTCAAAATCACTATATATGTCCCATCTTTCTACAATATTGGCACTCAAATAGGTCCCTTATGCACTGAGGTATCATATGTCTCGGTCTATCGTACTAGTGTCACCTCACCTGGCTACCTGAGTATGTGCTTTGGCTACTAATATCACCATGTGGAATCTACAGATGATGATTACTACTATTGTTCTATGTAGCACTAGATCTAAGCGTCAAATCGCCCCCAACCTCTATCAGGTTATGATCTATGAAAAGCATCTTATTCACTATTCCAAATATGGAAGTCATCTGAAATACATTCACCTATGATTAGATGCCATACTTGATTCCATCCTCAAATCGAATGGCTTTAGATAACTCGTCACACATTAGAATGGGTGTGAAGCACTGGATATCTGTAAAATGGGATGAATAATCCATAACTAATAACACGCCCTGATCTAAGTGCATGAACTCTTAGTCCCTATTGTCCCCCAATGTCTCGGGATAGAAGTAATCATATAAGTCCATATGAAAAAACCTCTAATCCATATCCTATTGATGATCCTTCTAAGTAATAACATCTCACCATCTCTTGGCAGAATCACACAACATATAAGTAGCGAGTTTTACCCTCCTCTCATGAGGTGTCTCAAGATGCTTGAAGATGGATGGAATGACCTCTAGCCATGACTTCACAACATGTGGTCTACCATACCCCAAAAACATGGGTGGATGCTACTGTTGGAATCCATGTGTCGACTCTTCCATATTTGGGGTAGGTTGTAGTGCTCCCTGAATGGTTTTCATGAAATTCATAAAGCCTTCATGGAACTGTACCTCAGCACCTATGTTCGGTACAATCACTAGTGCCTCATATGGAACTAATGGAGGATCTACTAGTAGAACATAGACCACCACCTCCAGAGCATGTTCACCACCACCCTCATGGCATGTGACTAGAGGATGTCACAGTGGTATATCACTACAATGCCAAGATCACGCCTCATATCAAGATTTAAAAAATTCTAAAAACATAGATATTGTAATAGGATAGGTATAAGCCTTCCTATATAAGAATCACACCCCTACACCTTCTCCTTGAGTCAAGTCTGGGTGATATACATATCATATAAAATCTAGAGATGTTGCCTACTACCCACTACTATGGTTGGGTCCGGGTCAAGTTATCTGCTATAAACAATTTTAGCTTCCATTTTATTCATATATTCATTTAACATTCCTTTTAAATGGTTGAACCAAATGGTTCACTAATTTGGATCCATAAGGTCTCATACTCCTCATAAACCAAAATATGGCATCCACCTAATCCACACCATAACACATTCCAGTCCATGCAACTCATGATCTATGACTCAACATTCCACAATTGGATGCTTAGGGTGTATATTATATCCTAATCAGGAAAACACTGCTTAGGTTACGGAAGACACTCTAAGTACCAAACATGTTATCCAATTCTCTATATAATCATTTATCAAACAGTAGGTATATAAATCATGGCACATATCACAACATCATTCAATCAGGAAATGCATCTTATATAGAATGGTATAATTCATGGCATTTGAATTCTAATAGGTTCCTAAAATGATGCATGAGATGGAATACCCTCATCTCATCAGGTTGAAACAAAATATAAACCAAAATAATATCAATGATAACATCACAATTCAAGTGAATCACCCAATGGTGGAATCAAATCAATTATAATAGCCAAAATCCAGAAAACAGAAATTTTCATTCGAGGTAATTTTTATTTTTTCTATACATGAGTTAGCTACTCCTAGGAACATCTCATTACTAAATTCTAATAGAAATCTATAATTATCTATTGTCCCTAAATAATAAACCATAAAATAAACCTTTAATACCACTTTGTAACATCTCATACTTAGATGCCACTGAACGGCACTCCAAGCCCAGTTGGCCACATGGCCTCAAGTTTATATCCCTAAATGCCAGAGGATTACAACTAGAAGTGAGGGCCTAGGGTGTGTCTATAGGGAGACTATTACCACATCACTAGAATATAGAATAATCGATATACAATAATAGATAATTATCAGAAGTAGTAAATGAATTTGACAATAGATAACTTGATAGGAAATAAGAATCCAAAGACAGATATATATACAATAGTTCCAGAAGTAATCTCATATAAAATGATGATCATGTCATGTGTATACAAAGAATCCAAAATAGGTATCCATATAATAGTAAAATACATGAAAAAAATATCAAAAAACCAAAAAACCAAAAATTGTCCCAGCTAGAATCACAATCCTCAGCTCAGTCTTGTGCTCCTCTGCTCCTAAGCAGAAATCAAAAACCTATAGCAAGGATTTACCTTATCCATAGTTATAGTAATATAATCTTCTCGAGTACCAAAGGTATCCTGAGTAGGGTGTGAGATAAAATCTCAGTAGGTCACCACCTATGGTGTCTAATTCCATCCAGTCAGTGAATATATAATAATAATAGTGTGCAGGCAGTAACATGATATGTAAAGGAAGTGTTGAAAGTAAAAAAAAACTCATAAAGGTCTGAGTTCGCATGGACACCCTTCCTCTGCTACCTACTTTGACCTTAGCTAGAAAGTCTATAAATAAATAGTTAGTCCTATATCAATTTATAATTAAATCTCAGGACCTGGTGTGTAGCCTGGCATCCCCCGTAACCATAAGTAGTCAAGGGTTTCCTAAACAATCCATCAATAAAGTATAAGGCTCTAATTGAATCCAAGATTGTGCTTTGGCTTGGAAGACGCGTCATTTAAATCATTTCATTAATTAACCAATTAAGAACCTGAGCCCATACTTGGAATTCCTTATTTGGAATTTAGGTATCACCCCAGGAATAACATGAACTAAACACCTTACAAGCCCATCCATGGCGATCCTCATCAGAACCCAGGTATCACTCTAGGTGTGGTATAACATCAATACTCACTAAGGTCATCCTTGGTGGTATGGTAAGGGAGCCCAAGTTTCACCCATGGTGTATATGATCAACTAACCTCTGATTCCATCCTTGATAATCCATAAGGAGTCCAAGTATCACTCGGGTTTATGACAATCATCCCCTCATGAGTCCATCCTTGGTAGTCCGCTAGGGAGTCCAAGTGTCACTCGGGTGTAAATAAGGTGGTAGCCAAATGAGTCTATCCATGGAATTCATATAAGAACCCATTTATCACCCAATTAATATAATGACCATTTAATCAATATCATTTAACTATTTCAAGGTCATCACCATGATCATTTCATTTTAACCTCACCTCAAAAGGTTTCTCAATACATGGGTTAAGCTTAGAAGGCTTAGCCACTTAACTATATCATAGGGGAATATCAATATAAGAAGAATCTTATTTTTAAGCAAGCAATTACATGTCCACAACCTAGGGACATGGTCATCCATTCCCTTTCTTTAATCAATTCAAATTACAATTACAATTTATCATTTAACATCCCATGGAAAGGGTAAATGGCCCACCTCAAAGGTACTCCAATTCATATTCCACCCATGGTGATCCAATTAATTAAATGACGCATTAAATGGGTGGTTCCAATTCAAGGTTCATAACCTTCACCATTTATCAACAGGTCTCATTAATTACATAGGTCATACCTATTCATTTTAACCAAGGATTAAATTCCATTTCAAGGGTATCACTCAAAAAATCGGGCACACAACATAATGGAATATATATAAACACCTCACATTTAAGGTAAAAGCATGAGACTACCTATCATAGGTTTGTAATGGAGTGGTCATCCATTATCAGCTCCTGATTCAACTCAGATTGGGAGAAAAATGATGAACGGATGAAGAAACTGGAAATAGGTAATATAATCTCACACCTAAATAGAATAGATGGTACTAATACAAATGAAGAATAGCACAAAAGGAATTTAGTACTCACTAGTGCGGATCTAATTAGATGAATGGCTCTCAATTTTGAGCTTGGATAGAGAAACAGGATCAAAGACCACTGAATGGCTTCAAGGAGGAGCTACCATGTTCAAGATGTTGTCCGGAGGAAGAAAATAGAAATAGAATTTAGGATATAATATTAATTAAGGTAAAATGATCATTTTGAATAAAAATATAGGGTCGTACAGTAGGCCAAACCATGTGCCAATTGTGCATCCAATGTTGTGCTAATGGGGAACCCGCATGGTCACTTTGTAAGATTTGACTAACTGTGTGAAAAATATGAAAAACACCTCTGTTAAAAACTGCAGGTTCTCCCACACAAGCATGCACCTCCATCCTCATAGTTTGAAAAACTATATAGTATGTATCTTCCCACTATTCAGCCTCACATGGTTAGAAGTAACCATGTGACTTTCCCCACAAGGTTTCTACTAATCGTGTGGTTTGTCATTTTCTTCCAAAAAGTTGGGTGTTGGGCTTCAAACAAGCCCTGGACACCCCCGATACACCCATGACCTCAAAGGGTAATTACATTAGGCCATAACTAAGTATTTAAACTGAAAATTGAAAAAAATAAAAAGATTACATACATCAAGAAATAATTGGGTTATTACAGTAGTTGCATGCTTAGAGTGAGGTTATATAGGCCATGCATAGGGAGCAGGAAGAGCTTCATCGATAGCACTAGCAACAGCAGGATGATATGTGACGATGGTAGGACTAGTATCATGATCTGATGATGGAGTACATGTAAAGGCTGGCTTAGGGTGTAGGGATGGATTTCCCTCCCCCTCCCCTTCCAGATGACCCTCCCCCTTCCCATCCCCCTCCACGGTGATTGATAAATTATCTGCACATTAATTATGTTAAAATTTTAATGAAAATATTTTTTGTAATATTTTTATTATTTTAGATGTTTATAATCTTATTTATTACATTTTTTAAAATTATTTTGATATTTTTATATTTTTTTATATTTTTTGTTTTTCATTTTTTTTAAACTTATTTGTTATGGGTTGTAGTCCCATCGCAAATAATTTTTTGTGACAAGTCACTTGACCTGTCCTAATGATTAAGTAAACAATCTGATAAAAAACTATTTACGATGGACTTCCCTCCCATCGCAAAAAGATAGTTTTTATGATGATCCATTGCAAAAACTATATTTTATCGCACCATTTTCGAAAATGGATTATTTTTTACAAGACATCATTGCAAATAATCCATTTTTTAGTTGTGTTCTGTAAATAATGACTTCTATACATGTTGATGTTTCCAATCATGAGGAATAACGGGTTTTTAAACATGTTGATGCTCCCAATGCAGAGGAACAACAAGTTTATGCACATGTTGATGCTACAAATCCATAGAAACAACATATTGATGGTGTTAAAGCTGAGAAAATGGAAGACGGTGAACATAATGTGCCCCAAAAAAAATAAGAGTGTCATAGTGTAATGGTTTTAACAAAAATTATTAAGACGATAAATAATGGCATCAAATTCGAGGTTGGATAGAATGCACATGACCATCCTATTAACCTTGACAAGGTCATGTTTAGTAGTTACATTAGGATCACAACTCAAATTCACATTCCAATTGATGTAAATATGTGGCACAATGTTGTGATCATTCTTAATACACTAATTTGGGAAGATATTAGGGTAACATTATGATATATTTTATTTATTTTACTAAAAAAATCATGAAACATTGACTTACTCTTCATTATACCTTACAGATTACATTTATACTATATGAGTATCAAATGAAATTTGTATTAATTCTCACTGGAAAGGCTCGTAGAGGTTTTTAGACAATTCTTATGAACTATCATCTTAGATATACTGAAGGGAAGATAAAATTTCACCCACCATAGATGCATGCACACCTTCTAAACCAAAACACATGCAATGATTTTATTATTCGTTATGAGGAGACAAATTTTCAAGTGTATTGTGATTGGTAATACATTGTTTTACAATATGTGTATTAATTTATTCGATTAATAATGGTTAATTTATGAAATAGTAACTGAGTTTTAAAAATAATTAGCATACAACAAAACCTACTTACCCCTACCATAAAGAAAGGATGGAGTATGCTTCACTTGAAATAAAATGGTATGTATTTTAAATATACAGTAATACTTTTATGTGACATGAAACAACAAAATAATTATGTTCCTTTGTTTATATATAGATTGAGGAATAAAAATACAAAGACACTTCCATCCCACATAAAGTTCTATGGAAGGAGGCACGTGTAAATAAATATGGGGTACTAATAGATGAAAACACACAAAAATTATAGGAATCATGTGTAAGTGTGACATGATAAAAAATTATTCTTTAAATCATTATTACATAATAATGATTGGTTATTTTCCTATATTTTTCCATATTAGACATAGGAATCATCATTAGTTGTACCCAATGAATGACTATTATCAGTGGCCTTGAAGCGATCATAACAATATTGTCACGTCAGAGGTATGGGTTTTGGGGTGT
The DNA here is from genome assembly GCA_963277665.1 of Viscum album. Taxonomy (NCBI): domain Eukaryota; kingdom Viridiplantae; phylum Streptophyta; class Magnoliopsida; order Santalales; family Viscaceae; genus Viscum; species Viscum album. Next base: position 119,839,555 of record OY728141.1, read on the forward strand.
CACCCCAAACATTTTTTGAGAAAAGAAATTAATAGGGAGATAAAGATAAGAAAATGGGTGAGATGTAGGCACAGTTAGCTACTTTAGAATAATAACTTAATTGGAAATCTTAGTTGTTAGAAAATGTTATGGGAAAGAATCAAACAGAAGAAACAACACATCAACAACCACTACATGAAGATCCCTTCCCACCCCCACCATATTTGAGTTGAGTCATTACCCTCAAAGGGTTTCCTAACAAAATGCAATAAATTTTTCATAACTATTTCTTTGAAATTAAATTCAAGCAGAAACTGATACCTTCCCTGTACTGATATTCTATAGGGTAAAAATTATTGTGATTTATATCTATCAGAACCCACCCATCACCTTATTGTGAGGGGTACAGTGTAAAATATCCAAGGATATATTCTACACAAAAAACAACTTCCAATAGGTCGTTTGAGAGTGGGGATTCATGTAGCTCATGAAATGAGCTCTAAGTTTAACAACCTGATATTTTTATGAGATGGATTTTTTTAATTTATTTGATGTCTTATGTTGTACGCTACACCAAGATAAGATTGCGCTATACGTAACACTGACTTAGCTTGCGGTATACACAACACTATGTTTGGTTTGTGTTACACACAATTTTAATTTCTTTTGATAGAATTCATTTCATGCAGGACCGATTATAAGTTAAAAACTAGATATTATAACCTATTCATTATAATGGCGGGTATGAATAGTATTAACTTTCTTCTGAAAAAACTATTTAAATGCAAATAAGTGAGTCTATAAAATAATAATCACTCTTGCTGGATTTTATTAAGGAAAATTATATGTAATATATTCAATATAATGTTTAAAATTCATCTTATATATTTTATAAACATGATATAAAAACAAATTCAATTTTTTGGAAAAAAGAATTATTTTTCAAAAAAATGTAGTTTTGCAATTTTTGATGGCACGCCCATTTTAAATCTAGTTTTTGACAATTTTTTATATTAAATTTGAAAAACTAAACTTATAATTTTAATTAATAATATAAAATTTTACTTTGGTTTAATTTTTGGTATTTTTCTGATAAGTTTCATTTTTTGATGAATAGTGAAAATACTGATTTTTATTGAAAACTTTATTTTCTTTTAAAGTCATTACATAGTAAAATTATGTTTTGGATTAGTTTGAAATTTTAATTAGTTAATTTTTATCTAATTATGGGTTTTTAAAATGATTTTATGCATTAATTTATTATAAAAACATTTTCCATTTAAAAATGGGTGTTTTTTCAAAAAGAACAATTTTTCATGACATTTTAACAATTTTATTTCAAATTTAATTCTGAAACTTCTATGTTTTGAAATTTAAAAAATTGATGTCAAATTTGGATTCAGGATTTTAAAATTTTTTAAGTATTTCCCTTTTATTTTTGACCAATATGAAAAGTAATCATGGTAAATTTTGTTACGATAGTAAAAGGTAAATTAGGTAATTAATGTTAAAAATAAAATTATAATGACTATAAAATGACCAAAACAAATGAAAAAAAATTATTTAATGAATTTAATTCTATCCTTAATACTTAAGGATCTAAATTATATCATTTAATGGACACTTATCCATGAAAATTCCTTAAATAATATTAAAATCAAAGAAAGACACAAAGTGTCATTTTCTTTGCCTTTAATATCTATTATGTGTCCACATGTGGAAAAAATGGCGGTATCAATGAATATAAATGGTAATTTTTAACTTAATAAACATATGTTTTTAATATAAATTTATTTTTGACTTTTTGGGGCCATTTTGGACATATTATTGTATTTATAATATTTTATTTAATGAAAATTTAAAGATTTCACTTTCATGTTCTAAATAATATATTATTTTCAAAATAAGGTTATTCGGAATATAAATTCGACTATAAATACTCATTTGAAATATAAAATATTTTTATTTATCATGGTAATTTATTTGTAATTTTTAGAAAATAAATAATTACCTTAAAGGTTTATATATTGATGATGTAGAAATTATTTAATTGATGAAAAATCAATAAAGTGATTTTTATTAAAATTATAATAACCATTAAAAGACACAAAATCTTGACCAAATATTATTGGTAGTGTATATATCAACCATAATCATCCAAGTCTAGAGTTATGGACAATTTTAATCCTTATAGGAGAGATTATAACACTTATATTATTTTATTTAAAGTAATGTTAAACTTGTCACATTTATTTTTTAATAAGTATAGAATTTTTAATGATTGATTTTCCAAAAGATATATTTGACTAAAATTATTATACTGAAATATAGTAGATTTATATTCAACATAGTATTTTATTTTTAATTTTTACCCAAAAAATAATTATATTAAATAATTACACAATATTGATGTAGTAATTATTTTATTAATGGAAATATCAAATTAATGTTATTAAAAATATTAAAATAAATATAATTTGAGATAATTAATATGTTCTATGAATTTTATAGATTACCTAGACGCCATAGGGATATAATAAAATATATTTTTTTGAGGATAACATTTTATCTTTATGTTTTAAAAAATCTAAGAATTGAATAGTGTCAAAATTGACACTTTTGTTGTTTTTTCAAAATAATATTTTATTAAACTATTTAAAAATAATAATACATATTTAAAAATAAAAAAAAATAATATGACATAAAAAATTATAAACTATTCATTTATGGTTTATTTGACATAAAATAATCAAAATTAAAAACTTTTAATATTGAAAAAGTTGTTACCTTAGTAAAAATTAAAAATATATAATTAAGGAATAATTAAAAAGATAAGGTTTAAATTTGCATCAAAACTTGTCTAAATTTTATTGGTTAATGAGATTACAATATTATAATATATTATCTTCGAATATATCTCAATTTTTAGGTATTTTTATTGATTTTAAAATTATTATAGAGTAATAGTTTTAGAAATTCCAAAAGTGTCTCTCGCCTCAATTATAAAAGGGAACCTCCGCCCACATCTCTTCACTTCAATTTGAGAATTCAAGATCAGTAATCCCCTGACCATTTCCCTTATAAACCTCCATAATTACATTATTTAGGTTCTTGTATTCTCAAAAAACCAACCCTAGTTCTTTAAGAGGTGATTTAGAGGGAGCACGTCGAAGAAGTGGTAATCTCCTCTACCGATTCTTTCAAATTATTTCTTCTTCTACTTCCTATTAATGAGTTTTTTTCATTATAAATTAATGATTCCAGTATAAATTTTATAATAATATGTTATTAAGATTATGTGACAACAATATTATACCTTCTATCCATCATATGAAAAACAAAATCACTACGAGTGCGTACATACGGCTTGCCGTCTCCACGTCGTGGTGTAATCTATTTTCCACCACCACTTGACTTGGATGGGTATAAGGATGGAAATAATAACTATATATGATTATTATAACAAGTTTTTTGTTATGTAATAATATATATACCATCAACTTAGATATCATTTCATAATTAATGGGATGATATCATCGCTCATGCGTATGTATGGCCTACCGTCTCCACGATTCGATGTGAATCATTCTACATGATATACATTAAAAATGATTATATAATTGTAAATAATGAATAAATATGGTATATATTATTCCCATATAATTTTTTAATGATTTTACTATGACCTAAGAAGGGTAATCATAGCTTATTCGATAAAACATGCATAAGAACATAAAGTACTTAATACCCGAATAACGAGTAACAATGAAATGTTACTAACCAACGGATGATAATATGATCAAATATGATACCATAAAAATGAATATGATTCTGTAATAAGTCAATGGAATTATTTAAATAATTATACAAGAGTTTCATATATATACAGAGGAAATCAGACCAAAGGTAAGGGATTATTTTGTCACACTTTTGTTTATGTGGGACATATGCCTTATACACTGCCTATTTCTATTGAGTAGTGTTTATGATGCCCATGAATTTTTTTATGATTATTATTATAAATTTTAAGATATACATATAATTTTATTTATTTTATGATTCATATGATTCGACTTATTATAATTGGTAAGGGATAATTTCACAATCTCATTATTATTCGAGATTATTTATGTGTAAGTATTTACTAGGGTTTATTTGTCATCCATATCTGTGTTTTCTAAAAATAAATTCATAAAATGTTTTACTATTATCCTATGGATTTTTAAATACATTTTTACCCATTTTTTACTTTTTACTACATGGTTTAGAAGAAATATTTCTTTCATTTTTCATATGATGTACTTTTTGACTTTCTGAAAAAAGTACGAGAAGAATGTTTTTTTAACTTATACAGAAAGAACGTATTTTGATGCTTTATTAATGTATTATTTACTTGAGTATTCCTTTAAAAGTTTTTAATTTTATTTTCAACTAAATTATTTTCTTTTAAAATCGCGTGGTGTTTTAAGAAAATAAAATTTTTTTGAAGAAGAAAGGATATTTCCCTCAAAAATTAATTTCAGGTATTTTATCAAAATTATTTTCTATCTAAGATGAAATTATTTATGTAGCACCCCCGGTTTTTGGTAATTAACCCTTGTTTTATTCTTTTTAATTACATGAATCATATGATAAATGATTGGGGAAAGTTTGGAGACTTTTAAAGCATAAAAGAGAAAAATGTGGGCACGCACGGGCTACGCACAGTTTTCCCAAACTATGCAAAATCCATGCTGGTGTGGTCACTTTGGACAGAGGAGACCGCACGGTGTGTGCATGGTTTGGGAAAACCGTGCGAGGAGGCCATGCAGATTGCCCCTTCCAAGCAGTGACTACCACACGGTTAGCACACGGTTTGCCTAACCGTGCAAACTAACCGTGCGCGAAGTCAACTTAGATCCTATTTTTAAGGATCTAATCTGTTTTATCCTTAAACCCACTCTTTTTTTCTCCTAGATATCCCTAACTCGGGATTTCTCTCTCGTGAAGGTGGTAAAACACTTACCAAGAATTTTGGAAGTGATCCGGAGGTTTGACTTGGCGTTTAGGGGTCGGTTGATCGAGGTAAGTATCATTTCCTTTAGTTTTCTTAGATCTCCCTCTTCCCTCTTGATGGATCCTTATATCTAATCCCAAGGTGGGTAGATATAAGGTAGTGGATGACCTTTAAGTCAGGTTTTGGTCTGGTTGGTGATAGGGGAAGGAATCTAAGGAGGTTTCGTGGTGTTTCGACCCGGTTCTTGGTTGGTTTCGCCTATTATGTTGAGATAGGTGGCTTCACTCCTGATTCCTCTTTCTTAGAACTTGAAGGCTTAGTTTCAAATTGTTTTCCTTGATTGAAATGGTTTGTTTATTTGTTATGAAAGAATTATTGAAACCCCTTTTTAGTAACGGTTGATAGAAATTGTGTGTTTTGGAAAGTGGTTGTTGAAGTAAATTTAAAATGGTGATTTTAAATTGGATATGGTTTTGCTGCTTGAAAGAAATGGTTTTCAATAAAAGGGTGATGCTTTATTGAAAGGTTTTAAACACACGTGGTTTTGGGCATAGATTTTCATGGGTTGTGGTGTGTGTTCATGTGCATTGGGATGGATAAGGGCAAGAAGTACCCCCATCAAAAGTTAGGATGGATAAGGTCGTGAAGTACCCCCGTCAAGGTAGTCCACTAAGTGATAGCTTAGTGGAAGGATAACTCACCACTCACGAGTATAGGGAGGTCTAGGTTGCATGCATGGTTGGTTGTGTGGATTAGTGGAATGGAATGAATGTGCCAAATGGAAATGGAAATTTGATTGGAAACTTTGCTTGGTTGCTTTTCATGAGAAAGATGGTGTATGTTGGGAAATGGTTTTGATATGGGACTTTTTATATTATGAACTGTTTTGGAATTGTTTTATATAAATGTGCTAACATGTTTTATCCTAGATGCATGGGTTGGGAAGTAATCAGGGTAAACCTAATGATTTTTATTACTCATCCCCTGCTTTGGCACATTGGCGCTTTTGCAGATGTCATGTACCGGGATGTTGGCATAGATAAAGTGTTTCATACTGCTTCGTGATACTTGGGCTGGTTCGTGATGTTGGAGCTTAGAGCTTGTGAAGCATGGAGTTGGGTTGTTGTCTTTTGGTCTTTGAGTTTGTCTTTCTGTTGTTTACTCTGATGTTTTAGTATTGGTTTCCACTGTGGTACTCTTGGTTGTTTTATGATAAAATAAATGGTTGAGTTGTTTTAGCTTTTATCATGAATCTTTTAGTTGTTGGTTTGGTTATGTATGTTGGTTCTATGGATGTTCAAAAAGGGTAAATCGTACCCCACTTGTTTTGAAACCCTTCGGCATTTATTTCCAGCCTTTGGTGCCTTGGGGATGTCACTTAAGGCCTAGTAATGACTCGTTGATCTCTCAAGCCAATGGGAATTGGCAGGTCATTACAATTTAATAAATATATGATTCAATTATACAATCCATATTATTCCTATGGTTTGATTATTTTTATGATGTAAGACTATTTATAAAATCCATTTTTCTTTCATGAATTATGTTACAATGGAATAATGTTTAAAAAACCCATTTTATTCATTGGGATATGCTTTGATGAATGATTTATTTTTTTGTGGAACATGTAAAAATGATTTCATTATATGATGTGTGGGACCTATATCTCCCTCTAATACATTGGTTAATGATGGATAACTCATGAGGTGTATATGTTATGTGTGAACCTGATTTCATGTTCACAATTCTATGCATGAACCTAGTTTTCATGTCCATAATTTTATGAGTGGACCTGGTTTCCATGTCCATATGTTTATGCAAGGGCCTGATTTCATGTCCTCAATTTAATGAGTGAAACTGTTACTATTTATACATGTTCACAAAGTTACATGTTTATGTGTATTCTAGGATTTCATGTCTTATGTTAATGTTATGATCTCATGGATTATGTTCATTTATTTCTTTATGATTCATGTTTTATGAACTACCAATATTTATTCCATGATTTTTGATATGCAGGGTGTGATCTTATATTTTCACGATCATGTTCTCATACCCTTATTTTCATGATATGCCTACATATTTCCTTTTTATTCCCTTACTAAGCATTTAAGCTCACCCCTTTTTATGTTTTATTTTCCCCAGGATATAAAGAATGATTTTAGGTAGGAAAGCTAAAGGGGAGTATTTTTATAGAAGATGTTGAAGATCTTTCACCAAATTATAATAATGTGTTTCAAGTTTCCAAAGGAACTAAACTAATACGGTATTAGGACATCTTTTTGTTTAATTTATTAAGTATTTTGTAAAATTAATGTAATGTTCATGTACATCAAGATTGGGTTATTACAATTGGTATCAAAGCGAAGGTTTAGTTAACCTTTGGAAACTAGGATAAGAAAACTTTAGTGATATCACTATAGATATTTCTAAGGATATTTCTAGGGATTTATTAATGATAAGTCTAAGTATAGGTTAAAATCCTAGAGTTTTTGTGATAATCATGAATAACCTATGATTAAACCTAAGATATCATAGATTGAAATATTATAAGTAATTTACCTTACTTATGTGTTTTTAATCTCTAATATGTATTTATCACACTTTACTTTCCGGTCTTAGCCAATATCTAGAACTAGATAGAACATATTTAACCTTGAATGTTTTAGATGTGGAAAGTATGGGAATTTTAAAAACTTATTTCCTAAGTGTAAATATCATTAAGAGAATCATGAAGGTGGTATGAGTATTGGTTATACTACTGAGGATAAAGAGATTGTGAAAGTTATGTGATATTATTTCAGTATTGTTTACCTTAAACATAAGAATCATGATTAGATTAAGGTTGAGGAACCTTAAAGTATGATTCATATTTTTTTAGGAAAGACTAAGATGATAGATCATGAGTAATGGTTTAAGAATAATGTTGGATGATTGAGGTGTATATGTTTCGGAATTCAAGGATTATGTTATATGAATTGTGAAATATAAGTGTTTTCACTATAAGTTTTTCATTAAGGATTGGAAAGGATATGATGAATAGTTATAAGGACCTAGAAAATTTATTTAAGGGTAAGGTGATATACTTGGAGAACACGTGATTAAGGGAAAGATAACCCTTGATATATCCCTTATGTTAAGATAATTATGTTTGGATAAAGATATGTTGTATTTGAATAAGTAAATTGAATGATGCTAGTTTCTTGGGAACTAATTGTGGATTTGTTAACAAGAGGGTTATGCTATCATGGATGAAGTATACAACTTGTTGGGACTTAAGGAATATATCCAATAAGTTTTGGAATAATGAAACGTGAATGTTTTCAAAAAGGATATATGGTAATTCAAGTTATTACCATGACTCAAGAGAATACACGATGAAGGTGTTAACATGTTTGGAATGTGACCAATAAGTGATACCTCATGATATATGGGGGATAGATGTTAATCTGAGTTAGTGAACCTTTTTCTAAAGTTTTATATTTTCATATTTTATAAGGAGTGTAAGGTTCTCAATTTATGGAATGTTTAAGTTAAGTTATGGCTAAAGTTTATTAGAATAAATAATTATCTCACCATAGGAGGACTTACACATATTTGATTACTTGTGCTAACATTTTTGTTTGTGATAAAGATAGAAGGAATGACATATTATTCTATTTATGGATGGCATAACATTGTAGGAATTAAAAATTCAACTTCATTTCTTTAAATAAGATATGAAGTGGAAATTGTTCAACACACGACCAATGGTGATATTGTACCAAAATAAAGTAAGTATATATTCTCATGCAGAATATTAAACATTAGGAAAAGGGATAGTGGTGTAAAAGGGTGTCCTATTATCATCATTTTGTATGATATCAATGAACTCTTTCATGATTCTTTAGTTTATGGTTTTGCGATTGATAAATTTCTATGGATCACCCACTTTCTTGTGATCAGTGATCTTTATCAATCTTTATGATTATTTACTTTTTTCCTCCGTGCCCAAATCTTCAGCTATGTTCTCCTACGTAGAGACCTATTTATAATTTGATTTGTATAACTATTATTTTCCAACTATTCCTTTTTAAAAGGGAGTTTTAGACTTCATTTTTACGATGTGGGTTTCTATGAAATAAACTCCCTTGTATTAATCCTTCTATAACCCAGACAAATTTTGAGTGAAAAATTCATTTTAAGGGGGGTAAAATTTAACAGCCCAATATTTTTATGAGATATATATTTTTTAATTCTGTTGATGTCTTATGTTGTACGCTACACCAAGATAAACTTGCGCTATATGCAACACCGACTTAGCTTACGGTATACGCAACATTATGCATGGTTTTTGTTACACACAATTTAAAGTTCTTTTAGCAGAATTAATTTCACACATGACTGATTATAAGTGAACAACTAAATATTATAACCTAGTCATTATAATGGCAGGTATGAATAGTATTAACTTTATTCTGAAAAACTGTTTAAATGAAAATAAGTGAGTCTATAAAATAATAAAATCACTCTTGATGAATTTTATTAATAAAAAATATATTTAATATATTCAATAAAATTTTAAAAAAATTTCTTATATGTTTTATAGACATGATATTAGAACAAATTTAATTTTTTGGATAAAAGAAGTATTTTTCAAAAAAAATATAGTTTTGCCACCTTTTGATGGAGCACCAATTATAAATATAGTTTTTGAAACTTTATTATATTCAATTTTACAAAATAAACTTATTCTTTTAATTTTAAATATAAAAATTTACTTTGTTTTAATTTTTGGTATTTTTCTGGTAAGTTTCATTTTTTGATGAATAGTGAAAATACTGATTTTTATTAAAAACTTTATTTTCTTTTAAAGTCATTACATAGTAAAATTATGTTTTAGATTTGTTTTAAATTTTAATTAGTTAATTTTTACCCAATTATGGGTTTTGAGAATTATTTTATACATGAATTTATTATAAAAATGTTTTCCATTTAAAAAGGGGCATTTTTCGAAAAAAAAATATTTTTCATGATATTTTACCAGTTTTATTTTAAATTTGCTTCTGAAAATTATGTGTTTTGAAGTTTGAAAAATGGATTTCAAATTTGGATTCATTAGGTCCTAATTTGGTAAGTAGGTACCTTTTATTTTTGACCAATGTGAATAGTAACCATGGTAAATTTTGTTACCACGGTAAAGGGTAAATTTGGTAATTTAGGTTAAAAATAAAATTATAATGACTATAAAATGATCAAAACAAATGAAAAAATGTTATTTGATAAATTTAATTCAACAATTAATACTTAAGGATCTAAATTATGTCATTTAATCGACACTTATCAACGAAAATGACTTAAATAATATTTAAATTAAAGAAAGACACAAAGTGTCATTTTCTTTGCCTTTAATAACTATTATGTGTCCACATATGGAAAATGGGGTGGTATAAACGAATATAAATGGTAATTTTTAAATTAATAAATATATTTCCATAATATAAATTTATTTTTGACGTTTTGGGGTCATTTTGGGGATATTATGATATTTAAAATATTTTATTTAATGAAAATTTAATGATCTCATATTCATGTTCTAAATAATAAATCATTTTTAAAATAAGGTTATTCAGAATCTAAATTCAACTATAAATAATTATTTTAAAGCTTTTTTTTGTTATCATGGTAATTTATTTGTAATTTTATGAAAATAAATAATTACCTTAAAGGTTTATATATTGATGAAGTAGGTTTTATTTGATTGATGAAAAATAAATAAATTGATTTTTATTAAAATAATAATAACCATTAAAAGACACAAAAACTTGACCAAATTTTATTGGTAGTGTATATCTAGACTATAATCATCCAAGGTTCTAGTTATGGACCATTTTGAGCCTTATAGGAGAGATAATGACACTTATTTTATTTTATTTAAAGTAATGTTAAACTTGTCACATTCATTTTTTAATAAGTATAAATTTTTTAATGATTCATTTTCTAGAAGATATATTTGACTAAAAGTAATCTACTGAAATATAGTAGATTTATATTCACCAAATTATTTTATTTTTTATTTTTACCCAAACAAATATGTATATTAAATACTTACACAATACAAATGTAGTAATTATTTTATTAAGGAAAATATCAAATTAATGTTATTAAAAATATTAAAATAAATATAATTTGAGCTAATTAATTTTTTCCATGAATTTTTTAGATTACCTAGACCCTATATTGATATAAAAAATATTTTTTTCTTGTATAACATCTTATCTTGGTATTTTTAAAAATCCAAGAATCGAATAGTGTCAAAATTGACACTATTGTCGTTTTGTAAAAATAATATTTTATTAAATTATTTAAAAATCATAATACATATTTAAAAATACAAAATAATAATAATATACTATAAAATATTCTAAATTATTTATTTATGGTTTATTTGACATAAAATAAGCAAAATTAAAAATGTTTAATATTGGAAATGTTGTTACCATAGTAAAAATTAAAATAGAAAATTAAGGATTAATTAAAAAGATAAGGTTTAAATTGACATAAAAAATTGTATAAATTTTATTTTTTGGTGATATTTAAATCTTATCATATATTATATTTTAATATATTTCATTTTTTAGGTATTTATATTGATTTTTAAATTATAAAAAATTAATAGTTTCAGAAATTCCAAAAGTGCCTCTCACCTCAATTATAAAAGGTCACCTACGACCTCACATGTTAACTTAAGTTTGACACTTTATTCTTAGTCATCCCCTGACCATTTACATTATAAACTTCTCTAATTACATTTTTGAGGCTCTGGTCTTCTCAAAATACCAACTCTATTGCTTTAAGAGGTGATTTAGTGGGAGCACTTCGAAGAAGTGGTAATCTCCTCTACCGATTCTTTCAAATTATTTCTTATTATACTTCCTATTAATGAGTGGTTTCCATTATAAATTAATGAATCCAGTATCACTTGTATACTTATATGTTATTAAGATTATGTAATAACCATATTTCACCTTCTATCCATCCTACGAAAAATGAAATCACCACGAGTGTGTACGTACGGCTTACCGTCTTCACATCGTGGTGTAATCTTTTTTTCACCACCACTTGACTTGGATGGATATAATAATGTAAATAATAACTATATATTATTATTATAACAATTTATTTATTTTTTAACAATATATATACCATCCACTTTGATACTATTTTATAATTAAGGGGGTGATATCATCGCTCGTGCGTACGTATGGCCTACCGTCTCCACGATGCGATGTGATTCATTCTACATGATATCTATTAAAACATGATTATATAAATGTAAGGAATGAATATATATGGTATATATTATGTCCATGTCATTTTTTAATCATGTAACTATGACCTAATAAGTATAACCATGGCTTATTCAAAAAAACATGGATAAGAACATAAAGTAGTTAATACCCGAATAATGAGTAACAATGAAATGTTTATGACCAACGGATTATAATATGATTATATATGATATCATAAAAATGACTATGATTCTGTAATAAGTCAATTACATTATTTAAATCATTATATATGAGGTTCGGATACATACAAAGTAAATCGGACCTAAAGTAATGGATTATTTTATCTCACTTTTGTTTCTATGGGACATATGTCTTATATACTGCCTATTTATCTTGAGTGGTGTTTATGCTGCCCATGTATGTTTTTATGATTATTATTATAAATTTTACAATATACATATAATTTTTTTAATTTTATGCGGCATACTATTTGACTGATTATAATTGGTAAGAGATTATTTCACAATCTCATTATTATTTGAGATTGTTTATACGTAAGTATTTTCTGGGGTTTATTTATCATCCATATTTGTGTTTTCTAAAAATTACTTCATAAAATGTTTTACTATTCTCCTATGGACGTTTAAAGTAATTTTTACCTATTTTTTACTTTTTACTACATGGTTTAGAAGGAATATTTCTTTTGTTTTCCATACAAGGTACTTTTTGACTTTCCAACAAAAGTATGAGAAGAATGTTTTTTTAACTTATATGGCATGAATATATTTTGACACTTTCTTAACATCTTATTTCCTTGAGGATTACCTTACAAGTTTTCAAGGTTATTTTCAAATAAATTCTTTTCTTTTAAAATCACATGGTGTTTTAATAAAAGAAAACATTTTTGAATAAGAAAGGATATTTCCCTCAAGAATTAATTTCAATTGTTTTATCAAAATTATTTTCCATCTAAGATAAAATTATTTAATAAAGATATGATTCAATTATAATATAATTATTATTCCTATGGTTTAATTATGTTTATGATGGAATGATATTTATTAAATCCATTTGTCTTTCATGAATTATGTTACAATGGAATGATATTTAAAAACCCATTTTATTCCTTAGGATATTCTTTGATGGATGATTTATGTTTTTTTGGCACAATAATAATGATTTCATTATGTGAAGGGTGGGACCTATATCTCCCTACAATGCATTGGGTAATTATGTATAACTCATGAGGTATATATGTTATGCATGAACCTAATTTAATGTTCACAATTCTATGTCTGGACCTGGTTTTCATGTCCATAATTTTATAAGTGGAGTTGGTTTCCATATCCATATGTTTATGAAGGGGCTTGATTTCATGTCCTTGATTTAATGATTAAACATGTTACTATTTATACATGTTTACAAAGTTATATTTTTATGTGTATCCTAGGATTTCATGTCTTATGTTAATGTTATGATCTCATCGATTATGTTCATTTATTTCTTTATGATTCATTTCTTATAAACTGCCAATATTTATTCCATGATTTTTGATATTTAGGGTATGATATTATATTTTCACGATCATGTTATCATAACCTTATTTTCATGATATTCCTACATATTTACTTTTTATACCCTTACTGAGCATCTGATCTCATCCCTTTTTATGTTTTATTTTCCCTGGGATATAAAGAACAGTTTTAGGTAGGAAAAATAAAAGGGAATATTTTTATGGAAGATGTTGAAGATCTTTCACCAAATTAAAATAATGTGTTCCAAGTTTCTAAAGGAACTAAACTAATATGGTATTTGGGTGTCTAATTTTTTAATTTATTATGTATTCCACAAAATTAATGTAATGTCCATGTACATTAAGCTTGGGTCATTATAGTTGGTATCAGAGCGAAGTTTTAGTTAACCTTTGGAAACTAGGATATGAAAACTTTAGTGATATCCCTAGAGATATTTATAAGGATATTTCTAGGTATGTCCTAATGATAAGTCTAAGTATAGGTTAAAATTCTAGATTTTTTGTAATAATTATGAATAACCTAGGATTAAACCTAAGATATCATATATTGAAATATTATAAGTAATTTACCTTATTTATTTGTTTTTAATCTCTGATATGTATTTCTCACACTATGATTTCTAGTCTTAGTCAATAGCCATAATTATATAGAACATAGTTAACCTTGGATGTTTCAGATGTGGAGAGTATGGGAATTATGAAAACCGATTTACTAAGTGGAAATCTCATAAAGAGAATCATAAAGGTGGTACAAGTAATGGTTATACTGCTGAGGATAAAGAGATTGTGAAAGGTATGTGATGTTCTTCCAGTACTGTTTACCTTAAACATAAGAAGCATGATTAGATTAAGGTTGAGGAACCTTAAATAATGATTCATATTTTTTTAGGAAATAATAAGATGATGGATCTTGAGTAATGGTTTAAGAATAAAGTTAGATGATTGAGGTGTATATGTTTCAGAATTCAAGGATTATGTTATATGAATCGTGAAATATATAAGTGTTTTTAGTATAATTTTTTCATTAAGGATTGGAAAAGATATGATGAAAAGTTATAAGGACCTAGAAAAGTTATTTAAGGGTAAGGTTATATACTTTGAGAACACATGATTACGGGAAAGATAACCCTCAATATGTCCCTTATGTTAAGATAATGATGTTTGGATAAAGATATGTTGAATTTAAATAAGTAAATTGGATGATTCTAGTTTCTTGGGAACTAATTATGGATTTGTTGACAAGTGTGTTATGGTATCATGGAATAAGTATACAACTTTTTGGGACTTAAGGAATATATCCAATAAGTTT
Source organism: Viscum album (assembly GCA_963277665.1). NCBI lineage: Eukaryota > Viridiplantae > Streptophyta > Magnoliopsida > Santalales > Viscaceae > Viscum > Viscum album. Next base: position 119,854,644 of record OY728141.1, read on the forward strand.
TGGAATAATAAAATATGCATGTTTTCAAAAAGGATATATTATACTTCAGGTTATTACCATGACTCAAGAGAATACATGATGAAGGTGTTAACATGTTTGGAATGTGACCAGAAAGAGATACCTCATGATATATGGGGGATAATTGTTAAGCTGAGTTAGTGAACATTTTTCTAAAGTTTTGGATTTTCAGCTTTCAGAAGGATTGTAAGGTTCTCAATTTATGGAGCGTTTAAATTAAACTATGGTTGAAGTTTGTTAGAATAAATAATTATCTCACCATAGGTGGACTTATGTATATTTGATTACTTATGATAACATTTTTGTTGTGATAAAGATAGATAGAATGACCTATCATTCTATTTATGGATGGCATAACACTTTAGTAATGACAAATTAAACTTCATTTCTTTGAATAAGATATGAAGTGGAAATTGTTCAATGCACGACCAACAGTTAGATTGTAACGAAATCAAGTAAGTATATATTCTCATGAAAATTATTCAACATTAGTAAAAGGGATCGTGATGTAAAAAGGTGTCATATTATCATCATTTTTTATGATATCAATAACCTCTTTCATGATTTTTTTAGTTTATAGTTTTTTTATTGATAACTTTCTCTGGATCACCCACTTCCTTATGATCAGTGATATTTATCAATATCTGTGATTATTTATGTTTTTCCTCCATACACAAATCTTCACCTATGTTCTCATACGTAGATACCTAGTTATTATTTACTTTGGATAAGTGTTATTTTCTAACTACTCCTTTTTAAAAGGGAGTTTTAAACTTCATTTTTATGATGTGTATTTCTACGAAATAAACTCCCTTGTATTAATCCTTCTATAACCCAGATGAATTTTTAGGGTGAAATTCATTTTAAGGGGGGTAGAATGTAACAACCTGATATTTTTATGAGATATTTTTTTTTTAATTTCATTGATGTCTTATGTTTTATGCTACACCAAGATAATCTTGTGTTATACACAACACTGACTTAGCTTGCAGTATACGCAACACTATGATTAGTTTTTGTTACACACAATTTCAAGTTCTGTTGATATAATTCATTTCACACAAGACCAATTATAATTTAACAACTAAATATTATCACCTAGTCATTATAATGGAGGGTATGAATAATATTAACTTTCTTCTGAAAAACTATTTAAATGTAAATAAGCGAGTCTATAAAATAATAAAATCACTCTTGATGGATTTTATTAATGAAAAATATATGTAATATATTCAATCAAATGTTAAAAATTCATATTATATGTTTTATAAACATGATATAAGAATAAATTCAATTTTTTGGATAAAAGAAGTATTTTTCAAAAAAATGCAATTTTGTCACCTTTTGATGGAACGCCCATTTTAAATCTAGTTTTAGAATATTTTTATATTAAATTTTACAAAATAAACTTCTTATTTTAATTCTTAATATAAAAATTTACTTTGGTTGAATTTTTGTTATTTTTATGATAAGTTTCATTTTTTGATGAATAGTGAAAATACTGATTTTTATTGAAAACTTTATTTTCTTTTAAAGTCATTACATAGAAAAATTATGTTTTGGATTAGTTTTAAATTTTAATTAGTTAATTTTTATTCAATTATGGGTTTTGAAAATTATTTTATACATTAATTTATTATAAAAACATTTTCTATTTAAAAGGGGGCATTTTTCTAAAAAAACTATTTTTCGTGACATTTTACCGGTTTTATTTTAAATTTAATTCTTCAACTTCTGTGTTTTGAAATTTGAAAAATGGATGTTAAATTTGGATTCATTATGTCTAAATTTGGTAAGTATTTCCCTTTTATTTTTTAACAATATGAATAGTAACCATGGTAAATTTTGTTAGCACTGTAAAGGGTAAATTAGGTAATTTAGGTTAAAAATAAAATTATAATGACTATAAAATGACCAAAACAAATGAAAAAAATTTATTTGATGAATTTAATTCTACCCTTAATACTTAAGGATATAAATTATTCCATTTAATGGACACTTTCCCATGAAATGACATAAATAATATTTAAATCAAAGAAAGACACAAAGTGTCGTTTTCTTTATCTTTAATATCTATTATGTGTTCATATATGAAAAAAAAGGTGGTATCAATAAATATAAATGGTACTGTTTAACATAATAAACATATTTCCATAATATAAATTTATTTTTGACGTTTAGGGCCCATTTTGGAGATATTATGGTATTTATAATATTTTATTTAATGAAAATTTAAAGATGTCACATTCATGTTCTAAATAATATATCATTTTTAAAATAAGATTATTCAGAATAAAAATTCAACTATAAATACTCATTTGAAATATAAAATGTTTTTCTTTATCATGGTAATTTATTTTTAATTTTTAGGAAATAAATAATTACCTTAAAATTTTATATATTGATGATTTATAAATTATTTAATTGATGACAAATCAATAAACTAATTTTTATTAAAATGATAATAACCATTAAAAGAAACAAAAACTTGAAAAATATTATTTTTAGTGTATATATCGACCATAATCATCAAAGTGTAAAGTTATGAACCATTTGGAGCCTTATAGGAGATATTATGACACTTATATTATTTTATTTAAAGTAATGTTAAACGTGTCACATTCATTTTTTGATAAGTATAACATTTTTAATGATTGATTTTACAAAATATATATTTTAATAAAAAATTTCTAATGAAATATAGTAGATTTATATTCACAATTTTATTTTAATTTTAATTTTTACCCAACAAATAAGTATATTAAATAATTACACAATACTGATGTAGTAATTATTTTATTAACGGAAATATCAAATTAATGTTATTAAAAATGTTAAAATAAATATAATTTGAGATAATTAATATGTTCTGTGAATTTTATAAATAACCTAGACACCATATGTATATAATAATATATTTATTTATATTATAACATTTTATCTTGATATTTTTAAAAATCCAAGAATTGAATAGTGTCAAATTGACACTATTGTTATTTTGTCAAAATAATATTTTATTAAATTATTTAAAAATCATAATACATATTTGAAAATACCAAATAATTATAATATTATATAAAATATTCTAAATTATTCATTTATGGTTTATTTTACATAAAATAATCAAAATTAAAAACTTTTAACATTGGACAAGTTGTTACCTTGGTAAAAATTAAAATGGATAATTAAGTATTAATTAAAAGGATAAGGTTTAAATTTACATCAAAACTTATATAAATTTTATTTGTTAATGATATTATAATATTATAATATCTTATCTTCTAATATATCTCATTTTGGATATATTTTTTATTTATTTTTAAAATATTATAAATTAATAGTTTTAGAAATTCTAAAAGTTCCCTCATCTCAATTATAAAAGGTCACCTACACCCTCACCTCTTCACTTCAATTTGAGCATTAAATATCATCCATCCCCTTCCCATATCCATTATAAACCTCCATAATTACATTTTTGAAGTTCTGGTGTTATCAAAATACCAACCCTAGTGATTTAATATGTGATTTTGAGGGAGCACGTCGAAGAAGATGTAATATGCTCTACCGATTCTTTCAAATTATTTCTTCCTCTATTTCCTCTTCATGAGTTGTTTTCATTATAAATTAATGACTCTAGTATAAATTTTATACTGAAATATTATTAAGATTATTGAACAACCATATCTCACCTTCTATCCATCCTACGAAAAATGAAATCACCACGAGTGTGTACGTACGGCTTACTGTCTCCATGTCGTGTTGTAATCTATTTTTCACCACCAATTCACTTGTATGGATATAATTATGGAAATAATAACTATATATTATTATTATAACATGTTATTTATTATGTAACAATATATATACCATACACTTCGACACCATTTCATAATTAAGGGGATGATATCATCACTCGTGCATACGTACGGCCTACCATCTTCACGATGCGATGTGATTAATTCTACATGATATCAATTAAAACATGATTATATAAATTTAAATAATGAATACATATGGTATATATTATTTCCCTATCGTTTTTAATGATGTAACTATTACCATAGAAGGATAATCAAAGCTTATTTGACAAAACATGTATAAGAACATAAAGTAGTTAATACCCGAATAACGAGTAATAATGAAATGCTACTAACCAACAGATGATAATATGATCATATATGATATCATAAAAATGAATATGATTATATAATAAGTCAATGACATTATTTAAATCATTATATAGGAGGTTCAAATACATGCAAAGGAAATCAGACCTAAGGTAAGGGATTATTTTGTCTCACTTTTTGTTTATGTGGGGCATATGCCTTATACACCACCTATTTCTCTTGAGTGGTGTTTATGCTACCCATGAATGTTTTTATGATTCCTATTATGAGGTTTAATATATTCATATAATTTTATTTATTTTATGAGGTATTTGATTTGACTGATTATAATTAGTAAGGGATAATTTCACAATCTCATTATTATTCGAGATTGTTTATATGTAAGTATTTACTGAGGTTTATTTATCATCCATATCCATGTTTTCTAAAAATGATTTCATAAAATGTTTTAATATTGTTCTATGGATTTTTTAATTCATTTTTAACCATTTTTGACTTTTTACTACACGGTTTAGAAGGAATCTTTCTTTCATTTACCATACGAGGTACTTTTTGACTTTCCGACAAAAGTATGAGAAGAATGATTTTTTAAATTATATGGAATGAATGTATTTTGATGCTTTCTTAATTACATATTTCCTTGAGAATTCCCTTACAAGTTTTTAAGGTTATTTTCAAAGAAATTATTTTATTTTAAAATTGTGTGGTGTTTTAAGAAAAGAAAATGTTTTTTAAGAAGAAGGGATATTTCCCTTAAGAATTAATGTCACGACTCGTCCCCCAGGGCCCGTGTCGTGACTACCCCAGCCCGCCTTCCATAGGCTAGGGGATGGCAACTAGCACCTAAAGGCGTACTCCCTAAAATGCGAATTCATTGCCTTTATAATCCGTAAACTCACACAACCAAGCACACAGCAGGGTACGAGCACAAAGTAAATTGTATAGTGAGTGTGTACAGTAAGTAAAGGGTCCAGAATACAAGCTCAACTGGAAAGTACAAGTAAAACTAAAAAGTATAAGTAAAACTGTATAAAACTCCTATGAAAACCCACCAAGGATCCTACCTGAAGAGTAGGTACATCTCTCGAACAGTCGTCTTTGCGGTACGCCTCGTCTAAGGTCCACCTCTGAGCAGCCTCTAGTCCCGGTACCCTCATCCTCAGCCAGCGTTGTCCGTCATCTGCACAAGACACAATAAGGTACGGGCGAAGCCCGTGCAGGGGTGAGTATAAAAATACTCATTAGGGACCTTGAGACCCCCAAAGGTCTCTCAAAATCCACAAAGGATAAACCACAAAGCATGGAAACAACAGTCAACCCTACTTAGGTATATGCCCGTACATATACCTAAGTTATCAAGTATACCCATCTCATTCATGAGGAAACACAAGGCCAAAATCCTTAGATAAAAGCTCAACTGTTCCACGAAGGTAACTCTGCAAAGGTTAAGACTCAGCTCACACCAGGTTTTTAGTGAAGTATAGAAGTACATATGATTAGTCACGAAGCTAGATCATCTTATTTTGTTAAGAGGTGCTGATGTTGATTATACGGAGTCTGGCCCACACAGGATTGATAGGTACTAACCCCCCCCCCCCTCACAATGTACTATATAGGATCTGACCCACATAGTATCGGTATGCATTGACCCACATAGGATCGCTAAGCGTTGAGCCACACAGGATCTGAACCACACATGATCGCTATGAATGTTGATAACCAGTCACAGATTCTCTAGGCCTAGGAACAAGTAACATTCCCAGTCACAATGTTGAACACCTTGGCTCCTGGAAAACTCCTCCTATAATGAGTACAGTGGTCCTTCCACATCACACATATGTGTTTCCCACTAATCTTGGACTGCTGAGGTACTCCTCCTGTCAAGTATCGTGGTTCTACCGCGTCACACAGAGGCGCTCCCCACCATGGGTCTACCACGTCACACAGAGGCGCTCCCCACCATGGGTCTACCGCGTCACACAGAGGCGCTCCCCCTCATGGCCTACTGAGTTACTCCTCCTGTCGAGTATTGTGGGTCTAACGCATCACACAGAGGTTCTCCCCACCATGGTTCTACCGCGTCACATAGAGTTTCTCTCCACTGGGCCCGTCAAGTCACTCCGAGTCGAAATGGTCAGCAGTCGTCAAATCTTAGCTAGTCGCAGGGTTCTGTACATAGCGCGCTTGGGAGAAACGCTCCCCAAGCCATAGTTCATACCTCAACCACCCCTAAGTTTCATGAAGAAGTATCCCAAAGTTTCTTCACATCATAAGAGACCCAACACAATAGACGGTGCGTCAATCGGATGCTCGGTCTGTAAGTTATTAGTGTTTCCGCTCCGAGGGCCCGATTGGATTCGGGGTCCGATCCAACCTGGTCGTACTTCAACCTTATCCAAAACTTAAGTGGAGTATACCAAAAGAACCGTCTCTATCCAATTATTCTAGTTCCATAGACGGTTTGTCAAACGGACGCTCGGTTCTCAAGATATGGCCATAAAGGCGAAAATGGGTCTGGATGGGCCCGGGTCCGGTCGGACCGACCCGGCCCGACCTGGCCTGGGCCGACCTGACATGGGTCCGTCCCGGATAGCCTGGGCATTTTCAAGACCGACCTGTCCCGAGTAGGGGGCGGCCCGGCTCAGCCTGGTGGCGCGGCCCGCTCGGCTGGTGGTCCGCCGAGGCAGGGTCCTCCGTGACCGACACCCGGGGGAGGCGCCCCTCGATCTTCCCTAACGGTTTGTAGACTGTTCGGATATTGGAATGTAGGACCCACGGGAGGGGTCCCGCTCAGTGCGGCGCGGCTTTCCAAAAGGTCGGTCGGTCTTCCTCCCAACGGCGCGATCACGCGCCACTGCTCCACCGCGGCTGGCCGGATGCGGGCCACTTTCGGCCTCCGCCGCGACCAAGCGTCTGCGACCTCCTACTCCACCGGCGGCATGGACGTACGTCGTTGATCCGCCACATGGTCGGCTAGATTCCTGCCACCACCCTGCTCCACCACGACCGATGGGGTGTGGCCTCTTGCTCAACTGGTGGCGCAGACATGCGCTGCCCCACCATCCTCACAGCTGATCGGGTGTCGTCCGCCGACTTCTTCCGCGAGCCATCATGGCTTCGTTCCAAGCCCGAAAAATTAAATGATCGTATATTCACGATCCTTCTGTCGAGGGCTCCATTTCTATATATCGCGCTCAACAAAACTCTATGTTTCCAGCATCAATAAATATTTGGCATTGAAGGATAGATGAAGAATGTGTGGAGAATAAAAAGAAAAAAGAGCAAGGTTTATGTGCAGGACGATGGCCATATTCTTTTGGCCATAGTCATCGTGAATTTAGGATATGAAGAATCAATAAAATAAATTTAAACATATATATAAAACCCCTACCTTGTGAACGATGGATAGACATCAGTAGTTGATGAAGTGGGTCAGTGTTTGTCGTTCCCGCAACAGCCTCCAATGACGTCGCATGATCGTCAATCCTCATTCGGGGTTTCGGTGTCGATCACCAGCACTCGCTGGAACCAGCTCTGTCTTCCAAGGGATCGATGTCATGACACTCTTTCAGCACTTCATTGCTTAGCAAAGTTTTGCCGACACCTCTCCCCAAGCTCCATATAAATAGGAGAGGGGGTGTCTAACAGTGTCAAGAATTAATGGGAGTACATTTATTAGGAAGCTTCTCAAATCCTCCAATGAATCAGTTACTAGGATTGATGGGTCAAGCCATTTAATGTCTTGACACGTCATTGGTCCCACCACAATTTGTCTGTTGGAGGATAATATAAAAACAAAAATAAAATAATAAAATTATTTTATTTTCTTTCCTCAAAAATCCCTAAAAACTATCTTTTTCACCCGAACTACTACGGTCAAAGTAAATCCTCCTTTAAGAGAATCTTAGCAGTGCAGATTCAATGGTGCCCTCAGATTTTTAATTCAAGCACCAATTCAAAAGTTACAAAATGTCGCTCGTGCGTTTACTGAACGCACCCGAAAAAAGTTCAGAAAATTATTATCAGTCACTCTCGACTCGCACCGGTCAAGGTTAGGCTCTTCCTAGGTGAAACACGCCCCAATGAACCCAACGGTACTCTCGTATTTCCAATCTGAGTTACCGTCAAAAAGTTATGGATTTACAATAAAATAATTTCCACTTAATTATTTTATTTACAGCCAAAAACTAACTTTCACTGGTGGCCCGTGCCAGCCAATGTTAGTATCTGCCTAAAGAAAGCATACTCTCATGAGTTCAGTGGTGGTCTCATATTTTTAATTTGAGTTACCGTTTGTGAGTTATAATAATTTGAAAAATAAAATAACTTTATTTAATTATTTTATTTACGATTATGCCATTTTTAGGTTTTCTCACAGGAGGCCCGCGCAGACTAAACTTAAGTCTCACCTAGGGTAAATCCACCATCCTGAGTGCAATGGTTCCCTTAGATTTATAATCTGAGTAACCTTTTAAGAGTTATTCCACTTTTTCAAGAAAACTGCTTACGCACGTTAATTTAATCTTAACAAAACTTCGACGGATCATTCCGGGCAATCCGGGCCTCGGAATTGCACGCCGTTAGATTTTGTGGTCTCGAAATTATTTCATATAAATAAATAAAAAAATTATATGGAATTTCTGGGACATTACAATTAATTTCAAGTGTTTTATCAAAATTATTTTCCATCTGAGATGAAATTATTTAATAAAGATATGATTCAAGTATACTATACCTATTATTCCTATAGTTTGATTATGTTTATGATGGAATTCTATTTATTAAATCCATTTGCATTTAATGAATTATGTTACAATGGAATGATGTTTAAAAAACCCATTTTATTCCTTGGGATATGCTTTGATGAATGATTTATATTTTTGTGGCACACGTAAGAATGATTTCATTATGTGATGGGTGGGATCTATGTCTCCCTCTAATGCATTGGGTAATGATGGATAACTCATGAGGTATATATGTTATGTGTGAATCGGATTTCATGTTTATAATTCTATGTGTGGACTTAGTTTTCATGTCCCTAATTTTATGAGTGGACCTGGTTTCCATGTCCATATGTTTTTGTAAGGGCCTGATTTCATTTCCTTAATTTAAAGAGTGAACCTGTTACTATTTATACATGTTCAAAAAGTTACATGTTTATGTGTATGCCACAATTTCATGTCTTATGTTAATATTATAATCTCATAGATTATGTTCATTTATTTCTTTATGATTCATGTCTTATGAACTATTGATATTTATTCCATGATTTTTGATATGCAGGGTATGATCTTATATTTTTACAATCATGTTCTTATACCCTTATTTTCATGATGTGCCTACAAATTTTTTATACCCTTACTGAGTATCTGAGCTCACCCCTTTTTTTTGTTTTATTTTCCCCAACATATAAAGAACGGTTTTAGGTAGGTAAACTAAAGGGGAATATTTTTATGGAGGATGTTGAAGATCTTTCACCAAATTAGAAGAATGTGTTCCAAGTTTCCAAAGGCACTAAACTAATATAGTCTTTGGGAATCTGTTTGTTTAATTTATTAAGTATTCTACAAAATTAATGTAATGTACATGTACATCAAGCTTGGGTCGTTACACTAAGCTACATGTTCCACTTGATGATCTAGATTTTCATACAATTGATATTTATATTAAAATATTCATATCGTGGCTCTTTGATCTTGTAAAAATACATGTTGATAAGAAGGTATTCATTTCCAATTTATTTTTTATAAAAAAACGTTAACAATTAATAGAAAAAGGTCTGAACTGATGAATGTTATTACAAACAAATAAAGTGAATGGAGTGAAATGGAAGGTCAAATCAAAATGATTTGAAGGATCAACAAATAAATCTAAAAGATCTTTAGAAAGTAACTTTACCCCGCTAGTTTAACTTTCACATTTACTAACAATACAAGTTCATGCGGATACAACGTTAAAAAGTATTGATACGATCATAATTGATTTTGAAGAAAAAATTTATAGAGAGGCCATTACAAACTATATTGGCCTTGAGAATGTGAATTAAATCCTCAAGCATGAATGGATAGGTGTCTCAATTATAAATGTATATACGAGGTTTGTTTTCATAATTTTTTTGTACAATAGTTTATCTATTATGTTAATTATGACTAAATATTATTCGTATTTTTTGAAGGTATATATATAAATACTATTTCAAGGGAAAACCCTATGAACAAAAATTTGGACTCATTATTCCTCACATCGCTTCTACATAACAATTCTTATTGGAAATAAAGGAATATGAAGTAATAGTGAACAAACTGACCACAATTTTTTAAAGCAAACTTACAGGTGATAAACTCTTATTAATACCAACAATGCAAGGGTAAAATTATATAATTTAATCATATTAAATATATTTTCATTCCTGTTATTACATATTCAATTTTTTTTAGGTAGCATTGGTTACTCATTGAAATCAATTTGGATACTCTAAATATTTATTTTATGGATTCAATGCATGGATACCCAAAAAATCAACCACATGTGATTATGTTTATCAATTTTTAATACAAAACATGCACCATTTTACAAATAAACTTCAAGTTATACATTTTATATTATGTTTTAATGAAAATTATGTTATGATAGGTTGGTGTTTAAATATAATAAAAAACATGGAATGAGTATAGTCCATGAGAATAATAAACCTATCAACTTCTACAACTGGATAAGTATTAGGGTATATATAATAATATTTCACTATCAAAACATATATAAAAAATTAATTATTTTTCTCAATGTTTCTATAGTTCCCAAAACAAACTAATGGTAGAGATTATGGTTATTAAATTTATAAATTTATGAAATATGTCATATTTCATCAACAAACTAGTATCCCCAAAGAGGAATTTTCGATGATAAGTACAATTTTATTTAAAATATATATTAATCCTTTTTTATTTATATTTTTCCAGTACTACCAGGATTGTCGAAAACTCTCATATGAAGGAGGAAATATATTTTTTTAGAAATAAATGGAAAGAATATATGGTGTCAAAATGTATACAAAAATATTTTAGTGGCGACTTCCTACTACTTATGTAGGTAATTTTCTCACCGTTTTATCTACTATTTTTTAGTTAATTTCTTTGTCATTTTTATCTGATACTTATTTTAGTTAATTTCCTTATCAAAACATATATGACATAGTCAAAATTGATAAAACACATTCAAATTATTTTGGTACTTTAGTACAATAATCCTTAAGTTATTTGTGATGTGTAGGAATTAACCACATGTTAATTTGATGTACGGTGTGAACAGTATGACTCCAAGTGTGTGTTTTTATTTAAAATTGACATTTTAGTTCAAAACACATGTCACATACTCAAAAATGAGAAAATTCATTCATATTGTTTTTATAATCTATAACAACAATAAATAAGTTATTTTTGATGTTTAGTAATTAATCACCCCTCAATCAGATACACGTTGTACCCGGTATGACTTAAATCGTGCGCTATTGGTTAAAAATTGACAGTTTAGTTCAAAACATGTGTTTCTAACTAAAAAATGAGAAAACGTGTTTATATTATCTTGATAATTTAGTAAAATGATTCATAATTCATTTATGACATGTAGTAATTATTCACATATCAAACTGACGCACGACGTTATTGGTATGACTCAAAATGCATGTTTTTAGTTTAAATTTATTTTTAGTAAGAAAGAAATGTGACATGATCAAAACCAAGAAAATTAATTCATATTTTTTTGATACTTTAAGAAAAATATATGTATATAAATCAACTAAATATTAATCTGACGCACAGTGTGACCAATATGACTCCAAGTGTGTGTTTTTATTTAAAATTTACATTTTATTTCAAAAAAAAATCACATACTCAAAACCAAGAAAACGTATTCGGATTATTTTTATACTTTAGTACAATTATTAATAATTCATTTGTGATGTATAAGAATTAGCTGCACCTCAATACAATACATGTTGTTTCGGATATCACTCAAAGTGTATGTTATTAAAATAAAATTGACAGTTTATTTCAAAATGCATGTCACTCACTGAAAATCAATAAAACACATTGGAATTGTCTTGGTACTTTAGAAAAATGATTTATAAGTCATTTTTTATCTTTATAAATAAATCTTACACTAAACTGACACACGATGTGATGGTATGACTCAATGTACATGTTTTCAGTTTAAATTGGAATTTTAGTAAAAAAAAGACACGTGATATACTCAAAACTAAAAAAATACATTAGGATTGTTTTGATATTTTAAGATAATGATTCTAAAGTCATTTTTTCAATGTAGGAATAAATTTCATGCTAATCTGATACACTGTGTGGCTAGTATGACTCTAAGTGTGTTTTTATTTAAAATTGACATTTTTGTTCAAAACACACGTCACATACTCAAAACTAAGAAAACACATTCATATTGTTTTGATAACTTAGGATAATAATACATAAGTCATTTGTGATGTGTAGGAATTAGTCACACCTCAATCCAATACACAGTATTCTTGGTATGACTCAAAGTGTATGTTATTGGTTTAAAATTGATAGTTTAGTTCAAAATGTGTTTCACTCACTAAAAACTGGGAAAACAAGCTCAGATTGTCTTGAATCTCTATTAAAGGGATTAATAAGGAATTTTAGATGTATATAAATTAGTCACACATAAAAATGATACATGATGTGACCGGTATGACTCAAAGTGCGTATTTTTAGTTTAAATTGATATTTTAGTAAAAAAGACACATGACATACTCAAAGATAATAAAACACATTTAGATTATTGTGATACTTTATGATAATAATATTTAAGTTATTTTTTATTTTTAATAATCAACCACACACCAATCTGATATATGGTGTGACCGGTATGACTCTAAGTGTGTGTTTTTATTTAAAATTGACATTTTAGTTCAAAACACATGTCACATACTCAAAATTGAGCAAACACAATCATATTGTTTTGATAATTTAGGTTGAAAATTAAATTTTCTTTATTAAAGAAACACTTTTAAGGAAAAAGTTAGAAACCAAGAAACATGAATTCAATAATATCACTCAAATCGTATGTTATCAATCATACCTCAATATGATATACGGTGTTCCCAATATCACTCAAAGAATATGTTATCAATTTAAAATTGATAGTTTAGTTCAAAATATATTTCACTCATATAAAATTGATAAAACATGCTCCAATTGTCATTATACTTTGTGAAAATGATTCATAAGTCATTTTTGGTGTGTAGAAATCAATATCATATTAAATTAACACGTGATCTGATAGGTATGACTCAAAGTGCATGTTTTTAGTTTAAATTGACATTCTAGTAAAAAAGATATGTCACATACTCCAACACAATCAAAAACATTCTAATTGTTTAATAATTTAGGAAAATTATACTTAAGTCATTTGTGACATGTAGGAATCAATTTCACCTCAATACAATGCACGGTGTGTCCAGTATGACTTAAAGTGTGCGTTTTTATTTAAAATTGACATTTTAGTTCAAAAGACATGTCACGTAGACAAAAACTAGTAAACACATTAATATTGTTTTGATACTTTAGAATAATGATCCATAAGTCATTTTTGATGTGTATGAATCAACCGCACATTATTCTGATACACAGTGTGTCCGGTGTGACTCTGAGTATATGTTATTAGTTTAAAATTGATAGTTTAGTTCAAAATGTGTGTCACTAACTAAAAACTGAGAAAACACATTTATATTGTTTTTATATATTAGGGAAATGATTCATAGATCATTTTTGATGTGTAGGAACTAGCTGCACTTCAATCCAATACACAGCGTAATCGGTATGACTCAAAATGTGTGATTTCAGTTTAAAAATGAAATTTTATTAATGTATTGTTTCGTATTTATGTTTAATTTATTTTTTATACTATTAATAATATAAGAATTTTTTTTATATAGGTTCACTTTTTTTCTTGAGCTGGAGTGGTTTGTTTGACAACTGGTATCATGATACAACTTTTTTAAGATGGAGTCGGGGACCAGAGACAAAGGAATATTAATGATTTTGAATATTTGGTAAATTGTACTTACCAATGTAATTGTAACAGCAAATATGTTTTAAATATCTATAATATAGTGTTTTTTTCTTATATTTGTGATTTAAAATTAATTTCAACTAAATTCTCTATTTTCTACAACAGTGTGCTATAGTTTTAACAGAACATTGCAGCAGCATGACTTTTATCAGCACTTTTTTTAGCGCTGATAAAGAATTCGTTTATCAGTGTTATTTTTAACACTAATAAAATTTGTTGTTTTTTAAGGGAACTCACGATAACAACGTTTTTTGAGAACTAATAAAACCCTTTTTCACATTTTTAAAGGACAGATCTACAATGGTGATTATACTTAATGATAATTACAGAATTTTCTTATATATATCACAAATACATTTATAAATCATTTATTTTAAAAAAAAATTACCCAACAATTTTATATATAACGTTTTGTAATATATTACAATAAATATTTGACTTAATTACAATAATAATCACAATTTTTTAAATGATTTAAATTTCATTCAAATATACTCATAAATATCATATATTGAAAAAAATACATCACAAAATATATTTAAAATATATTTGAACACGTGTAAAATTAAAACAATTATTTTTTTAATTTATATTTAATTTAAACAACTAAACTAATAATGTATATTACAAATAAATATATAACTCATTTATTGAAAAAAACCACCCTTACAATTTTATATATGACATTTTATAAAACATTACAATAAATATTTAACTTATTTATGGTAACAAAAATATTTTTTTAACTAATTTAAATTTTATTCGAATATACGCACACAATTAAATATCAAAAAATAATACTTCACAAAATTTATTTAAAATATACATATTTGAACACATCTAGTTTTATATTTAATGTATTCTATTATCTTAGAGTGACTTGATAAGTTAATTGTAAAAGTTAAAACAATTATTTGTTTAATTTATATTTCATTCAAATATATACACACAAAATTATATATTTTAAAACACATTCAAACACATAACTTTATATTTAACACTTTCAAATATATTAAAACATGTAAGTTAATTATAACATTTTCTAATATATTATAACAACTATTTCACTTATTTCATTACACCAATAAAAAAAAGTTTTTTTATTAAATATTAATTTCAATTAGATCGCTAAAAAATTAAATATATATAAAATATATACTTAACTTGTTTATTTAAAATCAATATCAATGTTTATATATGTATATAATATTTTATAATATATTATAAAAAATATTTAACTTAATTAATACGATATAAATAATTTTTTCATTTAATTTATATTTTATTAAAACAATAGCACAAATAGTATATATTACATTAAAAATAAATATGTTTTATTTATAAAAATTTGAACCTGTAAATTTATATTTTACATTCGTCAATACATTCTAATAGATAATTAACTAAAACATTGTTTTTATTCAATTAAAACTTCATTAAATTAACTATAAACAAATACAACATATTATTTCTACAACCTGTAATAACTAGTACCCCACTCATGCATTTTCACGACATTTAGTATAAACAAAGGTTATTACATCTTGATAAAGTGTTATGTATATTTGCATGGGACATAGTGGATTGTGGAAAAAATAAAATCAATTTTTTTTATAAAAAATAGAGTCAATTACAATATAAAAAAGGAAATAAAATTCTAGAATGAATATTAAATAGAGAAAATATAAGAAGTAACATTAAGGTTGTGTCATATATAGGGTTTTCTCACAAGTTGTACTTTATATCCCGGGGAAACACACACACAAACACGCATATATCAAATTTCACTTGGTCATTCTTACCCCCTCTTCGTCTTCTTGATGCCTTTTTCTTTAGTGAATTGTTTTGAGATCTCCTCAGATGTTGAAGATTCATGGTTGAAATCAACTATGCCTTCATCTCTTTCTAAAAATCTTTTTTTTCAAAATCATGTTGTATATATCTTCACTTATAATGTATTAAGCAACCAATATTTGAGTGGTGATAGAGTAAATAATAGGATTTATATGGAAAGGAAGAAATAAAAAGTGCATACACATGAGTAAATGTATTTTAGTTGATTAATTATATAATTTAATTATTTATTATTTGACCAAAGAAATTGAAAAAAAATGAATTTTTGAATGTGGTTAATATAAGTATGTGAAAATTTAGGAATCATGTGAAATGGATCTTTATAGATGAATATGTTTAATACTAACAATTTTAGTTATTTTTTACAGAATGTGGATTTAATTTCAAATAATATAATCATGTTGTATGCATATAGAGTTTTCAAATTAATGTTTTTTTGGATAAGTATTAGTTTAATCATAAGCATAAGCATAATCAATGTAAACCTAAAAAATATGTTTTTATCATAGATAAGGCTATACAAAAGAGGAAATTGTGTTGAAAAATACATTGCATATAACACTGTATATATGTATCAAAGTAAAAAATGTAACTCGTGTTTTGGATGTCAATAAATGAACTATAAAGTTTTGGTGTGTAATATAGAGGGGTGAATGCAATATGTCAGTAGTATATGTCAATAGCTACAGTGTTCCATGGAAACATAGAATCCAATGTAAATAAATTTATTGATCAACTAATCCAATATTGACATAATAATATAAAAAAATATGAAAACATGAAATTGGGTAAAGTAAATTTTACAAAGGAAGGTAATGTGATTAAAAATAATAGATAATGATCAGTGAAAAAGATGGATAATGATTAAAAACAAATAGTAATATATAAAAAGTGGCATATATAATTCCTAATAAGTTTAAAACACAATGGAATATATAATTAAAAATGTGATTATAAGGATTTTATGATTGAGTGGTGTATATAATTAGTATTATAAGCAGTTAAAAAATAGTATTAAAAAACTATTGTTATTCCTAAGTGATTAAAAACAAATAGTAATATTTAATGGATTTCATATTTTTTAAGATGATTTGTTCTAATTACTTATAAGAGAATGTACAATTTTCAAATCTATACTAGTTTTTATGATATCTATTTTGAAAAGTGTATGTTCATATATGTGATTCCATACTAAATACTTTTAGATTCTTCAATTTCAAAGTCAACATGTATAAAATGGAATATAAAAATGATAACAAATGAGTAAATTAATGTTCAATTTTCAATACTGTACTCATGATATGAAATTTAAAAAACTTGAAAACCATGATCAAAACCATTCAAGTATCCATAAATATCATTGGATTGAGCGTGAAAGAGTGATAAAAACTTCAAAAACAAACTGCATGAAATTTTGATGACCCAACTTTTTATTGGTTTTCAGGATATAAAATTTGAAAAACTTGAAAACCACAATAAAAAACATTCAATTATCCACAAAGTTCACTGGTGTGGGCATGAAATAGTGAGAAAAGTTTAAAAAACAAAATTCATAAAGTTTGGATGAACTATTACATCATTGGCCACATAACCACACATTGAAAGATCAATAAATATTACACATATTTTTTAAGAAACAATTTTGAATTCAAAATCTATGCAATGGGATATGAAAATATTAAAAAATGTGTAAATAAACTTGTAGTTTTGAAAACTACATTGGTCTTCATGATATTATTTTTGAAAATTACATGTTTATAAAAAAAATGTGAAATTGAATATGTAATTTTAATTTTGAAAAATGGTGAAGAACTGAAAGTGGTGACTTGAAAACCATAAAGTGATGTAAAATATGTCCTCACCTAAACACCAATTGTTAACATAGGCAACAAATTTTATAGGTCGATAGGTATAGGAGTTCCTCGCCTGAAAGTAACAAAAATCACCTGTTTATAACCATAATCATGTGTAGAAAAGTCACAACGTCACTGACCATTGACAGTTTGATATCTCATATTTACATAGAGTATGTGAAACAGTCATATATCTATAAATAAAATAAAATGATATAATAATGGAACCTATAAATGACAAAATTTTCAATAGATGTTAATATTACCTCACATTAAAAACAACATGTACTTTATCAGATTCACTTCCACAATAATTTCAATGATAAACTTATAAACAAACCTCTCATTCTTAAAATGTTAAAAGGTATGTTATCTTAGAGGATGATTAAAAATCAATTTAATGGAACATGGAATGATATACATTACCTGTCTATTATAGTTTTATGACCATCTAAAATATTCTTTAACAAAGATAATTAGGTCTAATATAAGCTAGAAAAGCTTGTGTTGATACATTAACTTCTATAAAATTATCCCATAAATATTTTATACTCAATGAGAGAAGTTATCTATCACAAAACAACATGATACATCAAGAAAGGATTTGTTTTTTTGTGTGTGTGGATTAATACCTTACTTTTCATCAATCTCACTTATCATTCGACCTTGTACTAGCACTAATTTTAATAAACTCTAGAAAATTTTGGATAAGTGGCATTTATTATGTCTAAAAAACACTTAAAAATAAAATTTATAAGAAAATAAAATGAAGAAACATTATTTCCAATAAAAAATACATAAACACTTAAAACACGCTTTTATTGTTTCCTTAACAAAAATTTATTGAAAATTGTTTATCCCACATATCACCTATGATAATCAAATTGAGAAAACATATGATGGTGTTTTATTTTTGAAAAAAAACTTATTCTAAATCCCTTAACTAGAAGCATGAAAATAAGTGTATTAAGGTTTCGGGTGTAGCATAAGCACGTGGTGGGTGAAGAGATAATTAAAACTTATTTTAATATTAATTTCCCAGAACCCCAATAGAGGATCTTTCATGTTAAGTTTATAATTAATTCATTTAGATTAAAATAAATAATTTACCATGTCTTAGGTTTCTTTATTTATAGGTGATGTTGATCATCCAAAAATGCCCTTTCAGATTGTCTTCATCGCGCTTGTGAGGATCCAATGTCAGAATCCCTCTAGTGGTGATCCACACGTGCTCCAATGATCTTTGAGCAATGTCACTCTATGGGTGATAGCATGGTGAATCAAATGTCTTATGTTGTTCGTTATTGATCGCTCGTTCTTTAGTCTTGAAGAAATTCTTCTTGTTTTATCATTCTTAAGAGGGAGAGAGATGGAGGAATTGAAAGAGAATTCATTGTGTGGATTTTTTTTTATCTTTTTTGATTACCTACACAATGGCCACAATAGGATATTTATAGAGGTAGGGTTTAAGTTGTAATATTTTTAAATTTCATGTCAACCCTTAAACAATATTAAAACCTTTAATAAACCCCATGCTACAAAATGTTATTATTATTATTTTTACAGTGTGCACCTTCTTATGCAAATGATAAATAATATTTACCAGCTTGTAAATAATTATTTATCACTGGACGTAGTCTTGATTCATTCAAACTTCCCAGTATTTATTTAATACTCAAATAAATATTTTTATTCATAAATAAATATTTCATTCACATACCGGTGAATAAATATTGATTAAATATTAAATAAAAATAAATAACTATATTTTTATTCACATACTGAAGTTCTAAAGGATTGGATAACAACTGAGAAGAGTGGGTTTAATCAGTTGTTTACTTTTTATGAGTTTCAAAACTTTTAGAAACTTAACCCCTACAACCTATTAATATTTACTTCTGTATCAACTTTTATTAAATACTAATGCATGAAAAAGTATAAAATCAAGTAAATCACACAATATTTACAAGGTTCGACCTTGATGTGATAACATACATCCTTGTCATAGACACTCTCATGGGTCTATGGAAATTCACTATTAGGAAGAAGTGAATACAACTGGTTCCAACTCCCATTAGATACCTTCTATCTCCCAATATGAAATATTATATTGAATCCTATTAGTTTACAAGATTTCTTACAAAAAAATTGAGCCAAAATAAAAGAATAAAGACTTTGTAATTTTCACCACAAATGCTCAGTCCAGATCCTCAGTCTGATTTGGTTGTATTTGATTCTCTCAACCCGATGTGGTTGGGTCTGATGGACTCGGTATGAAGAACTCATTCACAATCTACATTACTCAAACTCTGCTCAAAAACGTAGTATGATATTCTTAAATCTAATTTACTCAATACAATATTATCAATATGATGTTTCTCAATATGATTCTTCTATCCAATAAACAAAAATTCTAACTGTATGGTCTTCTTTTGAGATCTCAGTCCAAAAATAACTTTCACTTTGAATTATTTAGAAATCCTCCTTTTGTTCTTGTGTGAAAATTTAAAAAATGTGAATGAACTGAGTAATTATTTATAGGTGGCTCAGAAAAATAATAGTGTGAAACATGAAAACTTTTCCCGCTTCCTAAAATTTAAAAACTTTGAAAATAACTCACATTTAAACTTCAACTTTGACTTCTTCAAACCTTCTCATATTTCTTTTAGATTTATAAAAAAATTGAATTTCAAGATTTAACTCTTAAACTCTTCATAAAACTTATCAAATCTTCTTTTTGAGTCTTCTTCATAATCATCCTTCTAAAACTTTATAACCTTTATTTAGTCCGATGTAACTTCCTCAGCTTCAACTTCCTCTTCTCATTACGATCTATCTTTCTTTCTCAGCTTATTACGATCTTGTTTTCTTTCTCACCTCATTATGATCTACCTTTCTTTCTCAACTCATTACAATCAGGATTTCTTTCTCATCTCATTACGATCTGTCTTTTTTTCTCACCTCATTACAATTTGCCTTTCTTTATCAACTCATTATGATAAACTATCCTTCACTGCTCATTACAATTTGACTATCCTCTTTAGAGTTAGTCTGATTGACTTTCCTTCTCAGAATCAGTCTGATGGAATTCTCATAACGATGGAAATCTCATAACGATGAAAATCTCATTATGATGGAATTCCCATTATGATGGATTTTCCCATTATGATGGAAATCCCATTATGATGATTTTCTCATTACAATGAAAATATAATTACAATAATTTCCCTATAACAATGGAAAGTATTCAACAATGAATCCACTTAGAAACTTTGAAATTTTTCATATCTTATTAGCTATAACTCTTTCAGACTTCTAAAAACTTCTATTTCTGGTACTTTTGGATCCGTTGCAAACTTTTTCTTGGTCTCTAGAACCAATTCAATCATTATGATTCCTCTATTTCTTCAAAATATTTTATTATGAGTATGTTTCATGATTTATGAGAACTCCATGACCAGAAAATCATTGTCTGACTTAGTTTATAAAGTATGAAAACTTTATAATTCTTGAATTCACAATATTCTTTCAAAACTCATTAGGAACAATACGACTTCCTCAAATAGAAAATTCTATCTTCTTAACAAATGAGAAGTTTGATGGATCTTGAACATCATACTGATGTACTTAAGACTGATAGTGCATTTGATCAAGAACTTTATCTTCCTAACTGCTTCTACGTCTGGTGCTACTCAGACTAAAAACATGATTCCAGAAACTTATGTCCAAAAAATAACTTTCTTAAAGAAAAAATTTTTCCTTTCCTTTGTTTTTAGATCTATAAAATTATATATTTCATAAAAGGCTCATCACAATAGACTAGGTTCGATTCTTGAATAAAAAAAACATCATTATACAAAAAATTTAGTTGTCAACCAATATAAAAACTTTTTTAAAATAATTTATCTCAAAGGTTCTTCAATATACCCCTTTGGATTTGTTGAAAACCCTTGTTAATAAATTTTACAACTCTCTGAATTTTTTTACAACTCGACTTTTGTAAAAAAATCAAGTTTATTTAATTTTATCAAAACATAGCATTTCTCAAAAGAGAGTGTCCTGACACCACACTACTGGATAAATTAACGTTTTTGAAGGAATTTCATACCTTGGTGATAAAATTTTTTTGTAGCCATGTAAAGATAAATTACCCCTTACTTTTATCTTTTCTCTCCCCCATTTTATGATAACCCCAAATTCAGATTCATAAAATAAAGATAATTAAAAACTTCTTACAAAATAAAAATTTGTTACTTTCTCTCCCCCTTTATCAACATAATCCAAAGCACAGTGGGGGTTCTTACTTATGAGGTTTAGGAGTTCATGGGAGGAGGATGAACATGAAGTTACAGCCTCAATTCCGTAAATATTTCTTTCAGAATGCCTTTTGTGAAAATATAAGCAATTTGATACATTTTTGAGATGTATTACAACATAATATCTCTAGCAGCAACAATATCTTTTATAAAGTGAAAATTTATATAAATGTGTTTTGATCTTAAATGTTAGACTGTATTTTTAGAAAGATCAATTACACTATAATTATTACAAATTATCTTCAATGGTTTAGAAACTTTCACTTTCAATTCTTCTAGATGAACTTTCATCCATAACATTTAAGTAAAATCCTAGGTAGATGAAAAACATATTCGGATTTAGTTGTGCTCAATGTTACGAAACTTTGTTTCTTACTATGCCAACTCACACAACATTCACCCAAGAAAAATATTCCTCATGAGGTTGATTTTCTATAATTATAATCTCCATCCCAATCAACATCAGTATTACCATGAAACTCCATCTCTCAATTTCTTTTGTATAAAAACCCATGGGAAGTTGTTCCTTTGATATATCTTAGAATCATATTTACTGCCAATATATGTGATTCTTTATAATTACTTTGATACTTAGAACACAAAGTCAAAACATAAACAATATCATGCCTTCAGGGTGTAAGGTAAATTATACTTCCTATTATATTCTGAAAGTATTTCTTATTCACACTTTTTCCAGATTCATCTTTACTCAATTTTTTGCTCCTAGAAAATTCTTTGCATTCTTTTATCCCAAACTTCTTTAAAAATTCCCCGACATACTTTTCTTGAGAGAAGAAAATGTATTTTTCTTTTTATTGAACTTTTAATCCAAGGAAGAATGTTAATTCTCATAACACATACTCTTCAAAATTCTTATTCATTTCCTCAGAAAATTCTTTACAAAATTTTTCTTCATCCCCAGCAAAAATTATATCATCCACATAAACAATTAAAATTAGAGTTCTGGAGTCAACATATTTCACATATAAGTTACTATCAACTTTTTCTTTAGAAAAGTTCAATATTATCAAACAATTTCCATGTTTAGAATACCAGGCACGTGGGGATTGTTTCAACCTATACAAGGATTTATTCAATTTAAAAACATTTTTTTCATCATTATCAAGTTGAAAACCACAAGGTTGCTCAATGTAAACTTCTTCCCCAATCTCACCATTTAAGAAATATGACTTTACATCTATATGATAAACTTTGTAATTCTGATGTGTGACCACTGAAAGAAACATTCTAATAGTTTCTAATCTTGAAACCGGGGAAAAAGTTTCTTCAAAATCCACACCTTCCACCTGTGCATATCCTTTACAAGTAAGTCTAGTTTTGTTTCTTGAAACTTATCCATGTTCATTCAACTTGTTTCTATAAACCTGTTTTGTTATGATAACATTTTTATTTTCTTTCCATGGGACAATTTCTCGTGTTTCATTTTTCTCATTCTCATATAACTCTTCATTCATA